>CM077080.1:167894368-168320526 GCA_039513925.1 Platanthera zijinensis
CCGGTTGTTACCGTTGAAACCAGACAACTAATCAGAGCGTCCTACCACAACACCTAGGCGAAGCAAATTTTAATTAAGTTGCAAAAAGAATTAGAACCCTGCCAAAAAGCATAATGTCCACTACAACCCAGGAATGAGTACATACACAAAAGAGACAGGCCTTAAGGCCTTACAATTTCACTTAACAAAGTAGTGTCTTCCAAACCTCGGCACGCAGGCCGGCCACACATGAGTACAAGAGGTAAAACACTCAAAACAAGGCCTTCGAGGGCCAGCACAGCAACTTGGGCTTTAGCCCGCTATTTACCTCTCGGCTCCGCAGCACCTGCAAGCACAACAACCCACCGCACGGTGGTAGACAAAGGCAACGGTCAGCAATGCTGACCAAATTATAACGATTCCGCCCCCAAACCGGGGCGGCAAAGCTTCTTCCCTGCACTTGTTAGCAAAACACACAACACAGCCAAACAAGCATCTCAACATAGGTGCACGCTCTCACGGCCGTACACCCCGTGCTCTCAGGGCACTTACTCGGCGAAGCCAGTCCGAACCCCGTCCGGTCCTCGACTCCACCACCACCCCCAGGATGGCAATCTTTGTGAGCATTTAGTCTTCTCAGCCGCAGCCTAGACTCGATCTCCAAATCTCAGTAAGTCCCACGTAAACTTTAGGTCGCTTTAACCGAGCAGGTGGAGCGGGTAGAGGGCTACTAGTCCGTTGCTCACTCCGCCACTGCCATTTGGCCCTTTGGCGCGGACTAAGCTTTCCCCAGTCCCAAATAACGATCAAACACGGTACTTAGCCCTGCTAAGTACCCGGTTGGCTCCCCAGGCCACCGATATGACAGAACTACATTTCCGCCAAGATTTCCGGGTGCACCTCGGGTTTCATCCCAAAGGCTCCCTACCGCAATCAAACATGATACATAGCCCCGCTATGTTCCCCGGCTGCACCCAGGCCACCGAGATGGCAGAACTTCGATCCGCCCAAATTTCCGGGTGCACCTCGGGGTTAATCCCCAAGATTCCCTGATGCATTCTACCGCATAGCAACCCGAAAACAATCACAACGCTCGGAGTCTTCTCCGCTAAAATATGCATAGCACAACATCACCGATCCGGAAAACACATCCGGGTAGGCTTCACACACCATGCCTATGTCCGTACTACGATTCCGGACTCTAACAAGGGGGACTTCACATATCTACCCCAAGGAATACCGCGATCTCGCCGCACACTCGCGGGAGAGGGTTTTCCCATGCAAAGGAAGAAGAGCTTCACATGCTCAAGAAGAGAATCGTTACCCTCGAAGATTTCCGCGGCGCCATGAAAATGTAGTCGGATGGAAAGCTTCGCCTCGCCCTTGCCTTCGAGGATCCGGACTCGGATCGCGAATCGGTGCTCCGGTGCTCCGCCGGCGGCCGGAACTTTGCTCCTCCTCCTCTTGGCTCTCACCTCTCTCTAAGAGTTTAGAAAGAAAAGGGTTGGGTTGGAATGAGGAAATCAGCCCCAAACTCAACCCTAATACCCCCTAGGTTAACCCCCAGCCGTTAGATCCAAAATAAAAGATCCGGACGGCTCGGATTCAACCCAAAATATCAGTTACGCCGATCCACACGGGTCCTGACACGGCCGTGTGCCACGGGCCGTGTTA
Source organism: Platanthera zijinensis (assembly GCA_039513925.1). Taxonomy (NCBI): domain Eukaryota; kingdom Viridiplantae; phylum Streptophyta; class Magnoliopsida; order Asparagales; family Orchidaceae; genus Platanthera; species Platanthera zijinensis. The sequence continues at coordinate 167,896,022 of CM077080.1, forward strand.
CCTGGAGCTTCAGGACGATCGTCGGGCTTCATGAACACGGCTTCGAACACGGCCGTGTTCGAGGCCGTGTGCCCCACACACGCTTGAGACACGGCCGTGTGTCTCAGGCCGTGTACTTCTCTGACTCGAGACTGCACAAAAACGCATTCGACCACTGAACACGGTAGGCACACGGCCGTGTGCCTGGCCGTGTGCCCCTGAGATGACCTCAAATCGAAAAGTGGTCAACATGAAAGTTGTAGATCTCGTCGAGACGAACAAAATTCATGTTGACCATTTTTCCACCCGACACCGTTTTGACCCTCAAAACGGTGCCCGAACGCGATCATCTCCGAGGTTGGGGTCTTACAACTCCCTCCCCCCCCTTAAGAGAATTTCGTCCCGAAATTAAGAACAGAGACTACACAAAATAAACATAACGAGTACCTGAGGGAACAACTCGGGGTACTCCTCGCGCATTGCCTGCTCTCGCTCCCAAGAGAGCTCCTCGCGTCCGCAGTTATCCCAACGGACCTTCACCATTTCTGATTTCCTTGTTCCGAAGCCGCTTGACTTCGAAATCCTCAATAGATATGGGCTTGACTTTCTTTGTCAACCCTTCCTCAACCGGCACCTGATCAACCGCGATCACTTGCGAAGGCTCTTGCACCGCCTTCCGCAACACAGAAATGTGGAACACAACGTAAACCACCCAATTCCTCCGATAGCCTCAAACGGTAAGCCGCTTCGCCGACTCGCTCCAGAACCTCAAAAGGTCCAAGGTATCTTGGGCTCAGCTTCTTCAAGCGTCTTACCCGCGAAACCCCCTTGAACGGCTTCACTTTCAAATATACCCAATCGCCTACCGCGAACTCCACGTTCCGGTGCTTGGCATTGTAGTACTTCGCCTGCCGGTCCTGAGCGATCAACAAGCGCTCCCGAATGATCCGCACCAACGAGGTAGCACTCTCCACCTCCTGCTTCTTGTACAACCTTGCCTCACCCGTTTCAAGCCATGATAACGGCGTGCGACACTTCCTACCATACAGGCCTCGAAGGGCGCCATTTGTATACTCGCTTGGTAGCTGTTGTTGTACGCGAACTCCACCAAATAAAGGTGGTCTTCCCAATGCTTACCGAAATCCAGAACACACATGCGTAGCATGTCCTCCATCGTTCTATTGACCCTCTCGGTCTGCCCATCCGTCTGCGGATGGAAAGATGTACTGAACTTTAACTTTGTCCCCAGCATCTGCTGCACCAACCTCCAATCATTTGACGTGAACCGCCCATCGCGATCACTCACAATGCTACGAGGCACACCATGCAGCCTAACAATATTGTCAACGTACAACTTTGCCAGTTACTCCACCGAATTATCCTTCATATGCGGAATGAAGTGCGACTCTAAGGTCAACGCAACTACGAACACCCAAACGGCGTTGTTACCCCACTGCGACTTCGGCATACCATGCACTCAGTCCAGTCGAACTTCTATTCCGAACTAGGCAAGGATTCGAGAATTCCCCGGCACTTGGCACTCTGCCTTCACTAAGGCGCAAGGCTGGCATTCCGACACTGCCACGCCCTTCTAGAGTTCTTCCCACCAGAGCACTTCTCCAGATAACGACACAACTACGTGCCTCCTAAGCGAGTTGAGTACTTGGTAGCGTATCACAACCCTACCCATAGATTACCCATGCTTGGCCGCACAGACGATTGTCTTTCCTTGGTAGCCCACCTACAACCGTCGATTTGGGACTTTGACCCATCAAGCCGCATCCATGATTTCCTTCATGTAGCTACACAAACCATAACCTGCCGAATACGATCAGCCAGGTCATACTGGACTTCCGACCAGTTCAATAACGCTCTGGCGCTAGTCCGCTTGTCAACACAGCAGATCTCTAACGCTTCCAATTCCCAAACTAGCCTCTCATCATACACCGACAACCACGTAGCTTGGGCGGGAGCCCTGCGACCCAACGTATCCGCCACTGCATTGCTCTTGCTAGGTGCATGATGAATCTTGAACGTATAGTCCCCCAGGGACTCCATTCATCACCGCTGACTCAAGTTCAGCTCCTATTGATCCCATAGGTAATTCGGGCTCTTACGGCCGGTAAGAACATCGACCTCAACGCTGTACGGGTAGTACCACCACAACTTAAGCGCAAACATCACGGCCGCCAACTCCAAGTCGCGACCCGGATAATACCTTTCATGCACTTTTAGCTGACGTGATCCACAAGCTATCACGCTACCGTGCTGCACCAGCATACAACCCAAACCACTACCCGAGGCGTCACCACAAACCTCGAAGCCCTCGGTCCCACTCGGCGAACTAAGCACTGGCGCCGTGGTCAACCGACTCTTCAGCTCTTCAAAAGCTTGCGCACACTCATGCGCCCACACAAAACCTTGGCCTTTCCTTGTCAAAATCGTGAGAGGTATCGCTATCCGCGAGAAGTTCTCCACGAAGTGCCGGTCATAGTCGGCAAGCCCCGGCAAACTCCGGACTTCCGCTACCGAAGACAACACAGACCACTCTCGAATAGCAACAATCTACGCCGGATCCACCGCAACACCTTCCCCACCGACTACATGACCAGGGAACGCCACTGAAGACAGCCAAAACTCGCCTTTTGGAGAACTTTGTGTATAGCTCGTTCCTCCTTAGCGTCTCCAAAACCAAACGCATGTGCTTGAAGCGATCTTCTTCGCACTGCGAGCACACCAATAGGTCGTCAATAAAGACGATCACAACACGGTCCAAGTACTCCCTGAACGTCTTGTTCATCAAATCCATGAACACCGATGGCGCATTAGTCAGCCCGAACGGCTTGACCGTAAACCCGAAATGCCCATATCTTGTGTTGAACGATGTCTTTGGGATATCACTTTCCCTGATTCTCAGCCGATAATAACCGGACTTAAGATCCAACTTTAAGTACGCTGATGACCCACCCAACTGATCAAACAGATCGTCAATCTTTGGGATCGGGTACTTGCTCTCCTTTATCAACTGTTCAGTTCTCCAAAAATCATTCAGAGCCGCAAACTCCCGTCCTTTTCCTACACGAAAAGGACCGGTGTGCTCCAAGACGACAAACTTGGACACACATGACCTGGCTCCAGAAACTCTTCCAGTTGAACTTTCAATTCTGCCAACTCATTAGGCGTTAACCGATATGGAGAGCGTGACCCAGGTTTAGCACCTGGCGCCAGCTCACTCGTGAAATCGATCGCTCGCCACGGAGGGACTCCAGGGAAACACATCAGGATATTCGGATACACCCGAGATACTACCCAATGTAGGCTTAGGCTTCAAGCCTCCCATGGTGGCAGTAACGACGCTTGCACGTCAAATCCCTGACCCCTAAACCGTAACCTTGCAATACAGAAACTCTCTTTGCGCGCATTGAACATCCGTAACGCCACAACGCATCCAATTTGTCCTTTGCCATCGAAGAAGGTACTTCAATGCATGATATAAATCTTTTGGACAAAAGGAGCGCGAAGCTTCCGCCTCGGACAATGCTCTCGCCGGATTGCCAAAAATCCAAACAAAGCCTAGAACCTCCAGTCCTAAGCTAAAACGCAAAAAGGGTAACAGGTATAAGAAGCTAAATTGCTCAATTAAACCATACCTGTCTTCCCGACGATCGGCCACATGGCCTCCTACTGTCCAAGGCTGTCCATTCCCAGTTGGACCGGAGTAAACAGCGGTGCGGCGAACGCCACCGCCTTTCCCTTCTCCTCATATATAGCCCCCGGCTTCTTTTTGGACATTGAGCGTCCATACCAACAATCCCGGGCATAGTGCCCCGGCTTTCCACAAACAAAGCATGCACCGGGGTTTGGGTTATAGTTGCTCCGGATGTGCTAGAGGAAGGGACTAGACTCGACCTCCTAGCCTTTTGTACCACCTACGGTACCCGGATTTTGAGGTTGTCAACTTGACCACCGAATCCTTTGTCATAGCATCTGCGACTGCTCCTGCCAAAACTTTCCTTGTCTTATGAGCACCCTCCCAACACTCTCTGGCGAGGTGCCCTTTCTTGCCACAAGAATAACAATTGAGGGTATTAGATGACCCAGCATCTTTTCTCGGCGTCTTTCGATAGGCAGTCCGTATAGGATCTGTAGGGTTTGGTACCCTATCCACTGGTACTCGGTGAGTTTTCCCCCAACTCCACTTCCAAAGCTCTGGCCGATTCCACCAAAGCTCGGAATCCCAATAACTTTGGTCCTAGCAGTAGGATACGCAACTCGCTGCGCAGACCGTTATAAAATCTATCCACTATAGATTGCTCGCTTTCCCATTCAAAGCCTGGGTAGCGCCTTACCATAAGGAACGTCTGCAAATATGCGTCCACCGAAAGCGCTCCCTGCGCCACAGTTAGGCTCCTCTGCTGCTCTACTTGACCCCCAAATGCCCTTTGCTCCAACATACCACCCGATGTTGGGGCCACCTCAGGGACAAATGGTTGCACATTACTCCCGTGATGTGCGTTGGTCACCGCGAACACCACTTCAACCACCCTTCTTATGGTTTCCAAAGACGTAGGGGTCTCCGGCACGTCGCTGGGTGCAAGTACTTTCCAGAAAGTGTGCATTCAGACTGCCACGCGCCACACTCGGACACCTACAATCGTACAGGACACCAATAAAGGACCGAACAAAATTGCAAAAAGCAATTATAGGAACACTCAGGTTCCCCAAACATGTGTATTTTCATTCCTAAGTGGACATTCATGGGTTCTTTTCATGTTATAACGATGACGCACATACATGTGCTCACCACCCCTTAAAGTGAATTCGTCCACGAATTCATTTAAGCTTGACCGAAAACCAGTAGTCTGATACCAATTTGTAACACCCCTATCCGTCACATAGCATATAACAGTAGGTCCGGCCGGGCCCGACGCCATATACTACGACAGACCGGTTGGTTACGCGTTGAAACCATACAACTAATCAGAGCGTCCTACACAACACCTAGCGGAAGCAAATTTAATTAAGTTGCAAAAGAATAAGAACCCTGCCAAAAGCATGAATGTCCACTACAACCCAGGAATGAGTACATACACAAAAGAGAACTGGCCTTAAGGCCTTACAATGTTCACTTAACAAAGTAGTGTCTTCCAACCTCGGCACGCAGGCCGGCCACACATGAGTACAAGAGGTAAAACACTCAAAACAAGGCCTTCGAGGGCCAGCACAGCAACTTGGGCTTTAGCCCGCTATTTACCTCTCGGCTCCGCAGCACCTGCAAGCAACAACCCACCGCACGGTGGTAGACAAAGGCAACGGTCAGCAATGCTGACCAAATTATAACGATTCCGCCCCCAACCGGGGCGGCAAAGCTTCTTCCCTGCACTTGTTAGCAAAACACACAACACAGCCAAACAAGCATCTCAACATAGGTGCACGCTCTCACGGCCGTACACCCCGTGCTCTCAGGGCACTTACTCGGCGAAGCCAGTCCGAACCCCGTCCGGTCCTCGACTCCACCACCACCCCCAGGATGGCAATCTTTGTGAGCATTTAGTCTTCTCAGCCGCAGCCTAGACTCGATCTCCAAATCTCAGTAAGTCCCACGTAAACTTTAGGTCGCTTTAACCGAGCAGGTGGAGCGGGTAGAGGGCTACTAGTCCGTTGCTCACTCCGCCACTGCCATTTGGCCCTTTGGCGCGGACTAAGCTTTCCCCAGTCCCAAATAACGATCAAACACGGTACTTAGCCCTGCTAAGTACCCGGTTGGCTCCCAGGCCACCGATATGACAGAACTACATTTCCGTCCAAGATTTCCGGGTGCACCTCGGGTTTCATCCCAAGGCTCCCTACCGCAATCAAACATGATACATAGCCCCGCTATGTTCCCGGCTGGCACCCAGGCCACCGAGATGGCAGAACTTCGATTCCGCCCAAATTTCCGGGTGCACCTCGGGGTTAATCCCCAAGATTCCCTGATGCATTCTACCGCATAGCAACCCGAAAACAATCACAACGCTCGGAGTCTTCTCCGGCTAAAATATGCATAGCACAACATCACCGATCCGGAAAACACATCCGGGTAGGCTTCACACACCATGCCTATGTCCGTACTACGATTCCGGACTCTAACAAGGGGACTTCACATATCTACCCCAAGGAATACCGCGATCTCGCCGCACACTCGCGGGAGAGGGGTTTTCCCATGCAAAGGAAGAAGAGCTTCACATGCTCAAGAAGAGAATCGTTACCCTCGAAGATTTCCGCGGCGCCATGAAAATGTAGTCGGATGGAAAGCTTCGCCTCGCCCTTGCCTTCGAGGATCCGGACTCGGATCACGAATCGGTGCTCCGTGCTCCGCCGCGGCCGGAACTTTGCTCCTCCTCCTCTTGGCTCTCACCTCTCTCTAAGAGTTTAGAAAGAGAAAGGGTTGGTTGGAATGAGGGAATTCAGCCCCAAACTCAACCCTAATACCCCCTAGGTTACCCCCAGCCGTTAGATCCAAAATAAAAGATCCGGACGGCTCGGATTCAACCCAAAATATCAGTTACGCCGATCCACACGGGTCCTGACACGGCCGTGTGCCACGGGCCGTGTTACCTGGAGCTTCAGGACGATCGTCGGGCTTCATGAACACGGCTTCAACACGGCCGTGTTCGAGGCCGTGTGCCCCACACACGGCTTGAGACACGGCCGTGTGTCTCAGGCCGTGTACTTCTCTGACTCGAGACTGCACAAAAACGCATTCGACCACTGAACACGGGTAGGCACACGGCCGTGGCCTGGCCGTGTGCCCCTGAGATGACCTCAAATCGAAAAGTGGTCAACATGAAAGTTGTAGATCTCGTCGAGACGAACAAAATTCATGTTGACCATTTTTCCACCCGACACCGTTTTGACCCTCAAAACGGTGCCCGAACGCGATCATCTCCGAGGTTGGGGTCTTACACATAACGTCATTGGAACCAAGGGGATCTAAAGGAATAAGCTTGATGAAAATGGTGTTATAATCAAGAACAAAGTAGACTGGTGGCCAAGGGATATAGACAATAAAAAGGTATTAACTTTGATCAAACCTTTGCACCAGTGGCAAGATTGAAAGCTATTAGACTGTTCCTTGCATATGCTGCACATAAAGGTTTCAACGTCTACCAAAAGGATGTCAAGTCAGCTTTTCTTAATGGTGACCTAAAGGAAGAGGTCTATGTTGGGCAACCCTCGGGTTTTGTTAATCCTAACTCTCCTGATTTTGTATTTAAGCTTAGAAAAGCTTTGTATGGGTTGAAGTAAGCCCCTAGGGCATGATATGAAACCCTGTCTAGCTTTCTCATTGAGAACAAATTTTCAAGGAGAAAGATAGACAAGGAACTATTCCTAAGGGAAGTCAAGGGTAAGATCATCCTTGTCCAAATTTATTTAGATGACATAATTTTTGGCTCTACTGATGATGATCTCTACATAAAGTTTGCTAAACTTATGCAAGAGAATTTGAGATGAGTAGTTTAGGTAAACTCAAGTACTTCTTGGGCCTCCAAGTAAGACTGTCTGAGAATGGATTATCCATCTCACAGTCTATGTTCATAAGGGAGTTAATTAAAAAGTTTGGAATGGAGAGTGCCTCCACAATGAAAAATTCTATGGGGTTAAGTGTGTTATTAGACTAGGATGAGACTGGGAAACAATTGATGAAACCTTGTACATGAAAGACCCCCCATCCCGGAACACAATACACGGCCGAGCGGAGTCTTATCCCAGGAATAGTTGTCCTGGGGTAGCGTCATCACGTGGGCTAACCAGAACTACAAGACGTCTATCCTGTCGGCTTAGACACATCATCCATGCCAACCCAACATAAATAAAGTAAAAGAGAAGTCAAAATCCACACAAGTAAATAGTCCAAACAAAGTATATCAATAATAAGAAGTATCAACAGGCTTCTATAATATCAGAGTACTTAAAAACATTGCTCATAGGGCTACAACTAGAATCTCTCAAGGACTCGCATCCATAACCGAAGGCAGTGATGGTAACATCACTTTAGGCCCCGTCATCCTGGCCAGACTACCCTCTTGCACAACCTACTGCTGCTCTAACTATAGGGTTTATTCCTAAACAAGAAGACGTAGCAACCGTTAGTCATAAAGACTAAGTGGCTATCACATCCGCTCCCTCGACGACCCTTAGGCATCGTGCGGAGAAAGGGAACAAGGGTACAATATATGTAAGTAGTAGTACAAGAAGGTGTATAATGTATAAAACATGAGTAACATCAGTAGTAAAGTAGTAGCATTATTATCAATATTATAATCTAACAGTTCTACTCAAAACATATCCATCCATCAAGTAAATAGGTCTACAACAGAGAAGTAACTTAACTTATATTAATGACCATACAGACATATAAGTTAAGGATCAGCTTAACAGTAAAGTAACTCATCATATAAGAGTGTTCATACAAACTTATATGATAAGGATCTTATGTATGTAATGCAATGCAATGTTATGAATGCAATGCAATGACTCACCCATGCACATACACACACACTTCTATGTTGACACAGACTTGTAGTTCTCAATTTTCAAGAAGGTAGTTAACCTCTCAGGCGTCATCCGTCGTGGCTAGACGGTGACAATAGAGCAGGCTTCTCCACTACTATGCGGACATCCACAATACCAAGCCTAGGACTCCATATGCCTCAACGCTAAGAATACAACACCGAGCCCATGCTTACTATGGCTCAGAGGGGTCTCGGGTAGATGTGCACCAAGAACTCATCCGTGCACTGCCCTATCATCATGGCACGAAAGGTGCCTCTAGGAGCGTATCACCAAATGACCAAGGCCAACCATATACTCTCACGGAGGAAGTAAGCACCGAGGACTGACTACCAACCGTCCATGTTTATTTGTCAACTCACGTCGGTGTGATGACTGGCAAGCCCATAGACATGCCACATTATTCTTAACCAAGGATTATGACACCGTGTGTTAACTCACACCGCATGCATTTCAGTTGGCCACGCCATCACATCTAAGAGCTCCACAATGAGTCTTTTTATATCATTGACATTTCGTGCTCAATAACCCGCAAAGTGTCCATACCGAGTCCCTTATCAACACATCATTCCAGTGCGACAACACACACGCACTTCCAACCCTTCCATGTTTCGATACAACACATGGGTTCATATTTACACAGGTGTCAAGCCTCCTTATACAACATACAAATCCCATACTGCTACACGTAGGGAGACACAACTCTAAGCAGTGTACTACACTAATTATCCTTCAAAACTTGAGATCACTATTCAACATATTCCATGGCCTTGAATTAACCTCATCCAATTCATTTCCAAATGATCAATCATTCACTAATAAGTATACTTCCTTAAGATAATCACAACAGTATAATGATACTTCACATATTCATCAAACATGATAACATAGCTATAGGTTACACATTCAATTATCGGGCATCATACCCTCTTCCAAAACCTATTTAATTCTCCTGATTATAATCATGCACATACTTACCGGATTACACAAGAATATCATTTGTACACCCAAATCATAACAATTCTTTTGTTCACCAAATTTTCCTCAAACAATTTTTTATTAAACTCCTTCAAACCGTTTGTTCAAATATGTTTCACCAAACAGTTATTTACTTAAGGATCTAACAACTGAATCCTATCAACCATTTGTTTATCACGATCACAAATAAACTAAGTTCACCAAAAACTCAACATCTTCCTGTTACAACCTTCTACCGAGTCCAGATCCGGTTATACACTAACCTAAATATAGTGTGCACTTATGTGATACTGTGCAGCAACTTCGACTGGACTTTTTGGAGGCTACATGACTCGTATAAAAACGTGTAACCATCTGTTGGAAAGGTCATTCCATGAAATACGACTTTCGTGTTTAGTCAAAAAACACAGATCTGGCCGTATTACACTCGAAAATGGCCTTGAAGTTCGTTGTGCACAGAAAACATATTTCTGCACGCATCTTAAAGCAAGATGAACGACATCGGTTCATCTTCATCCTTTAGTTATTTGTTCAAAATCACATACAACACTTCCTCCTCCCTTATTCACCCTCAATATACCATTCCTCTTCAAGAAACCAAGTCCATTATCTTCACAAAGAAGAGAGGAGAGATTGAAGACATCAAATCCCTAGGACTAGGTACTAACATGGTCTCTTCCTAAGAGATCTTCATCTCGCAAGTCAAACTATCTTTAGTCGACATCTCTCCTAGATAATAACTACAGATCTAGAACCAAGGGAGGGGGTTGGAAGCATACCTCTTTTCTGGCCATGGATCTTGTTATCCTTCATTGTGGCATGTTCTACCACGATGGTGTTGTTCTTCACGAAAGGACAAGTCTTTCCTCTAGAAAATCATACACTGGCAGCCTTCTTTGTCTCATCGAGTTCGGCAAGTAATTACTCAGCAAGAGGGTAAAGTGACAGCTAGTGTTTTCCACAAGTCCCCTTTTATAGAAGTTTAGGGTTAAATTTCTGTGCCACGATTCTCTTATATTGGCCGCTATTATTACTTTAAATAAGCCATGTTAAAGAGCGGGTTCCAGATTAGGCATTTGGCACGTTTCCTAAAAACCGGTTCACAGCCCAATTTATATGACCAACAAACAGTTAGGATGGAAAATCTTTAGTCAAAATCATCAAGTATCATACAAAACTCGAAAGAATCATCGAGATTCGTTGTGGCCACTCAATGCCTATAAAAGTTCGCATACTTCCAAGACAAAATCGCCAAGTATGCATGACAATTCGTTCGATTGGCGTCGAGTTTTACTCAACGCACTCAAGCTTTGTCGAGTGGCATCGAGTCCTCTCAAACTGCAAAAGTTCAGGATGTAACACCCTATCCGTCGCATAGCATATAGCAGTAGGTCCGGCCGGGGCCCGACGCCATATACTAGGACTGACCGGTTGGTTAGCGTTTGAAACCACAAACCAATCAGAGCGTCCTACACAACACCTAGCGGAAGCAGTTTAATTAAAGTTGCAAAAGATAAGAACCCAGCCACAGAGCATGAATGTCCACTACAACCCAGGAATGAGTACATACACAAAGAGTTCACGGCCTTAAGGCCTTACAAAAAGTTCGCTTAACAAAATAGCGTTTTTCATACATCGGCCGCAGGCCGGCCATACATGAATATGAAAAAAGCTAATAATACGCCTTCGAGGGCTGGCGCTGCAACTTGGGCTTTAGCCCGCTATTTGCCGCTTGGCTCCGCAACAGCACCTGTAGAAACAACCCACCAAGAGGTGGCAATACAAAAGGGCAACGGTCAGCAAGAGCTGACCAAATTATAACGAACCCGTCCGTTTCTCGGGACGGCGGTGCTCCTTCCCTGCATATAAAACTATCATAGCAATTCTATAGGTATTCTATTCGCCACAAGTGTCGGCACGCACGGCGCACACTCCGTGCTCTCAGGGCACTAATCGTGAACCCGGTCCGGACCCAGTCCGACACGCGATTCCACACCATCCTCGGATGGCAACACAGTGAGCATTTTAGCCCTTTCAGCCGAAGCCTAGGCCCGTTTCCAGCCCCCCGGGAAGTCCCATGTACTTTTAGGTCGCTTCTACTGAGACCACTTGGAATGGGTAGAGTTCCACCCGCCGTTGCTCACTTCACCAGGCCATTTAGCATCGGTGTGGGCCAAGTTTCTCCTCATTCCCACAAACGATCAAAACACGCACATAACCCCGTTATGTACCGATTTGCCCTCCAAGGCAACATCGTGGCGGCAATGCGATTCCGCCCAGCTTTCCGGGTGCGCTCGAGGTTACCCCCAAGGATCCCTGTATGCAATCTACCGCGTAGAAATTTTCGGAAAACTAAATTCACCGGCGCGGGAGTCTTCTCCGGCCATGCAATGCAAAACATCACCGATCCGGGCTAAACCCGAATAGGCTTCTCACACAATGCCTACGCCGTACTCGATTCCGGGCTCTAACAACGGGACTTTACATATCTACCCGAGGGGATTCCGCGCCTCAACGCTCACTCGCGAGAGGGGGATTTCCCTATGCATAGAAAGAAGGGCGACTACACATGCCCTATGAAGAGGATCGTTACCTCGCATTTTTCCGCGGTGCCATGAAGATGTGTCGGATGGAAAGCTTCGCCTCGCCCTTGCCTTCGAGGATCCGGACTCGGATCGCGAATCGGTGCTTCAAACTCCTCCGGCGGCCGGATCTTGGGCTCCTCCTTCCTCTTGCTCTCCTTCTCTTAAACACTTAGAGAGAGAGTGGACCAAAGAAAATGAGGATATAAAACCCTAATCCCGGCTAATAACCCCCCAGGAGCAGCCCCCACCGTCGGATCCAGATCCAAGAGAACGAACGGCCGAGATTAGATCCAAAATCCCAAAAAATGGGCCGAACACGGCTTGACACACGGCGTGTGCTGGCCGTGTAGCTCATTCGCCGATCGACACGGGTCCTGACACGGCCGTGTGCCACGGGCCGTGTTACCTGGAGCTTCAGGACGATCGTCGGGCTTCCAGAACACGGCTTCGAACACAGCCGTGTTCGAGGCGTGTGCCCCACACACGGCTTGAGACACGGCGTGTGTCTCAGGCCGTGTACCTCTTGACTCGAGACAGCACAAAATACAATAAATCCCTGAACACGGGTAGGCACACGGCCGTGTGCCTGGCCGTGTGCCCTGTTCAGATCTCCAAAAGAGCCGTTTGATCGCCCCGCGATCATCTCCGAGGTTGGGGTCTTACAACTCCCTCCCCTTAAGAGAATTTCGCCCGAAATTAAGAACAGAGACTACACAAAAGAATAAACAAATCGAGTACCTGAGGGGAACAACTCGGGTACTCCTCGCGCATTGTCTGCTCTCGCTCCCAAGAGCGTTGGCCCGCAGTTAGTTATCCAACGGACCTTCACCATTCTGATTTCCTTGTTCCGAAGCCGCTTGACTTCGAAATCCTCAATAGATATGGGCTTGACTTTCGTTGTCAACCCTCCTCAACGGTACTTGATCAGCCGCGATCACCTGCGAAGGCTCTTGCACCGCCTTCCGTAACACAGAAATGTGGAACACATCATGTAATCCACTCAACTCCACTGATAGCTTCAAACGGTATGCCGCTTCGCCGACTCGCTCCAGTACCTCAAACGGCCCAAGGTATCTCGGACTCAACTTTTTCAAGCGTCGAATCGTGAGACACCTTGAACGGCTTGATCTTCAAGTACACCAATCGCCTACCGCGAACTCCACGTTCCGGTGCTTGGCATTGTAGTACTTCGCCTGCCGGTCCTGAGCGATCAACAAGCGCTCCCGAATGATTCGCACTATGAGGTAGCACTCTCCACCTCCTGCTTCTTGTACAACCTTGCCTCACCCGCTTCAAGCCACGATAACGGCGTGCGACACTTCCTACCATACAGGTCTCGAAGGGCGCCATTTGTATGCTCGCTTGGTAGCTGTTGTTGTACGCGAACTCCACCAAATAAAGATGGTCTTCCCAATGCTTTCCGAAGTCTAGAACACACATGGGGAGCATGTCCTCCATCGTTCTATTAACCCTCTCGGTCTACCATCCGTCTGCGGATGGAAAGCTGTACTGAAACTTTAACTTTGTTCCAACATCTGCTGCCAACTCCAATCATTTGACGTGAACCGCCCATCGCGATCACTCACAATGCTACGAGGCACACCATGCAGCCTAACAATATTGTCACGTACAACTTTGCCAATTTCTCGACTGGATCATCCTTCTATGCGGAATGAAATGCGACACTTGGTTAGCCGATCTACGATCACCAGATGGCGTCGTTCCCCTTCTGCGACCTTGGCAACCCGTGCACAAAGTCCATAGATATATCGTCGAATTTCCACTCCGGTATAGGCAGGACTTCAGAAATCCTCCCGGCTTTGGCACACGCCTTCACCAAGGTGCACGTTTGGCATTTAGCCACGTACAACGCCACATCTTTCTTAAGCCCGGCACCAAAACAACTTCTTGAGATCACGATACATCTTCGTGCTCCCTGGGTGGATTGAGTACTTGGTATGATGAGCCTCGTACATCAACTCGCCCGGAGGTTGCCCCCACTTGGGACGCAAACGATGATCCTTCCTTAATAACCCATCTTCTACGAGAACTGGGAATTTGACCATCCCTAGCGGCTCCAAAAGCTCCTTCATGGAATTATCCACTCCAATGCCTGCCGAACCCGGTCAGCCAGGTCATATGCACCTCTGTCCAGTTTTACATTGCCTTGGCGCTCGTCTGCTTGTCAACGCAATAGATCTCAAGCTCCTCCAACTCCCGCACTAGCCGCTCATCATGCACCGACAACCAGTTGGCTCGGGCGGGAGCCCTGCGGCTCAGCGCATCCGCAACTGCGTTGCCCTTCCCGGGTACATAATGTATCTTGAAGGTGTAGTCCCCCAGGAACTTCATCCACCTCTCTGCCTCATATTGAGATCCTTTGATCCAACAGGTATTTTAGGCTCTTGTGATCGGTGTATATATCGACCCTTACTCCGTATAGTAGTAGGCCTCCACAACTTGAGTGCAAATATCACGGCGCCAACTCCAAGTCGTGCAACGAATAATTTCTTTCATGCACCTTTAGCTGACGCGATCCATACGCTATCACGCTACCATGCTGCAACAACACGCAGCCCAAACCGCTACCCGAAGCGTCGCTATACACCTCAAAGCCCTCGGTCCCACTCGGCGAACTAAGCACTGGCGCCGTGGTCAACCGCCTCTTCAGCTCCTCGAAAGCCTGCACGCACTCTTGCGTCCATAAGAATCTCTGATCCTTCCTGGTCAACTTTGTGAGAGGTAACGCTATCCGCGAGAAGTTCTCCACGAAGCGCCTGTAATAGCCGGCAAGCCCAAGGAACTACGGACTTCCGCTACCGAAGACAACACAGGCCACTCCCGTATCGCAACTATCTTCGCCGGATCCACCGCTATACCTTCCCCACTCACTATATGACACCAGGAACGCTACCGAAGGTAGCCAGAACTCGCACTTGGAGACTTTGCGTAAAGCTCATTCCTCCTCAAAGTCTCCAACACCAAATGCAAATGCTTGAAGTGGTCTTCTTCGCACTGCGAGTACAAAAATATCGTCAATAAAGACGATCACGAAGCGATCCAGGAAATCTCTGAACGTCCTGTTCATCAGATCCATAAACACCGATGGCGCATTCGTCAGTCCAAACGGCATGACCGTGAACTCGAAATGCCATACCTCGTACTGAACGCCGTCTTTGGGATATCACATTCCTGATCCTCAGCTGATAGTACCCGACTTCAAGTCCAACTTGGAGTATACAGATGATCCAACTAACTGATCAAAGAGATCATCAATCCTCGGGATCGGGTACGGTTCTTCTTCTTCTCGTCGTCAACTTGTTCAATTCTCTGTAGTCGATGCACAGCCGCATACTACCGTCCTTCTTTTTAACGAAGAGGACCGGTGCGCTCCAAGGCGACGAACTTGGACGCACATAACCTTGCTCCATCAGTTCCTCAACTGAACTTCAACTCCGCCATCTCCTTTGGCGCCAATCTATAAGGAGCACGTGACACGGGTTTGGCACCCGGCACGAGCTCGATCGTAAAATCAATCTCTCGCTGCGGTGGGCTCCAGGAAGGCTATCCGGGAACACATCGGGGTATTCGCAAACCACGGGGATGCTATCCAACGGGGACTTTGGCTCCACAGCCCCCACTATCGCAAAGAACAGCTCTGCACCAGCACGAACCGCCTTCACCACCTGAAGAGCAGACATTAATGTCTTGCTCGACCCCTTAAGCCCCTCGAAGTAGTCTCCCGCCCTACACCCATCTTGACCTCCTTACGGTCGCAATCGATCCAAGCCTTCTGCTCTGACAGCCAATCCATTCCAAAGATAACATCGAACTCTACTAGCGGCAGCAATGACGCTAGCAAGTCGAACTCTTGGCTCCCAATGTGAACCTTCACGGCGCACAATCTGTCTGCACGCATCGAGCACCCATTCGGTAGCAACACATCTAACTTGTCCTTCGCCATCGAAGAAGGGACTCCGATGCGCGATATAAACTGTTCGGACAAGAAAGAATGCGAAGCACCAGTGTCGAATAGTGCTCGTGCCGGACTATCGCTAATCAACACAAAGCCTAAGCAAAAGACATTAGCTTAACAAGCAATAGGTAATAGTATTCTCAAGTCAACTTGCATAAATTAACTCATACTGTCACCACATCCGCTTGCTTGATGGCCTCCTGCTGGCCCAAGTTGTAGACTCTAGGCTGAGTCGGAGCATAGTGGGACGCGGTCGACTCCACCGCCTTGCCCTTTTCCTCATAGGTGGCTCCTTGCTTCCTTTCGGACTTTGCGCGTCCACTCCAGCAGTCACGGGCAAAGTGCCCGGCTTTCCACACGTGAAGCAAGCGCCCGGGGTCCGATGGGTAGTTGCCCCCGAGGCACCTGCAGAAGAAGCTGGACCCGATGTCTTAGCCTTCTTGAAGAATCTACGGTAGCCCGACTTCGATGTAGTCGGCGCCTTGAACTCTGATTTCTTGCCACCGGATTCCCTTTCTTTCTTTGCTTGCACGTTTCTCATATCCTTCTCCAAGGACCGGGCCGAACTGACCAGGGTCATGAAACCCTGCGTCTTGGGCCCCGACAGCAGCAACCTCAAATCATCCCTTAGCCCTTCATAAAAGCGGCTCGTCTTGCGCTCCTCGTCTGCGAAGGTAGCGCCGGCATATCTCCCCAGCCGAGTAAACTCGTGGAGGTATTCATCAACGGTGCTATCACCCTGCACCAACTTCTGGAATTCGCTCTCTAGCGCAATCCTCTGGCCCGAGGGGAGGTATCGAGCCATAAATAGTCTCGCAAACTCCTCCATCGGGACTTCGGCCAATGGCCTTCCCCTCAACTGATGCATCTCTAGGCCCTCCCACCACAGTCTTGCGTCCCCATCCAAAAGGAACGTCGCTATAGTGGTCTTCTGCCACTCTTCAGTTTGCATCGCAGTCATCACCCTGTTGACCCTTGAGAGCCAATCCTCTGCTTGGGTCGGGGTTTCTGCCCCGTGAACACTGGTGGGTGAAAGCCCATGACGTGCTTCAGTTGTCTTTCAGTTGCTCTCCTAGGCAACTCTGGCTCCAACACTACTTGCTCAACCCTCCTTCGCACTGCCGTCTGAACCGGTACTTGCTCCACAGCAGGAGCAGGCTGCTGCACCTGCCTTGCAGGCTACGCATTTATCATTGCCATGACCGCTTCTGCCACCAACCTAATGGTCTCAGCAGACAAAGGTGTTGCAGGCGCATCGCTTGGCGGACTGCTCGCCTCAGAACCTGGCCGTTCAGACGGCCCAGCACCACTTCTGGTCACCTAAATTCGTGCAAAACACCGATAAGCGACCAAGAATTACTGCAAACAGCAATTATAGGAACACGCAGGTTCCTCAAACATGTGTATTTTCATTCCTAAGTGGACATTCATGGGTTCTTTTCATGTTATAACGATGACGCACACAATGTGCTCACCACCCCTTAAAGTGAATTCGTCCACGAATTCATTTAAGCTTGACCGAAACCAGAAGTCTGATACCAATTTGTAACACCCCTATCCGTCGCATAGCATATAGCAGTAGGTCCGGCCGGGGCCCGACGCCATATACTACGGACGGACAGACCGGTTGGTTACGCATTGAAACCACACAACCAATCAGAGCGTCCTACACAACACCTAGCGGAAGCAGTTTAATTAAGTTGCAAAAGATAAGAACCCAGCCACAGAGCATGAATGTCCACTACAACCCAGGAATGAGTACATACACAAAGAGTTCACGGCCTTAAGGCCTTACAAAAAGTTCGCTTAACAAAATAGCGTTTTTCATACATCGGCACGCAGGCCGGCCATACATGAATATGAAAAAGCTAATAACTACGCCTTCGAGGGCTGGCGCTGCAACTTGGGCTTTAGCCCGCTATTTGCCGCTTGGCTCCGCAACAGCACCTGTAGAAACAACCCACCCAAGAGGTGGCAATACAAAAGGGCAACGGTCAGCAAGAGCTGACCAAATTATAACGACCCCGTCCCGTTTCTCGGGACGGCGGTGCTCCTTCCCTGCATATAAAAACTATCATAGCAATTCTATAGAGTATTCTATTCGCCACAAGTGTCGGCACGCACGGCCGCACACTCCGTGCTCTCAGGGCACTAATCGGTGAACCGGTCCGGACCCAGTCCGACACCGCGATTCCACCACCATCCCTCGGATGGCAACACACGTGAGCATTTAGCCCTTTCAGCCGAAGCCTAGGCCGTTTCCAGCCCCCCGGGAAGTCCCATGTACTTTAGGTCGCTTCTACCGAGACCACTTGGAATGGGTAGAGTTCCACCCGCCCGTTGCTCACTTCACCACGGCCATTTAGCCATCGGTGCGGGCCAAGTTTCTCCTCATTCCCACAAACGATCAAAACACGCACATAACCCCGTTATGTACCGATTTGCCCTCCAAGGCAACATCGTGGCGGCAATGCGATTCGCCCAAGCTTTCCGGGTGCGCTCGAGGTTAACCCCCAAGGATCCCTGTATGCAATCTACCGCGTAGAATTTTCGGAAAACTAAATTCACCGGCCCGGAGTCTTCTCCGGCCATGCAATGCAAACATCACCGATCCGGGCTAAACCCGAATAGGCTTCTCACACAATGCCTACGCCCGTACTCCGATTCCGGGCTCTAACAACGGGGACTTTACATATCTACCGAGCGGATTCCGCGCCTCAACGCTCACTCGCGAGAGGGGGATTTCCCTATGCATAGAAAGAAGGGCGACTACACATGCCCTATGAAGAGGATCGTTACCCTCGCATTTTTCCGCGGTGCCATGAAGATGTAGTCGGATGGAAAGCTTCGCCTCGCCCTTGCCTTCGAGGATCCGGTCTCGGATCGCGAATCGGTGCTTCACAACTCCTCCGGCGGCCGGATCTTGGGCTCCTCCTTCCTCTTTCTCTCCCTTCTCTCTAAACACTTAGAGAGAGAGTGGACCAAAGAAAATGAGGATATAAAACCCTAATCCCGGCTAATAACCCCCCAGGAGCAGCCCCCACCGTCGGATCCAGATCCAAGAGAACGAACGGCCGAGATTAGATCCAAAATCCCAAAAACTGGGCCGAACACGGCTTGACACACGGCCGTGTGCCTGGCCGTGTAGCTCATTCGCCGATCGACACGGGTCCTGACACGGCCGTGTGCCACGGGCCGTGTTACCTGGAGCTTCAGGACGATCGTCGGGCTTCCAGAACACGGCTTCGAACACAGCCGTGTTCGAGGCCGTGTGCCCCACACACGGCTTGAGACACGGCCGTGTGTCTCAGGCCGTGTACCTCTCTGACTCGAGACAGCACAAAATACAATAAATCCCTGAACACGGGTAGGCACACGGCCGTGTGCCTGGCCGTGTGCCCCTGTTCAGATCTCCAAAAGAGCCGTTTGATCGCCCCGCGATCATCTCCGAGGTTGGGGTCTTACACAGGATACTTTCAAGTAGAAATCGTCGAGTATACATATACTCACTCGACGAATTGTCAAAATTCATCGTGATCATTCGATGCCTATAGAATTCCGAATAATTCTAAGTTAATTTCGTCGAGGGCATTGAGAACACTCAATGCACTCGACGCTTTGTTGAATGGCAAAGAGTTCACTCAATTCCTATAGCCTCAAGAATAATTCTAAGTTAAAATTCGTCGAGTGGCATTGGGACCACTCAACGCACTCGACACTTTTTCGAGTCCAAAATTATTCTAAGTCAAAATTCTTCAAGTGGCGTTGAGACCACTCAACGCACTCGACGCTTTGTAGAGTCCAGAATTATTCTATGTTTAATTTGCCCTATTAGTCGACTATCACTCGACGCCTATTACCAGTGCACCCCGAGCTTGAGTCAGCTTTCTTGACTCAAAACACGCACGAGAGATCTCACACGAAATGGGATGTTACAAATCCTATAAAAAAAATAAAAGATTTCCTCCCCGAAATTAGGCTAAGGTTGTGGGGGAGATAAAGCATGGAAATATAATATGATTAAATTTTACCTTGGAGAAATAACTCCGGGTAGCGCTTTCGCTTCAAGTCCACCTGAGAGATCTAAGTTGTCAACCTAAATCACCTAGAGGGGGGGGGGGGTGAATAGGTGAGATGTGCGTCAAATGCGGAATAAAAAATTTAACACATCACAGATGAGTAATCAAGCAATCACACAGATGACAAGAGATTTATAGTGGTTCCCCAATCATGGGTACGTCCACTTTCCTCGCCGATCTAGCAAATCACTAGACTCGGCTACTCCACTATCTCGGATTGTAAACCAATCCTACACCTCGGAACCACGTTCCTATAAAACTCGATCCAAATTGATCTACACTCGGAAGATAAAACTTCCTACCACTCGGAGATAAATCTCCTACAATAAAATTGTTTGAATAGAAAACACAAACAGCAAATAGCACAGATCTGGATCTTTGACTTTATCTTCTTCCTTGAGAATTTTTGGCTTGGACAGAAATGGTTGAAGAAGACTTGAAAGAGATCCACGGATCTGAAATTTGGAATCACCACGGTCAAGAAAATAAATAAGAGATCGATGAAGCACGGAGAGATCGGATGATTCTTCTTGATTCTGGATCGCTAGAATATTTTAGATCTACAACAACGGCCGATAGAAGACGATCCAGAGCTTCTTCCGAAAACGATAATGGCGGCTGACGGGATTTTTGGGTTTTCGGAATTTTTCTCTTTCTTAAAATAATCTATGTAATAGCTGTTATTCTTCTTGTAAATAGTCAGATCTAAAAGGACCTATTTATAGGCGATCTCCAATGGTCATAAACATAATTAAGGATGACACGTGGACCAATCAGAAAAGATTAATTCGAAATACACGAAGAATCTGGACTTAGAGAAATTCAGGAATTTTGAACAGATATACTCGAGAGAGAGGGGACATACTCGAGTACAGGAGGTTACATACTCGAGTAGATAAGAGGGATATACTCGAGTATAAAGACATGGAGAAAAAATTCTCAGATAAAACTTGAATACCTACTCGAGTATAAGAGTTGGAACTACTCGAGTACGGGGAAGATAGACTACTCGAGTATCTTAGGAAAACTACTCGAGTAACTACAAACCTACTCGAGTATGAAAATCAATCTACTCGAGTACAGAGTCACTTAGTCGAGTATGTCAGGGAACTACTCGAGTATATGGACTTAGAAACTTTTTGAGATGAGATGTCCAGATCTACTCGAGTACAAACAGAACACTTACTCGAGTAACTTGAGAACTACTACTCGAGTATGTAATCCAATCTACTCGAGTACTAGGTCACTTACTCGAGTATATAGAAGATACTACTCGAGTATGTGGACTTAGAAAATATCTTCTGAGATAGTCTTCAATACTCAAGAGTCCATCAGTCAAAATGTATGTATATGAAGTGTATCCCAATAGAGAGGCTATACATGAGCCAACACCTTGGATCACACAATGAAGAATTACATTGTATGGCCCTGTGTTTGATGACCCATTGTAGACTTACATTTTTCTACACTTGGCAATAAGATCCTGCATACATACAACTCAAACACAATATCAAATACACCTTAATTTATCTTAGTTCAAGGTCTGACTTCCTACAAATCTGAGTATTGTGGAGACAAATCCCAATAATCTCCCCCTATTTGTAGAAGACAGCACCCTCTAAACTAAGGTGAATTACATAGAGTAAAAAAACAAAGAAACATATACTCATGAAAAGAAAATGAAGCAGGAAAATAATAAGGACAACCATAATTAGAATCATATATATATATAATTGTTTTCAAAAGATTACATGTCCATATCCACATCCTCATTCACTCAAGAAGGGGCTCCTTTATGCAATCTTTCTCTCTTAAGCTCTTGCCTCTCCAGATAGCTGAAAGGTTTGGGAAAGTAGGTCCTAGGCCTTGGAGGAGCAGCTGGATTGTTAAATCCCCAATTTCATTCATGCAATCTCATTTTGATTTGAGAAACATAATACGCTTTCCATTCTAAGTAGCTATAGTACTGATCTTTATTCTCACCAAAATCTGTTACCAACTTCAATGTGTCAAAAATAAGGGACTTGGATGTAGGACTCAAAACTTCTGCACGAAAGACTTCTGATCTACTTCCTGAAGCTAGGGCAGGCTCCCTCCTTGGTGCAGAACGGCTAGCAGAAGCGCTGTCACCATATTTCCTTTTCTTTCTAGGAGCACCCTGAACAGAGTGTGCCTGAGAGCTTTTAGGAATATCATCTTGCCATACATCAACAAAAGAGATAGGAGGCTCAGTCATATCACCAGTAGGTCTGGGTGAGAAGGCTGGCACACCCTCTAGAATGTTAGCATGAGCTGGAGCACCTGAGGGAGGATGTTCTTCACGAGGATCTAGGGACTTTGGAATAATTGTAGGGTCAAGTTGGAAATCTGGGAAGTTCTGATTATGCACCCATACAGCAGTATCATAAATATATGAATTTTACAGATTGAAGCTGAGCTAGGATGTCTGCTTTTATTTCTTTGACTAGACCATCCCCAGATGCTTGAGATTTGGCAGATATTTCTTTGACTAGACCATCCACAGCTGCTTGAGATTGGGAAGATAGTTTTTCAACTTGTTATTTAACTATCTTCTCCCCCTTGCTGATTTCTACGGATAGTTGGGCAATGGCTTCATCTCTAAATGTTCCAACTTCCTCATAAACTTTCATAACATTTACAGAAGCATCCTTGTCAAATATAATTTGATTATGTGCAACTGTTTCAGCTTGATTTCTGAGTTCACCTATACTGGTAATAGTATGGTCTATGGCTTTTCCACCTAACTGAAATAATCTTTTTAGCTCATCAGTGTTATCTTGAATTTCAGCAAAGCCTCTACTCATCTCATTTTCAAGAGTAGAGACCTTGTTATTCACTGATGCCAGAGAATCATCAAAGTTCTTTCACTGTTCACGGAGCATTTCCTCAATCTTACTTACAATATCTGAGGAGCTGGAGGGAGCTGAGGCATGAGCAGAGGCTGAGGGAGCAGGAGCATCCCAGGGGGGATTTCAGCAATCAAAACTGAGCTTTCAGCTCTCTTGAAGGGTTCTACCACAACAGAATCTTCTGTATTGATGAATGAAAGAAGACAGAAGTCTAGTGTCTTCAGAGGAGCATCCACATGTTCTGGAGACATGTCCTCATCATCAGACAAGAGAGCAGACTCTGGATTACCTTGCTCTTCAGCATGAGACTGAGAAGGAGAGGTAGGGGTTTCCTTTGCAGGGGAGGGAGAGGGTTCCTAAGCAGGAGACTGATCTTCTAGAATGGGATCCTCAGGAGATAGCACAACTGAATCATCTTAAAACACTGGAGCATCTGAGCTGAGTTCATCAATCAATCTGTCAATATCTTCAGCAGTAGAGTGGAGGTTTTCTTGAGCTTGAACCTCTGAGAGAAGGACTCCTGGAAGACGAGAAAGAGGAGGAGTAGGATCTCTGATCTTATCTTGCTGAGAGGGGGATTCTGAAGCTTGGTGCTGAAGGCTAGATGAGGTAGGCTCCCCCTCAACTATTGCACCCGAGGTGGTAGTAGTATGATGTAGAGGAGGAGAGGGAATCCTGTCATCTGAGACAAGGGGCTCTCTGGAGGTATCTTCTGAGGTAACAACTGCTTTTGAGACTTGAGCAGTGTTTTGGAGCTTGATTTCATATCTTTGAATTGAGAGGATGGATACTTTCTTCATATGATGGAGAGGAGTGCCTTTGGATAAATAAAAAACTGTAGGATTAATTTCATGGAGGAGGAGTGAGATAATCCTAGCATAGCTTGGGTGTTCCACACTTTCTCTGATTTTGTCCAGTATCAACATTCCAAACTGGAATTTATTCCGGCAGACTATGGATTGCATAATTTCAAAAAGATGAATGGAAATGTCTCTGATGGAATAGGTTTTGCATAGAAGAACTTTGGCAATAACATCCATAAGGAATTTACCCTCTGGATTGAAATCTGCTCTGCTAAAGAAATCTGCTTCAGGATTTGCTCCACAGAAGTCAGTTAATCTTCTTCATCTACACTGGCAACCGTAATAGAGTGGCTAAGGATGATTTGTCCAGACGGATTTTGATCCCCCTCACCTTGGATTTGAGAACTGTACCATTGCGCTTAACTTTCAGATTTTTGTAGAATTCTTCAACTGCAGGGAAAATGATTTTGCACGGAGTCTGGAGGATGAAAGTGAGTCCGGCGGTGTCGAATATGATCAATAGGTTGCAGAAATCATCAGAGATATCGACTATTCCTTCAGGGGCGAGTTCTGAACCGATTCTGATCATGGAGGACGGAGCCATCTGTGATTCTGTAGAACGGGAAGATAGAGAAGATGGAGCTCTGCTTGTTCCGGAAGTTGAATCATCGACGTCTACTCGAGAGAGAATGTGTGTGGAATGGATTTTTGATTTTTCTCTATATATATAACCCTAATTAGGTTTAAGGATGAGTGATAAGATTAAATCATACCTGCGACGGAGCGGCAAAAACCTCGGTGCGGATAGAGAACAATTAAATTTTCAAAGTACAGGAATTTTTGTATACTCGAGTATATTTTGTCATACACAAGTATGTATTGGAACATACACGAGTGGGTCGAGGACATACACTAGTAGATTACCAAGTACTCAAGTAGTTCCTGAAGTACTCGAGCATGTCTACCAAGTAATCGAGTATGTAAATTTTTATTCGAGTATATAGATATTCTGTTGACTCGAGTATGTGACTCCACTTACTCGAGTATAGCACTTTGAAAATCAATTTTCTTGGGAGAAAATTTACCTTCACCGATTTCTGCAACTCTCAGCCCTTGAGAGAATCCACTATCACTATTCCTCTTTGTTGAGCATCCTGAGTTCCGTTTTGAAAAACGAAAACTTGGTCTCCTCCAGCGGTTTGGTGAATATATCTGCAATTTGCCTGTCTGTGGAGACATATTATAGATCTATATCTCCATTCTCCACATGCTCTCGGATGAAGTGATATCGAATCTCTATGTGCTTTTTTCGGCTGTGGGAGACTTGGTTGTTGGCGATCGCTATTGCGCTGGATGAGTTGCAAAACAGAGGAACGTTCTAGAACTTCATGTTGTAGTCTTCAAATTGAATCTTGATCCATAGAAGTTGTGCACAACAGCTGCCTGCAGAGATATATTCTGATTCAGCCGTTGAGATGGCTACACGGTTCTGCTTCTTACTGCTCCAGGAAATAAGTCTCCTTCTGAGGAATTTGCAAGTCCCAGAAGTGCTTTTCCTGTCGTCTTTGCTTCCTGCAAAATCTGCATTTGAAAATCCAATCAGTTCACTATCATTACTTCTTGGGTACCATAAGCAAGATTTGGCATGCCTTTTAGGTATCTCAAGATTCGCATTGCAGCAATATAGTGAGATTCCTTAGAGTTCACCTTGAATCTAGCGCAAACACATGTTGAAATCATTATATCTGGTCTACTGGTGGTAAGGTAGAGCAAGGACCCAATTATACTTCTGTACTTGGTTTCATCAAAATGTTTCCCTTTCTCATCCATGTCCAGATACATAGCTGAGGCCATTGGAGTCCTTATAGAGGTTGCATTCTACATTCCGAATTTCTTAAGTAGCTCTTTGGTGAACTTGGTCTGTGAGAAGAAGATTCCATCCTCAGATTGTTTCACCTGAAGCCCTAAGAAATACTTCAGCTCTCCCGTACTTCTCATTTCAAACTTCCCTTGTATAAGTTTAGAAAACTTCCTACAGAGGTTGTTGTTTGTAGAGCCAAAAATAATGTCATTGACATAGATTTGCACCAGCAAAATCTTGCCTTTTATTATCCTAAGAAATAATGTCTTGTCTATCTTTCCTCTTGTGAACTTGTTCTCAATAAGAAAGGTAGACAGCGTCTCATACCAAGCTCGAGGAGCTTGTTTAAGACCATATAAGGCTTTTTATAGTAAATAAACATGATTAGGAAAAGTTGAGTCAACAAAACCTGGCGGTTGCTCTACATACACTTCTTCCTTTATGTCACCATTCAGGAAGGCGGACTTTACATCCATCTGATAGACGGTAAAGCCCTTGAGTGCAGCGTAGGCAAGGAATAACCTGATCGCCTCCAGTCTTGCCACTGGAGCATATGTTTGATCGAAGTCGATTCCTTCTTCTTGACGATAACCCTTGGCAACAAGTCTGGCTTTGTTCTTTATAATTGTACCATCTTCGTCCATCTTGTTCCGGTAGACCCATTTTGTCCCAATGACGTTCTTACTCTTGGGTCTCGGAACAAGTGTCCAAACATTGCAGCGTTTGAACTGATTTAGTTCTTCTTCCATGGCTAGAATCCAGGATGCATCGGAGTTGGCTTCCTCAAATTTCTTTGGTTCAACCTGAGAAAGAAAACTTAAATGTAAATTTTAATTAGTTGTACCTCGACGAGTTCTGACGCCATCCCGAGGATCTCCTATGATTTGATCCAAGGGATGATCCTTCAAGTGTCTGAACTCTAGAGTCCTTGCATCTGGGATCTCTTAAGCCACTGGAGTTGCATCTTCAGCTGGGATGAGTTCTTCATCTTGATCATCTACCTCTCCAATAGGGGTTGTAGAGGTGATCCTGATGAACTTTTGATCTTTTTATTTAGTAGGTTCATCCAAGCTGAGTTGCTTTATCCTTGTACCTGCATCTTCAATAGGCACACTAGAAGAGTTGCTTTGCAGCAGACTCGTCTCATCAAATACAATGTGTATCGACTCTTCTACCACTAGAGGTTTTCTATTAAATACTCTATAGGCCTTAATATAGCTACTATAACCTACAAAAATACCTTCAAAGCTTTTCTAGCTGAACTTGGTAGTGTGATACTTGCCGTTGTTAAGCACGAAGCACTTGCAGCCAAAGATATTAAAATATGAGATTGTTGGTTTCCTGCCTTTTAAAAGTTTGTAAGGAGTCTTATCATGGTTCTTGTTGATGAGTGCTCGATTTTGCACGTGACAAGCGGTGTTGACGGCTTCAGCCCAGAAGTACTCTGGAAGTGAGGCATCACTCAACATAGTCCGGCAAGCCACTATGAGTGTTCTGTTCCTTCTCTTAGCTACTCCATTTTGCTGTGGAGTGCGAGGAGAGGAAAACTCATGAAAGATGCCTTGACTTTCATAGTATTCTGTCATGGCTCCAGACTTGAATTCCGTTCCATTGTCACTTCTGATTTTGACTACGGAATAGTTGTATTCATTCTGGACTTGCCTAACAAAATTAGTGAAAGTGCTGAAGGTATCTGACTTGTGTTTCAGAAAGAACACCCACGCAAAGCGCGAGTAATCATCCACAATAACCAATGTATATTCCTTACCTCCCAAACTTCTAACTTGCAGTGGACCAAACAAGTCCATATGGAGAAGCTGTAAGCTTCTATCAGAATCCTTGCCTATAATACTTTTAAATGAACTCCTTGTTTGCTTGCCTTTGATACATGCATGACAAGGGCTGTCTGTAATGCACTTGACATTAGGGGCATCACGTACTAAGTTTTGAGAGAATAGTTTATTAAAAGTTTTAAAGTTAATATGTGTTAGTCTCTTGTGCCATTGGTCAGCAAGAGATGCACTACTTTTTGCTAAAAGACATACTGGTGTAGAAGTGTCAATACAAATGAAATTTAAACAGAAAATGTTTCTCCTTCGAGTGCCTGATAAAATAGTTTCCATGTTGTGAACCGATTTTATCAAACACTTGTCAGCATGAAATTCAACCACGTATCCTTTGTCGCATAGTAGGCTTATGCTGATGAGATTGTGTTGTAATCCCTCCACATAAGCTACATCCGAAAAGGATACGCTACCGTTAGTAATCATACCGTAGCCTTTAATTATTCCTCGATCGAAACCTCCAAAGATGACCTTTGGTCCGTTACAGACTGAGGTGAAATTCTAGAGTAGGCTCCTTGTCCCGGTCATATGGCGAGAGCATCCACTGTCCAAGTACCAGATTGGCATTTTTGTGGCCTTTGGACATACCTGCAATTACAATCACTTAGCCTTAGGAACCCAAACATGTTTGGGTCCTTGGTCTAGAGTTAGAATACTCCCCCTACAAATATTAGCCTCAAGAGTGGTCATTCTCACATTTCCAACTTGAGGGGTTGCAGCATTTTTAGGATTGAACCAACAATCGATGGAAAAATGACCAATTTTGCCACAGCACCAATAGTCGAATCTGTTGTATCTTCGCCTTCCAAATTCCTGCTTGACCTTCCTGGGTGGAGGTCCAGCCGGGGTAGCATTTTTGGAGGAAGAAGCTTCATGATGATGGCAGCTATATGAAGTCTTCTCCTTCAAAGGCTTTTCCACAACAGGTTTTACCTTTGGTGTCTTCTTGATGTTATGACCATGAGCATATGGTCCATAGCTCTGAAGTTGAATCTCTTCATAAGGTGCCTTGAAGACACTTTTGCCAAAGTTACGTGGGCGAGTCCAACCTTGGTACCTTGACTTGGGCGTCTCCGGGATCGGCCTAGAGAAGTGTCCATAGGTGGACTCATAGTCGAATTCGTTCGTAGGAAAGATAACTTTCTTGAAAGATACTGGCTCCAAAAGAGCTTTCCCTTTTTCTTCAGCTAGAGCCTTCTTGGCAGCCCTATTCTTTCTCTTGGCCTTATTTCTTCTAGAGGATTTACTAGGAGCGGCAACATGGCCTAGTCCAGCTCCTTTGGCCTTAGCTGAGAATTTAGCAACGAGTGGAAGAACTGTCTTAGGCTTAGAGAAACTTTCAACAAGCTTCTTCTCAGCCTCGAGTTGTTTTTCCAACTCTTTGATGATTTCATCTTTAAGGTCAAGGTGCTTGAGAGCTTGATTGTAATCTTCCATAGCAGAATTAAAGTTCTCTTTAAGAGAGTCAATCTTAGTGACTTCTCCTCTCAAGCTGCTCTCAATAGCCTGTAGAGATTTAATCTCTTTGGCTTGAGTTTTCACGACTCGGCGACATTTTTCGTAAGCCGTGAGTAACTCCTTATATTTTCCCCTGAGTTCAGATTCATCCTCAGAGGAATAGCCCTCTTGCTCATTGTCATCATCAGATTAAGAAAGAGTGTGAGAGTTTACCTCCCCAGTGAACTGGGGGACTTGTTCATCATCAGTTAGAGCCATTAGCCCAAAGTAGGCTTCTTCCTCTTCTTCACTTGACTCAGATGAGTCAGAGTCACTGAGGGTTTTGCCCTTCTTGGATAGCAGGCTCTTTTCAGTCCTCTTTTTGTGTAGGACTTCTTTTCTTCTCTTTTGCCACCCTCCTTCTTCTTGTGGGGGCAATCCGCAATGACGTGACCTGGCTTATTACAGCAATAACAGACAAAGTTAGTCGAATGATGTTTGTTCGGTTTAGAACCATACCTGTCATGACTGCTTCAGCCTTTTCTATGACGATCACCATCATTGCGTGATCCCTTATAGGAGGCATCCTTGCCTTTCCATTGTTTCTTTTTGTTCAGGAATTTCTTGAACTGCCTTGAGAGTAGAGAGAACTCTCCATCATATAGCTCTAAGCTAGAGGAGCTTGGCTCAGATGATTCTTCTTCATCAGCTACAAGAGTTGGGGCAGGAGAGCTAGCCTTTGTCTTCCTTGAGCCATCTGCCTTCAAAGTGACAGACTTCTCCTTGGAAGCAGACCTGCTCATCTCTTCTTCAGCTTTTCTTTAGTTGATTTGAAGCTCGTAAGACATAAGCTTTCCGAATAGATTTTGCGGATCCGTCTCGGCTAACCTTTCGAACTCCCGAATGGCGCATACCTTATTATCCCATTCCTTGGTTAGGGATCTTAAGAATTTTTCATTCAGTTCCCCGTTGGTGAAGACTCGGCCATAAACTCTTAGGCCGTTGACTATCTTGAATAAGTTCTCAAAGGTATCAGCTATGGCTTCCTTGTGACCTTGCCTGAAGGCTTCATACTTCTGATTTAGAAGGGATATCCGATCATCCCTAACTTCTTCAGTGCCTTCCATCAGAGTCACCAGGGATTGCCACATTTCTTTGGCAGACTGGCAATGAATCAGATTTTGCAGCATCGAGTCATCGACTGCACTTGCTATAATATTTTTAGCTTTCTTGTCCAGAGAGACAAGTGCAATCTCGTCCTTGTCCAAATCCATTAACTTCTTTGGGACCTTTTTGGTTGGATCTATTGTGGATGCAGTCATAGGAACATATGGACCTTCTTCAACAATCATGAAGATCCGAGGATCCACAGCTTGCATGAAGAACTTAACTCTTTCCTTCCACATAGGAAAATTGTTCTTGGTGCAGATAGGGAGCTTAGCAAAATCCTTGGTCTTACTCATGCTTGATACTTCTCTAGAGACAACTTGGGAAGGATTAGATCAAGGTGTTAACCTTTTAACGATCAACCTCCCTTTGATACCAATTGAGAGATCTAAGTTGTCAACCTAAATCACCTAGAGGGGGGTGAATAGGTGAGATGTGCGTCAAATGTGGAATAAAAAATTTAACACAGCACAAATGAGTAATCAAGAAATCACACAGACGACAAGAGATTTATAGTGGTTCCCCAATCTTGGGTACGTCCACTTTCCTCACCGATCTAGCAAATCACTAGACTCAGCTACTCCACTATCTCAGATTGCAAACCAATCCTACACCTCGGAACCACGTTCCTATAAAACTCGATCCAAATGGATCTACACTCAGAAGATAAAACTTCCTTCCACTCGGAGATAAATCTCCTACAATAAAATTGTTTGAATAGAAAACACAAACAGCAAATAGCACAGATCTGGATCTTTGACTTTATCTTCTTCCTTGAGAATTTTCGGCTTGGACAGAAATGGTTGAAGAAGACTTGAAAGAGATCCACGGATCTGAAATCTGGAATCACCACGATCGAGAAAATAAATCAGAGATTGATGAAGCACGGAGAGATCGGATGATTCTTCTTGATTCTGGATCGCTAGAATATTTTAGATCTACAGCAGCGGCCGATAGAAGACGATCCAGAGCTTCTTTCGAAAACGATAATAGTGGCTGACGGGATTTTAGGGTTTTCAGAATTTTTCTCTTTCTTAAAATAATCTCTGTAATAGTTGTTATTCTTCTTGTAAATAGTCAGATCTGAAAGGACCTATTTATAGGAGATCTCCAATGGTCATAAACATAATTAAGGATGACACGTGGAACCAATCAGAAAAGATTAATTCAAAATACACGAAGAATCTGGACTTAGAGAAATTCAGGAATTTCGAACAGATATACTCGAGAGAGAGGGGACATACTCGAGTATAGGAGGTTACATACTCGAGTAGACAAGAGGGATATACTCGAGTATAAAGACTTAGAAAAAAAAATTCTCAGATAAAACTTGAAGACCTTCTCGAGTATAAGAGTTGGAACTACTCGAGTACGGGGAAGATAGACTACTCGAGTATCTTAGGAAAACTACTCGAGTAACTACAAACCTACTCGAGTATGAAAATCAATCTACTCGAGTACAGAGTCACTTACTCGAGTATGTCAGGGAACTACTCGAGTATATGGACTTAGAAACTTTCTTAGATGAGAAGTCCAGGTCTACTCGAGTACAAACAGAACACTTACTCGAGTAACTTGAGAACTACTACTCGAGTATGTAATCCAATCTACTCGAGTACTAGGTCACTTACTCGAGTATATAGAAGATACTACTTGAGTATGTGGACTTAGAAAATTTCTTCTGAGATAGTCTTCAATACTCCAGAGTCCATCAGTCCAAATGAATGTATATGAAGTGTATCCCAATAGAGAGGCTATACATGATCCAACACCTTGGATCACACAATGAAGAATTACATTGTATGGTCCTGTGTTTGATGACCCATTATAGACTGACATTGATCTACACTTGGCAATAAGATCCTGCATACATACAACTCAAACACAATATCAAATACACCTTAATTCATCTTAGTTCAAGGTCTGACTTCCTACAAATCTGAGGTATTGTGGAGACAAATCCCAACAGCACCGGCACCCAATTATATTCTTCCTTCCCATGGTTAGACCACAGGACCTTCACCGAAGGTACACTTTTATGACACAAGTTCCTCGTCTCGGTGTCCACTATCGGCACCGGCTTTAGTCGAATAGTTCTTTTAGTTGCCACTGCTCCATCTGTGGTATAAACATGTTGATCGGGTCGTAATAGTTCCTTTTGAAGCGACGACATATGGAAGACGTCATGCAAATTTTCCAGCTCTTGTGGTAGCTCCATCCAATAGGCAAAAACGCCAATTCTTTCCAATATAGCATCGGGCCCTACATATCTCGGGCTAAGCATCTTCATACCACGCACTCATGACACCCCATGCATCGGCCTGATCTTCAAGAATACTTTGTCACCCACTTGAAACTCTACCATCCGGTGGTTTGCATTATAGTACCTTGCCCGTCAACCCTAAGCCTCAAGCATGTGGTCCCGTATCAATCTAACAGTAGCATCGATATCATCAATATATTCGATTACCAAAGTCTTTGGATCCTCATCCTACAACCATGACAATGGAGTTCTACACCTCCTCCAATAAAGTGCTTCGTGGGGTGTCATCCGATGCTAGCTTGACAACTGTTGTTGTACGAAAATTCTACCAATGGGAAGAGCCTTTCCCCTGGCTCTCATCCAGTACACACAATCTCAACAAATCTTCCATAGTTCTTATGGTCCTCTCGGACTGACCATCCCTTTGAGGATGAAAGGTTGTATTAAAGGTAAGGCAAAAACCCAAGTATGCTTGAACTGCCTTCCACTCCTTGGAGGTAAATCGACCATCACAGTCAGAGACTATCATCTTAGGCACCCATGGTACCGTACAAACTACTCCACAAAGAGACGCACTAAAACATCAACATGCGACTCCTTTATTGATATTAATCTGGAAACCTTCGTCAAGCGATCCACAATAACCCAAACTGAGTCATTCCTCGATCATGATCGGGGAAGGCCGTAGACAAAATCCATGGAGATATCCTCAAACTTCCACTATGGAATGGGTAACGATTGTAACAATCCTCCAGGTCTCTTGCACTCCACCTTCACATTCTGGCAAGCCTCATAGTGTGTAAGATAATACTTAACTGCACTCTTTATTCCTGGCCAGAACATGGTCTTTCGTAAGTTACTATATATCTTAGAAATCCCGAGATGCACCGAATACTTAGAACAATATGCCTCTATCAAGATTTCTTCCCGAATTTCACCACCCTTAAGAATGTAGAACCTGCCACGGAAATGAACGAGACCGTCCTTCAAAGTATACTCTTTAGTAGATCCATCCTCAATAGTTTTAATTACTAGGGTCAGAGCAGCATCATTCCCTTGCTTTGCCAAAATTGGATCTCGAATGCCACAAATTATACTCATGGTAGTTAGATATTCAGTATATCTCTCGGAATAATTCTTACACACTAATATGATCTCCATCTCCTTGAGCACTTGAACTAATTTCATACTCATCATCCGAGACTCGGGGCTTGACTCTGTTATTTTTTTGCTCAAAGCATGTACTACGGAGTTTGATTTCCTAGGGTGATAGTTCAATGTAAATTCATAATCACACAAAAACTCTAACCGCCGCTGCTGCCTCAAGTTCATCTCACTCTGAGTGTCTACATACTTCAAAATTTTATGATCTGAAAAGATCTCGCAGTGAACGACATAAAAATAATGCCTCCAAACCTTTAAGTTGAACACCACTGCTCCCAACTCTTAATCATGCACTGGGTAATTAGCCTCATGCTTCTTAAACTGCCTTGAAGTGTAAGGGATCACATGCCCATGCAGCATCAACACTGCTCCCATCCCTTGATAGGACACATCAGTAAAGAATTGAAATCCTTCTTTCTCTAATGGAAGAGCAAGGATGGGAGCGGTGGTAAGTCAATCCTTCAACTCTTAAAACACAGCTTCACACTGAGGCTTCCACTGATATAGCACCCCTTTCTTTGTTAGGGAAGGGAGAGGAAGGGCTAACTTTGAAAATCCCTTCGCAAACTTGGGATAATACCCAGTAAGTCAAAGGAAGCTCTGCTCATCGGCCGCTGACTTCAAAGGTGACCACTCCTTTATAGCTTGTACCTTGGCTGGGTCTACCGCTAATCCCGCACCACTAATGACATGGCCTAAGAATGCAACTTATCAGAGCCAAAACTCACACTTGCTGAATTTAGCAAACAAGGCATGCTCTTTTAGCTTCCTCGAAACTAAGGCCAAGTTCTCAGCATGCTCCTCTTCTATCTTCGAATAGTAAAAAATGTGATCGATGAAGATGATGACAAATACGTAGAAGTATGGCTCAAACACCCTGCTCATCAAACTCATGAACACAGAAGGGGCATTTGTGAGCCCAAATGGCATCACAGCGAACTCGTAAAAACCATATCTTGAGCTAAAAGTTGTATTTTGAATATCTTCCTCTCCTATCCCCAACTGGTAATACCCCGAGCGCAGATCCAGTTTGGAAAACCAATGCGCACCTACCAGCTGATTGAATAACTCATCAATCCGGGGGAGGGGATAGGTGTTCCTCACCGTCAGTCTGTTGAGCTTCGGATAGTCTATGCACAATCTTAATGTTCCATCCATCTTCTTGACAAATATAACAAGGGCTCCCCATTTTGATGAACTAGGGCGAATGAACCCTTACTCTACTAAGTTCTTGCAACTAAACTCTAAGCTCAGCGAGTTTCTTTGGAGCCATTTGGTAAGGGGTCTGATAGATAGGCTTGGCACCCGCTACTAGTTTAATTTGAAAGTCCACTTCTCTATATGGGGGTAGTCCTGGAAGCTTCTCAGGAAACACCTCAGGAGAATCCTGCACTACCCGCACATATTTCAAACTTGGGTCCATCTCTTTTTATTCAAAACATATCATATATACTTCGTCTCCTTCCATATGGGCCTTAAGGGCCTGAATCGAAGACAACAATATATGGGGTATGAACTTTGTACCTTTGAAGATGATCTCCGAGTCTCCATGTCTCAAAGTGATTTGCTCCGCTGCACAGTCAATCCTGCCATGATGCCAATCCAACCACGTCATGCCAAAAATAAGATCGAATTCTTGTATTCTCAATACCAATGTAGGGGTTACAAAGATCTTTCCTCCAATACATACTTCCAAGTACCCCTTGGCGGAAAAAGTCATCTCGAAGCCATCCGGGAGGCATACTCTCAGAGTGATATCGATGAAGTATTGCAATCCATCTAGGTCTTAACAAAGTCTGCTGATACAAACCACTGTGTGGCATCGCTCTCAAATAGTGTATGAGCTGGTTTCCCACTAACTATCACAGTGCCTAAGTATTAATTATAAAGACTCAAAGCTGTTCTAGAATTCCTTCCTCATGGTCCTCTTCTTCGATAACACACGTGTCCCCGTCCTCGTAGAGATGTCGGAGGAAAAATAGGGAGAGCATTCCCACCTAGTTGTGGGCAGTAGAACTGGATATGGCTCGGCTGATTACACCGGAAGCAAACATTATTGTACAATTCTCAAGGTTGTTGATATATTTGTTGAGGTGGTGATGGCGCTGGCTGCGGGGCCGGACATTCTATACTCAAATTCTGACAGAAGCGACCACCGCCTCTTTGATTTCCTCTACCTCTATTGTCCTGCCTCCTTCTACTGCTGGGCCTTTCTCGCATTGCTCCCTTGGCGGGTCTCTTTTTGCCGACATGGAATCTCAAGTGGTCTGCCTCTAACCCTTTCACTGTATCCACTATCTCTTCCATGTTCGTGCCCGCTATAAACAAAAGTGATTGCCTTGGGGGATCTCGCAAGCCCAGGGCCTGTTACTGCACCGGAGCATGTTGAGGCCTAAAAGTGTCTAAGATCAACGTAAGTGTCTGTCCCGACTGCTGGAACTGGGTATGAACGGATGGAGTGGGAGTGCCCACTAATGGCTCTATATGGGCTAGGATCTATACAAAAATGTACTAACCTAAGGTCGGGTTGTCTAATCATAGGTTAACAATTGGACATACTTAGTGTGAATTACATATGGGCACACCACTTCTTCCACTATGTCAGTTTGCCCGCAAACTTACTAATCGAGAGGTGGTGGCACCATTGTTCAATGACTTCTTTAGTTGAGGATCGTTGCAAGCTGATACCATTTGTAAGACCACCTACCTGAACACAAGACACGACCGAGGGGATTCTAATTCCCAAAATAGCTGCCTTGTGGTAGCGTCAACACACGGGCAAACATGTACTACAAGACGCCTATCCTTTTGGCTTTAACATATTCATCCATGCCAACCCAACATAAAGAAAGTAAAAGAGATGTAAAAATCCACACAAGTAAATAGTCAAAATAAAGTACATTAATAATAAGAAGCATCAACAAGATTCTATAATAATAAAGTACTTAAAAACATTGCCCATAGGGCACAAACTAGAATCTCTCAAGGACTCACATCTATAAGAGAAGGCAGCGATGGTAACGTCACTTTAGGCCCTATCATCCTAGCGTGGTTTCCCTCCTTTAAAACCTTCTACTACTCTATCTGCGGGGTTTCCTTCTAAAAAGGAAGATGTAGCAACCGTTAGTCATAAAGACTAAGTGGCTATCACATCTGCTCTCCCAACGACTGTTAAGTACCGGGCGGAGAAAAGGAATAAGGGTACAATATATGTAAGCATTAGTATAAGCAGGTGGAAAATGTATAAAACATGAGTAACTTTAGTAGTAATGGTGTAGCATTATTATAAACATTATAATCTACCAGTTCTACTCAAAACATGCCCATCCATCATGTAAATAAGTCTACAATAGGATAGTAACTTAACTTATATGAATGCCCATACAGACATATAAGTTAAGGATCAGTTTAACAGTAAATTAACTCATCATATAAGAGTGCTCATGCAAACTTATATGATAAGGATCTTTGTGTATGTAATGCAATGCAATGTTATGAATGTAATGCAATGACACACCCTTGTACACACACACACACTCTGATATGTCGACACAGACATGTAGTTCCCACTTTTCGAGCAGGTAACTAACCTCTCAGGAATCATCCGTCATGGCCATATGGTGATAGTAGAGCGGTCTTCTCCACTACTAGGCGGGCATCCACACTACCAAGCCTTGTCCTCCATACGCCTCAAAGCTAAGAAAACAACAGCAGAGCCCATGCTTACTACGGTTTAGAGGGGTCTCAGGTAGATGTGCACAAAGAACTCATCTCTATGCAGGACAATCATTGTGGAACGGAAGGTGCCTCTGGGAGAATATCAACGAAGGACCAAGGCCAACCATCTACTAGCACGGAGGGTGCCTCGGGAAGTAAGAACCGAGGACCAAGGCCAAACCATCCAAGTCTATCTATTAACTCCCATCATCGTGAAGACTGGGGAGCTCGTAGACCTGCCACACTATCCTTAACCCTGGATTATGACACCGCATGTCAATTCAAATCGCATTCATTTCACTTGGCCATGCCAACACATCCAAGAGCTTCCATGAACTACGACTTTTGTGTTTATTCAAAAACCCAGATCTGGCCGTATCACACTCGAAAACGGTCTTGAAGTTTTTTGCGCACAGAAAACAGATTTTTGCACGCATCTAAAAGCAAGATGAACTACATCGGTTCATCTTCATCCTTTAGTTATTTGTTAAAAACCAACATACAGCACTTCCTCCACCCTTATTCACCCTCAATAAACCATTCCTCTTCACGAAACCAAGTCCATCATCTTCACAAAGAAGAGAGGAGAGCTTGAAGACATCAAATCCCTTGGATAAGGTGTTAGCATGGTCTCTTCCTAGGAGATCTTCATCTCGCAAGTCAAACTCTTTTGAGTCGACATCTCTCCTAGATATTAACTACAAATCTAGCACCAAGTGAGGGGTAGGAAGGACACCTCATTTCCGGCCATGGATCTTGTTATTCTTCTTTGAGGCATCTTTTTCCTCGTCGGTGTTGTTCTTCATGGAAAGTGAAAGTCGTCTTTGTCTCGTCGTGTTCGGCAAGTAAATGCTCGGCAAGAGGATGAAGTGATGGCAAGGGTTTTCCGCATGTCCCCCATTATAAGAAGAATTAGGGTTAAAATGCTTTGCCACGTGCCACTCTAACATTAGACCGCCTATTATTACTTTAAATAAGTCATGTTGAAAAGACCGGGTCCAAATATGTTATTTGGCGCATTTCCCGAAAACTCGGTCCAACCCATTTATATGAACCAGCAAAATGTCTGGGATGGAAAATCCTCTAAGTCAAAATCATCAAGTATCATACGCTCACTCGACGAATCGTGAGATTCTTCGTTACCACTCGACGCCTATAAAGTCCAGCATACTTCCAAGTTAAAATCGTCAAGTATGCATGATAATTCGTCGAATGGCATCAAATTTACTCAATGCACTCAATGCTTCGTCGAATGGCTTCGAGTCCACTCCACGCCTGCAAAGTCACGAATACTTTCAAGTAAAAATTGTCGAGTTTACATATACTCACTCGACGAATTGTCGAGATTCGTCGTGATCACTCGATACTTATAGAATCTAAAATAATTCTAAGTTAAATTCATCGAGTGGCGTTGAGACCACTCAACGCACTCGATGTTTCGTTGAATGGCATCGAGTTTGCTCAATGCCTATAGCCTCCAGAATTATTCTAAGTTAAAATTAATCGAGTGGCGTTGAGACCACTCAACACACTCGACACTCTGTCTAGTCCAGAATAATTTTAAGTCAGAATTCATCGAGTGGCATTGAGACCACTCAACGCACTCGACGCTTTTTCGAGTCCAGAATTATTCTAAGTTAAATTTGCCCTATTAGTCGAGTATCGCTCGACGTCTGTTACTAGTGCACCCCGAGATTGAGTGAGCTTTCTTGGATCAATACGCGCACGAGGGGTCTACCACGAAATGGGACGTTACAGTACAGAGGCATAATTGGCTCCCTTCTCTACCTTACTACTAGTACGCCAGACATCATGTATGCTATATGTGTTTGTCCTAGATATCAGACATGCCCCAGTCTCATTATTTTGTAGCTAAAAGAATATTGAGATATCTCAATGGCACGCCTGATCTTTGCCTATGGTACCCTAGGAATAGTGATTTTGAACTACCTTAGAATTCAAATGCAGACTTTGCAGGCTGTAGATAAGACAGGAAAAGCACCTAAGGCTCCTATCAATTTCAATTAAAAAGGCTTATATCTTGTAGTAGCAAGAAGCAAACATGTGTTTCTATATCAACTGCTGAATTAGAATAAATATCTATTAGAAGTTGCTTTGTTTTGCTATTGTGGATCTAGCATCAGCTTTAGGACTACAACATAAAACTTAGTATAATTCCTATTTATTGTCATTCTACTAGTGCAATCTTTATTGCTAGGAATCATATCTCTCAAAATAGGACTAAGCATATAGAGATTATGTATCATTTTATTAGAGAGCATGTGGAATATTAGGACATCACCCTTGAGTTTGTCCCAACTAACAAGCAAGTCGCTGATATCTTCACCAAACCACTAGATGAAGACAAGTTCAACTCCTTAAAATTTTAATTGGGTGTGATGAAATTAGTCTAGCTTCAGTAGCTCTCCATTTTTTTGTTGTTGCTGGTAGTATTTATCTGTACAAAATAACAAGGAAATTATGGACTATGTCCAAGCGTCAAATGCATTGAATCTAAGGGCTCAGGAATCAAGTGCGATGAGTCAACATCAAGCATCGAGTTCGTCGAATCTACTCAAAACAAACATCCAGGGACTTCTATTTATTGCTAATCTATGGGATTAATCTCCGTCGTTGATCTACGCATGATCATCGAAATAGGTACGCACCTCTCCACATTCTCAAATTAGAGGTATGAATAAATAAAAAGGTGTGTGCTTAGAACAAAAATGCACTACTCCTTGCCCTTCTCTTCCCCCTGCGACGAAATGATGAAAGCTCAGAAAATCTACTGAAATTCACAACAGCAATGACACTAAGAGGATTATATTTCCTATTTGAGGGATCAGAGTTGGTGATAAATGGGTTCAAGGATGCACTAGATGATGTTCAGCTTGTTCTCCACCTCATACAGGTTGGTGGCCTATAATATGCTCTTTTAGAGCCCAGTCTGGTTTGAAACAGGGAAGTACTTGAGTTATACTCACAAGCAAAGGTCGATTCATCATCTTCTAAAATCTGGTTTTCCATCGGTGGAAATAAGGTCAAGTTCACCCCCGAAAGACTGAGAAAGGCACTACAACTGCCCAAGTTCGGGATGTCAGATGAAGAGGAAGAATTGGACAAAACTGATGTTAGAGCTACTCTGAAATGGAGTGGATTGTCAAAGCACTCCACTCAATCAATCTTGAGAAGGGAGCTGAACCTGAAAGGAAAATTCCTAGTTGATATTATTGGGAAGGTACTGTTGTACAAGTAAGGCTCTCATGATAACATTTCCAAGAAGACGTTCGAGTTGATGGAAAGGATAATTCTTTCCAAGAAAATAGATTGGGGAAGCGTACTCTTTGATATAATTATAGACTATATCCCTAAGCCAAACCTGGGCAGGATTTTTTCTCTATTTCTGCACAACAAAATTCTTCGGACCCTTAACATAATGTTAGGAACAAAAATTCATCATATGAGGAGGATGGATTCAACAATGCTCGATAGATGAGACAGAGTTCTTTTGCCATATAAATAGAGAGTTGGCAAGAAGAAGAAGAAAGCTATTCTAATTACTGAGGAAAGCACAGAGAGAAGTTCCTCTAAGAAAAGTGAGGAAGAGCCCCATGATACCCAGTTGTCTAAGTCTACTGAAGAGACTAGAAGGGATATGAGTGCTCAAGATTAAATCTCTT
The DNA here is from genome assembly GCA_039513925.1 of Platanthera zijinensis. Classification (NCBI taxonomy): domain Eukaryota; kingdom Viridiplantae; phylum Streptophyta; class Magnoliopsida; order Asparagales; family Orchidaceae; genus Platanthera; species Platanthera zijinensis. Next base: position 167,936,981 of record CM077080.1, read on the forward strand.
CTGAACCTAATGCAAGAAGCCAATTGGTTGGAACACAGTCTTAAGAAATCCAAGCTTAAGCCATGGAAATTCTGTCTGGCCATCTAGTAGAAAATATCAATGTAAATATTGAGGATGAGATTGTCAGGGAAGATGCTCCAGCTGAGGGGGGAGGCAAGTTCACTCTAAAATTCAGGACAAGCTTGACTCCCTCCTAGACAATCTATAGAGCAGAATAGACCAGATTCGAAATGAGCCTGTATGGAAGATTCCCCATAGTCTAGTTGAGGATTAACAAGCTCCTCTAACAATTACAGAAGACGTTCAAGACACTACTTCAGAAGATAAGAATGTCTCTAAGGATAATACTGAGGCTGAGGGGGAGATTCACTCTGAACTCCCTGCTCATGTTATAGTTCATGATATTGTCTCCTCTGAATTTGACAAGGACATTGCTGCTGCTGATGTACAACTTGAGGTACATTATTCAGAATTTATGATAGTTGATTCAGAAGACAGGATTCCTGTTAGGGATAGGGATGAGGAGGTATGTGGCCAAGGCACAACTACTAAAGCTGATCAAATATCATCCTCCTTCCTAGCACAAATAAAAGGTGTACTAGAAGATCAGAGATGACAACTGGAACACTACATTGATGACTCCATCAAGGAAGTGAGACAAAATCTCTTTATTAAAATAAAGTCCATCAGGTTTGAGGTCAACCTGCTAAAAGCAAACACTGTGTCATTCTTTATGAGGGCTGCACCTGCTATCACATTCACTGAGGATATACTTAAAGAGATCAGAAAAACCAAAAATGACATTCTCCAAAACCAAAATGTCACATTTATTAATACAGAGATGGTCCACAATGCCCAAAATACATTGATGGAAGCACACGGTATCACCATTGAAAGGAGAATGGATGCATGCACACAAATTCTAGATGAGCAAATGCTTTAGGTCAAAAATCATGTTACTAAAGCAATCAAATTCTTGGATGAAAGACTCACAACTACAAAGAACACTCTGACTGCTACTACCTCTAAAGAGGTCAGAAAGGTGGAGAAAGCAATGATAAAGGAAAATACTGAAAATGCAGTTTGGGCTACAAATATAATCAGAGGCTCAGTAGGTCTTGAGCAACTCTCTTATGAAAACATTGAAACTGCACCAATCCTTGAAGATCTGTACGGTGCTCAATATGGAGATCAGAGTGAAGTTCATTATGTTGAACAAAGTGGTTCTCAGTGGGCCGAACCTTAACTATAGATGTAATTCCTAGATTCATCCCCATTGCTGATCAGATTATCAGGGCTAAAGCCAAGTCTATTACTAAAGAAGAGGACATAGAAGAGATACATAGAAGAGATGGATACAAGACCTAACTTTGAGAAGTGGAGTCCTCAATCAAGGACAATCATCTTGTCTGCCTGGGATCAAATTAAAGGCCACAAAACTGATAGGAGAAAGCTTTATAGCTTCCTAAAGTGGGCCAAGCTTGAGAGGAATGAGGAGCTAAGAAGAAAATTCAGAAGGGATAAAAAGTCAGGGGCACTGCCACAAGATGCTGTGGAGCCCAGCAAGTACTTCCCCAAGCCCTATAGTTACTTTGAAAGACAGGAGGAAAAGGAAAAGGAAAACAAAGATAAGGAGAAAGCTGCCAAGAAACCCAATAGGGGGATTGTGATTAAGGAACCAGACACTTTACATATTTCATAATTTCCATAAAGGGTTGTAGGAATGTGACTTTTTGGTAATAAGCACACTATCTTTTTATCAATCGGTCCTTCTATAAAAATCATAGTCTTGTGTGTTTTCACCTTATTGATTTCATATTCTGTAATGTTTACTTGATAATTTAAAAAGTGTATAACATTGACTAAGGTTATGACTTCTTCAAATAAGGGGAGATTGTTGGGTCCAATGACCACAATGTCCTAGATTTGAAGAACGCCCACAAGTCAATGGTATAAACATGAATGTATTTAATGCAATCCCTTAGTTCAATGAATGCAAGTAGTTCTCTATTGAACTGATTTGACAGGAAGTCTGAGTCACAAAGATAGATGGGCTCATGATAGGATGCTAGCAAAGAAGAAATCTAACTAAGTCTTGAAGTGATGAGTGAAGGCACTTCACTCATCGCCAAGAGGATAAAAGCATCGACTGATGTTCAGGCAGTCAAAGCCTCTGCATTGCCAAAACAGAAATCTAGCTAAGTCAAGAAGCATTGAGTGAAGGATGTTCACTCAATGCCAAGATGATAAAAGCATTGACTGATGTTCAGGCATTCAAAGCCTCTTTATTGCCAAAGCAGAAATATGCCTAAGTACAGAAGCGTTGAGTGAAGGCAGTTCACTCAATTCCAAGAAGAAAAAAGCATTAACAGTATATCCAATAGTCAATGTTGCAGTATTGATGTCAAGAATTATATCTAAGTAAAAAAGCGTTGAGTGAGGGCAGTCAACTCAACACCAACTCGACAAGGTTTCTATCTAACGATAGAAGTGTTGAGTGAAGACAGTTCACTCAATGCCACATCAAGGATCCATGCAAAGGAATAAAGCGTTGAGTAAAGAAGATGCACTCACTGCCTATATTCAGAGAAATCAATGTAAGTCAAGAAGCGTAGAGTGATGAAGGCTCACTCGACGCCTAAGCTGTTAGACTATAAAAGTCTATATGCATTCAGTGAGGAAGCCTCGCTCAATGGTCTCAACACATCAAGTCGTAGAATTATGCTAAGTTCTTTTGTGTTGAGTGATAAGGCTTCACTCAATGCCTGTGCATTCTGTCTGAAATTTACTAACTCAAGAAGCATTGACTCATAATGACATTAAAAAGAATTCAAATGTCGCAGGATTTGCTTGTAAGAAGACAAAAGGCGTCGCATGCCTTTAGTACAGTAGAAAATGCAAAAGTGATGATGTGGTTGAGATTTTCAACTAGCCCATATTGTGTATAGAGCCGTTGAGTGGCGGGATATAAAAGAAAAGTTTCGTGAAATTAGAAAACAACCTAACGAGAGAAAATCAATCGTCTTCTTCATTTAGACTGAGTTGAAGCATTCTAAGAGCTAGCTAAAAAGTTAGTCTGTGAATCACAGACAGAGTTTGTTGTTGGAGGAACTTTTCTCTAAAGATCAAATCATCTCTCAACAGCAAGGTCAAGAAGATTATTTTCTTAGAAAGAAGAAGCAATCTCTATAGATTACTTCCCAGAACAAGCAGAACCAACATTGAAGATCTTTTCTTGGTGCTGTGACGAATATAAGACTGAGTCTTCTCAATTCAGGAAGAGACTAAGTCAGAGATAACTTCTCTAGAGTCATTCATCACCAACAACCTTATTCTCACTATAGGATCTTAACTGATCTGAGTTGTAAGCCTAAAATATAAAGGCCGAGTGGTAGGATCCTTCTATGGATATGTGTGTAGGGTTCTTCTGTGGATCTGAGGTAGGGACTGTGTGACTGAGCTATAGAAGAGATATTCTCTGAGGTAGGATCCTAAGGTGGATCTGAGTGTAGGGATAAACTCCTAGCCTGAATGTAGGACTATGGATAAAAGTGTAAGGTAGGTGATTTGCGGATCATTGAGTTGTAGGAACATAATTTGAACTGAGTAGTAGGTCCTTGGGCCTGAGGTAGGACTTAGAGGAGTCTGAGAGATCTTAAGGGATCTGTGTTGTAAGCTCTTAGAGCTGAGAATGGAGAAGATGACCCTGTCTAACACATTGTTAGAAAGGTGGGAGGGACAGTGGGTGTACCGAATCCTTGGAGAACTACTATAAACACTTGTGTGTTACTGCGTTTTGTTGAAAGCTAACTTAAAACTACGACATAACACACCTAAGGAAGAAGATAGTCACAAAAAATGAAATAAAAATGTATTCACCCCCTCTATGTGTTTAGCAACTCTTGTAAACAAAGACTTTCATGCCCGACTTTTATCCAAGCACTCTTCCTCCACTCTTTGTGCATTCTACTACATTCATTTCGAACGATATCGTTGACGATGTACCGCAAGATGAGGCATGTGATCTTGGTGTTGTGATTGTCTAGGGAGGAGGATGACCTTCTAGGTGAAGAGGATTCTTCCCCAGCATCGGTTGAGGAAGTTCAAATCATGGGTGAGGCCACTATTGATCTTGCTGAGCCTCGTAGCAATATAGACTATGCCAACAATATTACACTACCTTGCCCTATTGTGAGTGAGACCGGGACCACTCCCCCTACTGATTTTTATTTTAGTTTTTCTTCTCCTTTATTACTTGATCACCCTTCTCTATCTGAGCTTATGCAGGTTGAGCTTCCACAGGTACCCTAATAGGACTTGGACCTTCTCCTTATTGGCGACACCATGCTGGATAAGGATACTTTTGGTGAGATGTGTAATGCACAAAATTTCCTAGAAACAATAGGAATTAGGTCACTAGAGGTTACTGATAGGTGGTAGACGTAATGCTTACGGTAGAGAGCTGATTATAATGGTTCAACGTCTCTGGTCGGTATCACGCGATAGTAGCATGATACTATGCAATGGTAGCCGGTGAATTAAGTCGACCTTTGTCTCTGGACAGTATCGCCGGTAGTAATGGTAAGACCGGTGTTGGGAATATTGCCCTTCAATGTTCCCTGATTTGAAGAGGCATCACCATCAACGTTAAGTGCTTAATTGTTTTTGATATATGTTCAAGTTCAGTATATGCAGGTTGTCTACTATACCATGATTAGACAGGATGTTTGAGATACAATGACAGATGGACTCAAGACAAGTTCCTAGCAAAGCAAAAATCTGGTTAAGTCTAGAAGCGTCGAGTGAAGGCAGTTAACTCGACGTCAGAAGAGCAAAAGCGTTGAGAGAACTACATACAGTCAAAGCAGTAATGTTGCTGACTAGAAATTTGGCTAAGTCTAGAAGCGTTGAGTGAATGCAGTTCACTCAACACCAACTCAACAAGATTTCTGGCTAAGGGCAGAAGCATTGAGTGAAGGTAGTTCACTCAAATCCAACTCAACAAGATATCTGTTGTTTGATTTAGGGAAAATAAAAATAGTGCTCCGAGATTTTATTTACGGGTTGAACTTTTGGAGAAAAAACACTTTGCTTCAGCTTCTTCCTTAAAATGAAGAAGAAGAGCTCTGCAACTTGAGTTCAACAACACGTCTAAGAACTTTTGACAAGGTTAGCTGATTGAAGAAGAAAAGAACAACAACATCATTTATACTTCATCAGCACGTTCATAAGCTCCTGTTTTTGACATTTTTCCCAGCACAAGCAGAACCATCCGAAAGATCTACTACCTTGGTTATGAGAAGAAGTAGGACTGTGTAACATCCCATTTCTTATTAGACCTCTTTACTTAGATTGGGTTAGGACATGTGGTGGGGGCATGGGTTTAGGCTAGGTTTGAACCATGGAGTTAGGTTGTAGTCACAAGGGACCCCCTATAGGGCCCAAGTTAAGCCAAGTCAAACTTGCCCAAATTGGGGTCTTAGCTACACATTGGCCCCACCACTATACCCCTAACCCTAATAACAATCTAAGTGAACCATAAGCAATGTCATTGGTCACCTATTGACCCAAGTCAACCCATACCCAAATTTGGTCAAACCCACACCTAAAGGCCCAATTAGTCCAAGTAGGGCACCACCATGGCCCAACCCAAGTTGGGTGGCACCATTGGGTCCATGACCATCATGTGGGGCCAGCCCACTCATCAAGTTGACCAAGTCAACTGAAAAAGTCATCAAGTCAACTTAGGGCTTAAAGAGAGGAAATAATATAAGCCAAGCCCATTCCTAATGGACTAAGCCCATGGCTCAAGGCCCATGACCAGCCCAAGAGGTCAATGACAACCCATACCATCTGAAATAGGAGAGAGAATACATACATGGGGGGTAACTTAGGGATTTTGGAGAAAATGAGGAGAGAGAAGAGAGGGAAAGAGGGGATGGAGGCCATGCGTCCCTCCTTCCCTCTGCCCAAGCTCTTGGCTGAGCTTCTAAGGTTCTTTTCAGCAAGAATTAAGGGGTGGTGGCCACTTGGCAGCCAAGCGGAGCTTACAATGCTCATGGCCGATAACCCCCTTAATAAAAACTACTTACCCAGCCACTCCCAGCCAAATCTAAGACCATCATCAGATTAATGAGGTTGAAACGAGTGGAGTTCGACTGCTGGAGCAAAGCTTTTGTTGGAGAAACAGAGAATCGGGCTAGATCGCCAGAATAAGCTTCGTTCATTGCTCCACCACCACACTCGCCGACAAGCCTGACTGCAGGTTCGTTTTGCCTCGCCTCACCCCGTGCTAGCTTTTTAGATAAATAAGGCGAGACATCAGGCTTAATTGAGTCTGATACCATGTGAGTCGTGAGCTAAAAAGCCGAGCTTTTCTTCTTGCTCGGGATCGCTGGAGGAGCCGCCTCTAGTAGCCTCACCGCCGGAAAATGCTAGCCACCACCTCAACGGAGGTGGTGGTGATAATCTCCAGCGGTGGCGTCGGCCCAGATGGCCGGAATAAGCCAGCAAACTTAGCCCCTGATGGATATATCTTTGTCGTTGGCTTATTGGGGACGATGGCCAGGAGCCGTCAGATCTTATGAATTAATTTGATATTTCATTATATTATGAACAGTATTATTATTATCACACTTTTACAGTGTTCTTGCATGCTAATTTTTGGCCTATTACAGGAACATTCATGGGTATCTATCAACATGCAAAATGCAGGCCTTGACCTTACCTTTAAAATGACACCCTAAACTTAGGATTTGGTATAGTAAAACTCATTATAGGACCATTCTACCATGAATGGTCCTAGGATAGGGCATATATTAAAATAAATGCCAAGGCCAAACCATAAGTCCCCATGACCTAATATTTTGGTCAGGCTTGTGTTAAGGGTAAATCTAGGCTCTGACAAAAAATGGGAATTTTGGTCAGAACTTTGCTATCGTATTTGGTGAAATACTAATAATTAAATTAAGTGTGTTTTTGGAGATATGTGACTCCAATTGCCCCCAAATTTTGGTTGCATGTCCACTAGGTCAATATAAAACCATGGTAGAAATTTCAGGTCATTTTGATCTCTTAATATTTGGGAAATCCCACATGCATGATATAGGTATATTCAAATTTGGGGTACCTATAGTAAAAATAGGAAAATGGGGATTTGCCCAATTGGACCTTTGCATGTCCATGAAACTTTGGATAGTGTCTTATAGGGATGTAATATACCTCCCATGGAAAGTTTGGGATTTTGGGAATCAAAATCCCATTAATTGGAATTATTGGAAAATATGCCTAGATAGGAAATAAATTTGGATCTAGGGTATATGAATTTATTAAATTCTGAAATTTTTTTACAAGTTTTATTTGTACATAGATCACCTTTGGAAAAATTTAGGGGACTGTTAGGTGATGTTAACTTAGATTTTAAGTAGAACTTACCATTTTGCCCATTATGGAAATTAATTAAACATAAGGAAAATTATTGTTTAAATATTATGAAAAAATTTATAGCAACTTATTTCTTTGATTAAATTCCGGTTAAATTATTTGAGAATTTTTGGATGTCTCTATATGCTTCAAACCGTAATAATGGCATTTTGGTAATATTATTCATTTGGATATAAGTTAGGTCAAATCACTGTTTTGGATTTTGAAATTCTATATTTAGTTTTATTATATCAACATGGTTCCTTAGTAATTTTCCTTTTATTTATGATTGTATAAATACTGTACTTCATTTGGAAAGTAGTCAATTTATGTTTTAGTATTAAATGGAAATTAAATGGAATTTCACATGGGAAAATTATGAAACTTGGTAAGAAGTCAAATTTGACCTCATGGAACATTTGAAAAATTTGTTAGGTTGGCTAGACCATTATGTATTATACCTCATATGCAAGACGACCCAGGTCACTCAATTAAAAGAATTAATTTAGGCCCTTAACTCCTTAGAAAAATAGTGAAACCTAGGATAGTCAACATCATACATCTTATCAAACCATGATAAAAAATTAGGGGCAGTTAGCCAAAGAGTTGGGAAGACAAGTCATATGGGTCAACACTAGGTCATTGGTGCGCTTAGTATAAAAAGCACATAACACTGGGACCCATAAGGGATAAGGTTATCAGTTGAGATGGAGTCTATGTTGGAAAGATAAACCCTGGTTGATGTCCAATAGGTCACTTCTTGATAACGAGTGTTAGAGTGCAAAATTCCAAGGATAGTAACATAAACGGAGATCGACGGAAGACCGCCGCTCTCCCAATAACAACCTAAGTTATTAGGTTTGTCCCAAAGTAACAACGAGAGTTTGATATGGATCATGGGTAGACATAATAAAAGTAAATATCCTTATGAAAGGGAACTTTGGGCTTCAGCCCATCATAGTTCCTAGTGCCCCCGAGAGCCCTTCACCGGGCATGCCCTGGACAGTCCTGGGATTAACCTTAAATTGTTAAGTATAATAAATACTATACAAGAGTAGTCTAATAGGCTAAGAGAATGTTGTTACAATCTCACTCGTGAAGGGTTGGTAGGTTTTCAGGACAGTTAGGCCTACGAGATGGATGCTCGAGAGTTTGATATCAGGACGGGTTTGGTCCTGCGAGCTGGAGACTCGAGTTGAGATACCTTGCATGTGCATAGAGACAAAACTTGTGGCGGTTCATGCGTTACTGGGCCAATCATCACACCGATGATAGTACAGTGACTCTGGTGAGGTGTGAGGTTTAAGGGGAAAGTAGGTTGTTTATACTGCGGTACGATGGACAATCCCCAAAAATGCACACCCGACCAAGAAAGTCTGGCAGTTGGCCATCATTAATACGCAGAGACTTTATAGTGCTCCTAGGACGTGTACAGAGGTGTATGAAGGGTCTAGGCATGGTAGTGTGTATACCCGCCTAGGAAACGGAAACGCCCATTCCGCTACTACCGTAGCCACAATGGTGGTACCAGAGAGTGATGCTAGCTCCAAAAAGTGGGAACTAAAGGGTTGTGATCACAGAGTCGTGTGTGTGAGTTGCACTTGTATGAATCATAAAATGCATGCATAACATACATTCATAATTAGGGCATACACACCATAGATCCTTATCATATAAATTAGTAAGGGCTCTTTTATATGATAAGTTATATTTGGAAACCTTAACTTATAAGTTTGTATGGGCATTCATATAAGTTAAGGTACTTATGTGATAGTAGCTTAGTAGTAGCATATTCTACTTGTCGTTCTTTACTTATTTACTTACAACACCTTACTTACTTTCTGTACAGTTCTTCATACTTTACATGTGCTATATATATAAAACTGCTAGAGTAGAAATAGATTGATACTATATATACTTGGTAGTATAGCTCCACTATCACCTGCTTCTTTTTATACCCCTTATTGTCCTCTGCTTTGTCCTCCCGCTCGGTGCCTAGGAGTTGCGGGGGCGAGGTGTGGAGGAAATGATTTAGTCTTTATGACTAACGGTCGGTTGTGAACAAATAATTTTAGGGGCTCGAGGAGATGGAGTACCAGTACAACAAGCAGGACGAGATGCCAGGACATGAGGAGCTGATATCACAACCACTTACTACTACTACTGCAGCCCATCGTTAGGTGGGACGAATTTACATATGATAGATTAGCTTCCGCATATTATCATTTTGAGAGAGAGAGAGATTTGTTATCATGTACAGGGCATAAGCCCTTTCTCTTTTTGTGTACTCATTTTGGACTCATTTTTACTTTCATTTTTATTATAAATGATAGTGATGTGAAATGTGGACTACCTGTTATATACTCTGCTTTTATACTTCTACTTCTCATTTGGCCGAACAGGTTATATGATCGTACTAGCCGGCAGGATCGACGTCTTGTGGTGTCACTAAACCATGAGTTAGTTTCAGCATAAGACGACGGTTCTGGGCATAAGATCGGGAGCCTCCTTGGTAAGGGGAAGGGTCTTACAAACTGGTATCACTTGAACAAACGATCATAAGAGAAGAATTCCACAACACTGGGTCACCCCGCTCGAGGATTAGTTTGCAGGCAAACTATGCAGCGGAAGCAATAGTGTGCCCATGTATACAAAAGTCACATAATACAGTCCACCTAAGCAATGTGTTAGGCCAATTCTAATATAAACCTTATCTTTATGCAGCCTCCGCAGGTCACCGTACCGAAGAATGTGATCCCTCCACCTCCGGCTGTCATTGCTTTTCAGCAGATGGAGATGGGAGAGACCTTGACAAATATTCTTGAGGCCTTCAGAGCCCAGTAGGTCCCAGCAAAGTTGCAAAATCCGGGATCAAACTGGTTAAGTGCCTTCAAGAGAGCCTGTCCCCACCGATGTACCACGGGATTGAGAATGCGGTGAAGATCGAAGAATGGCTTGAGGCCATACAGGAGATGCTGTCAGGCATCGGCTGCCCTGTCAGCCAAGCAGTACCTTTAGAATCTTCTGTATTGGATGTCCACGCGATGAGGTGGTCGAAGTCCATGCTGGACTCGACATATGTTGATAGGGAGCTGTAAGATATCTCATTGGAAGAGTTCAGCGAGGCATTCTTGGATCACTTTGTGTCCACCATGGACAGGGATGAGCTAGAAGAGAGGTTCTTGAACCTCAAATAGGGGACCAGGTCGGTGATCGAATATCAGAGAGATTTTTCCCATCTGGCCAAGTTTGCAAGGATTCATGATACAGATGATAGAAGGTATGCCAAGAAGTTCTACCGAGGGCTTAAGGGCTCCACCAGACAGGCTCTATAGTTAATATCTCATGGCACGTCGAAACAGATCATAGAGATTTCCAAGAAGCTTGAGGCAGACCAGCTGATTGTGTAGAGCCAAGGAAAGACACTGCTAGATGGGTCATCATCCGAGAAGAGCAGCAGGGGCTCCCAGAGAGGCAGGGTGATTGGTTACAAGAAGGGTTGGGGACATCATCATCCCAACTTCAGGCAGGAGCAGAGGACTTATATAGTTTTAGCTCACCCACCTCTATAAGTGCATGGCCCTATGAGGCAAGATGATCCTGGCCAGCGATAGATAGTTTGTTATAGGTGCCACCATCCGGGGCACTATAGATCTGAGTGCCCGCATTAGTTTCATCCACTCCATCCTCCTCCTCCTCTACCACATATAGTGGCCCATCCAGCACAACAAGGATGCGGCCGAGGACGAGGTCGAGGCAAAGGCCGAGGACATTATGGTTGAGGCAGAGGGCAAGAGCAGATGTACGTATTAGACCTCGCCAAGCCGAGGAATCCTTAGGAGGTCATCACAGGTACTTAAATTATATTATGAATTTAAAATTAAATTCAATATATAGGACTTGACCTTTTAGAATAAACAACCAAATTAAAAACTAAAACCAAACTCAAGCATAGTCTTTATCAGTGGCAAGCCCGCTCATACACTGTTCGATACTGGTGCCTCGCACTCATTCGTATCAGAAGACTTTATGGAAGGACAAGATGGGGTGGAACGATTCACGGGCTTGACGATGAGGGTACGGCTGCCCAATGGATAGGAGCTACTGTAATCTGCTAAGTTCAACATGGAGGAATAAATTGGCGAGATGGCATATGATGTACCGGCAACGATTCTAAAAATGCCAGACTTCGACCTGATCCTGGGCATGATGTTGTTGTATTGGAACCATGCCCAGATAGACTGCCCTTTGAAGAGGATCACATTGAGACACGGGGACTCCTACTTCATCGTCGAAGGTATTAGACTGTCTCTCATCTTTCATTATCATCTGTACAAGCTGTCAAGGCCCAAAAGAAGGGAGAGGAGGTTTATATTATCTTCTTTGGGATGGCTGGTGTAGAAACTCCTATGATTGACATTACAGTGGTTCGAGATTTCTCCAACGTATTTCCGGAGAAATTTCCCGGGTTACCACCAGCCAGGGACATGGACTTCCAGATTCAGTTGGTGCCAAGAGCGAGGCCCGTATCTCGGGCACCATACAGAATGGCACCAAGGGAGCTAGCTGAGTTCAGGAATAAGCTACAGGAGCTTGTGGAGTCAGGATTTGTTTGACCGAGCTCATCACCGTGGGGAGCACCGGTGTTATTCATCAAGAATAAGGATGGGTCGCTGCGGCTCTACATCGACTACCGGGAGTTGAACCAGTTGATGGAATGGAACACATATCCGCTGCCCCAGATCGATGAGCTTTTTGATCAGCTTAAGGGAGCCTTCTGGTTCTCCAAGATGGATTTGAGATCCGGATACTACTAGCTGTGGATCCAAGAGGAGGATATTCCGAAGATGCCTTTCAGTTCCTGCAATGGATTGTATGAGTTCATGGTGATGCCCTTCGGGCTCAAAAATGCCCCTTCCACATTCATTAGTCTGATGAACCGTGTCTTTAAGCCCTACTTGGACAGATTTGTCATAGTCTTCATCGATGACATTCTGATCTACTCCTAGATATAGGAGGACCACACTCAGCATTTGACATTGGTTTCGAGGAAGTTGAGAGAGTACTAGATGTACGCCAAGTTCTCCAAGTTCCAGTTCTTGCTGCAGGAAGTGGCATTCTTGGGGGATACTATCAGTAGAACCGGGTTTGCTATAGACCCCGGCAAGATGCAAGCAGTTAGAGATTGGCCTCTGCCAAAGTCAGCTTTGGATATACACAGTTTTTTTGGACTCGCAGGATATTACCGCATGTTCGTTGAGGGGTTCTCGAGGATAGCACTCCCCCTCATGTCCTTGACGAAGAAGGAGGTAGCTTTTACATGGACGGAGAAGTTTGAGGCAGCATTTCAGGAGCCAAAGGACAGGCTCACCGCTTCCCCTATCCTTGCACTTCCATTTGGGAAGTGATGCTAAAGATCACGGCAGTGAACCGGTCGCACAAGTAATATAAAATGAGAGAGTTTTCCCAAGTATCGAACTCTCAAGGAACACAGTAAGGTGGAGTTAATTTCGAGGAGGACTTGAGATTGAAGTCCTTAGGTCGGGGTTAACAAAAGGGGGGTTTTATATTACGATAAAAGAAAATAAAAAGACTAACAATTACTCCTATACAACACTGCTATGCAATGCTTCGCCAGGCAGGATGGAAGACTAGTCGGGCCGCTATGCACCGAATCGCAAGGCAGATGGACGAGTAGGCACGCAAAAGAACCGGAATTTGAGGGTCATAAGTACCTCTTCGCTACGCACACTTCTAGCAATTGCTAGAACGACAAAAATGGATGGATGATGGAAAAAAAATAGGCGCACCTCAAATATATAACATGTAAATACACACAATCACATAGACATGATTAAGCGTAAATGTTAATTACAATGAGCGTTCTTCATCAAATATAAGAGATCAAGCTAAACTATCAAAATCAAGAAGAGAAAAGTGTGGGGAATCGACCAGATCCGAAGTCTCGCTAAGGTTTCATGGTTGGAATCGCCGGGTTGTCAATCCGCATCCAAGCTCGGTCCTCAACTGCGTCCGGGGTAGAGGAGGCAGTCACTCACTCCCAATGAACCTGTCTTCTTCGTGTCAAGAGTCGATGGAGGAAGGCACAACTTCCCCTTGCTTGGTGGAGAAAGCTCGGTTGAATCTCCTCTTGAAGCTCAAGGATGAAGGAGGAGGCCGAGAGGAAGCTCCGGCATGGATTTGGCGTTGAATGCTTGCCCGGATCTCCTCTCCTAGGTTGAACGACGAATTTTCGCCCTAAAATCGCGGAGGGAAGTGGCTGGAACGAAGGTATTTTTCATGGTGAAAATCTGCTCCTTAAATAAAAAAAGATAAGAAAAATAGTCACGCACGGTCGGGTGCACGACCGTGCGTGAACCGTGCGATTTTCTCGCGCAGAAAATAGCTAGAGAAGAAGAAGCGTTGACCCGTGTGTTTTACTCTCGCATGGTCAATTCCGCACGTGCGTGAAGTAAATCACACGGGTAACGATATAACGTCGAAATGCAGGCAAAACAGTGGAACCATGCATTTTACTCGCGCACGGGCGCTTCCGTCCGTGCGTGAAGGAAAACACACGATTAACCACAGAATGCTGGAAAGCTAGGCAAGAGGTGCGGGCCGTGCGATTCCTTCTCGCACGGTTTGGCCTAAACCGTGCGCAAACCAAACGCACGAGCAGAAACAGAACACTCCAGAATGCTATGTAAAATGAACGATTGTGCAGGAACCGTGCGCGCAGACGTGCGCACGACCGTACGTTTTACACAGAATCTAAAATGAACTTCGGGACATCCCGACTACCTGCACAACAATGAAACCAACTAGGGTACCAACTCCCAGCACCAAAATACAAACAAAACTAAATATCAAACTAATAAGGAGCACCATGTGCATACCCCCGACAATAGAATGCGCAATTGCACACCCTTGGGACACAATAGTGCACTTAGCGTGAAAAGCAGTGGGAACGGAATATCAATAAAAACAACCGAAAAGAGAAGTGCAAGAGCGATAAAACTAGCCCAGATGAGTCCGAAAAAGACTTTATAAATAGGACCCATCACACCCCCAGACTTAACTGTTTGCACGTCCCGAGCAAACTAAATCTAAGAAGAGAGGGAAAAATATACTAGCTGACAAAGAAATTGAAAAATGGAGTACCATGCAAAGTCACATGCTCGTACGCGTACAAATATAATAGAAGAAATTTTTAAGTATGCAAAATATTTTATACTTTTCACAACGCGTATCAAAGATTTATTACTACTCAAAAATGGAATCACGGTGAATCATCCGGTCACGCATAGGAAGAAAGTAGGTAGGCCACTAAGGTGAGCTTTACCAAAGATCAGGGCTCAGGATCACTTCCAAAGGAATCCACCGATGTCGGGGACCATACGCTTGCCCTTTCACACTCTCTACACGACACTAGTTAGACTCAAGTGCAAATCCGTAGGACTTTAGGATAATCACAGGGCTTGGGTTACGGTGAAGTAAACAATGATAAACGTGAAGGCTATACACCATACCCAAATGAGCTAGCCTAAAAAGAATCCATCCGCTAACCACAATATACGCGCGAGTGCACCATACCCCCAGACTTAACTTTTAACATATGGTGTGTGCACCGCCTACTCCAAGTATAATCGCATAATCAATAAGATTTTCAATTAAACTTTTGCTCTCTTCATTTTTTTCTTTAAAAATACTTTTCTTTTTTTTTCTTTTTCTTTATTTTATTTTTACAATATCAGCAAATATAGCTTGGGAGCACTTCCACATTTTCACAAATAATAACACCACATCACAACCCAACATGAAAATATAAAACACTAAGCTCGACTTTGGTGTGCGACTAGGATAGGCTATGGGGCTTCGGCGAAATCATGGTGGAGCTGAATCAAAAGAAAGCGTAGGCACAACGGGGATAGCGAGGATATGACGTTAGGAATGGTACAAAGCTCAACCGGGCCAAAATGATGGCCTACATCACACTCACGCTTGACTAACAATGTACCCATGCTTCGAGAGTAGCTTGGGGCAAGTTCTTAGCCACCGATAAAGATAATCCTTCCTCCCAACTCGAGCAAAACGAGTCTAGTGACGGCTACACACATTCTTACGCTACCATTTGATTCACACCGGATTCACCAACTTTTTAGTAGAATAAAAAGTTTTTACGCAAATAGAAAAATATAAAACTATAAGCATACAAAAAAATTATATCTACTCGAATTTCTACTTGGGATGAGAGCAGTTGACTAGAAACACAGCAAGGTCAACATTTTACTATGTCTCACAATCCTAAGCCAGCACAATAATTTTCCCAAATTTAACAAAGACACGAGTTTAACTTGCAACACGCAAAAAGCTAAGCACGCGCTCATGTGGGTGCAGTGGTGTGCGATGAAATGAACTAAACAAAATAAAATAATATAAAAGCTTCTAGTATGCACATGAAATGTGCACGTGCAAAAGGTAACAAGTAATAACTCTCCCCAAGACTTAAACTAAACAACACAACATATGATATAAACATTTAAATCAAAATAAGACAAGGGAAGAGGTTACCCAATGCTCAGCTAGTGAGCATACCAGAAGACGCTTGAAAAATAGAAGCAGGCCCTCCATATGAAGAATCACAACCCCGCCAACACGATGTTGTCAAGAATACCTGTAGGTGTGAGCTCCGCAAAAACAAAAGAAAAATATACAAAATACAAAGAAATACTAAAACTAAAATGCAGAAAAGGAAAGATAAGTACTGGGGTTATTGTCATCCCAGCATGACTTATTCGACTAACGTACAGTTCTAGCTAATGGGCATATGAAATAAAAATGAACAGGCAACTGTCCTAATATCCGTGTCGGTAACGGGTACCGATACGGTGATAGAACAGTAACCCCTCTACATGAATAATAATACTTGCAAACTGCAAGTAGAGGAAACATAATGTAAGATAAGGAGGAGGCCTGGTCCTCACTCAACTCACACAAAAAATCCTTGCCCTGCAAGGTATCATCCACAACAGGGAGACAACAGGAGGAGAAAGCAATCAATGGAGCTTCCTCAATAGAGGAGGAATCAACCTCCTCGTAAAAGAGGACGCTATCATCGATGACTGGAGCAGAACGCTCCAATTCCTCCTGAGGCACCTTCGAAGGCTTAACCCGCACTGGCTCAAATAAAGAAGGGGGTCAAGAAATAATGAAGATGAAGAACTAAAATAATCAATAATAGGGGGAGTGGTCCCGGTCTCACTCCCAGCAGGCTCCGAACAATGATCACTATCGGCGTCATATGAGTCATGATGATGGGAATCTGAAAGCACGAGATCCTTGGTGGTTGTTTGGATCTCCTCATCTAACAAGGAAGCGAAAACTTCCTCATCAGAAAGGATCTCCTCATCAACACACCTCGGTGCTTCATTATGTTCCAAGATATAATACTCTCCATTAATGAGAATAATATCCTCATCACACCATGACGCAACCTCAGACTCAGAATCACAATCAGGCATAACATCATCAACTGACTCACAAGAAATAAGAGTAGATGATTCTTGCAAAGAAGGCGGAGGAACAACAGCATCATAGAAAATATGTGCAGGTTCCTTCGGGGGTGAATCAATAAGTGGGGAAGAGGGCATGGGGAGAGATGGAAATAAGGAGTCTTCTTAAGGAGTATGCCCCAATAAAGAATGCCCCAATAGTCGTCTTTAGACATTCTGATAGAGGGGTCACCAAAGGCTATGGTTTGATAACCAATGGCATAGTCTCTATCACAAGGGTAGCTTATGTGGAGGCGTTACAACACAACCTTATAAACATATGTCAACTGTGTGACTTAGGCTATATCTTTGAATTCCACAATGACAAGTGTCTCAACAAAAATTCATTTGACTTAGAGACAATTCTCTCAGGAACTAGGTGTGGAAATGTTTGTTGTTAAGATTTCATTTGTTCTAATTCTTCTCTTCTATTTTATCTTGTAGCCAATTAGAAGGAATGTCTATGTGTACAATGGTATAGGAGATTAGCTCAGGTTAATTACAAAAATTTGTAAATTTTTCACATAAATCCTAGTTTGGGATGGTCCTAAATTAAAATGCATTAAAATGGTTCTTGTCATGCATACAAAATGGGCAAGAAAACAATGGTCACTTTTAAAAGCATTCCACACAGATTCTATTAGATGTCTATATTTGTTGTGCATTGATCTTTTTAGTCCTTTACCCATTCAAAGATTAGGAGGGAAGTTGTATACTTTTGTGATAGTTATTGCTCACTTTAGATATATATGGGTCTTCTTCCTTAGAAAGAAGTCAAATACTCTTAATGACTTCATGATATTTGACAAGTCCATTCAGAATGAAATTGACATCTCTGTGGTCAAAATAATAAATGACCAATGGAACAAAATTTCAAACTGGTGTTATGAAAAAAATTTGTCAAGAACAAAGAATCTTCCAAGAGTCTTCCTCTACTAGAACTCTACAATATAATAGAGTGGCTTAGAGAAAGAACATGACCCTGATAGAGGTAGCTAGAACCATATTGAATGACTCCTTATTACCATAAACTTTTTGGGCTGAGATAGTCAATACTTCTTACTATGGATTGAATAGAGATTCCATCACCAAAGATCACAAAAAAACTCCCTATGAACTGCTGAAAGAAAGAAAACTAATTATTTCATATTTTAGAATATTTAGCTGCAACTGCTTCATTTTAAATAATGGAAAAACTTATTTAACTAATTTTGCAGAGAAATGATATAATGGTATCTTTGTTAGATATAGCTAATATAATAGAGCCTATAAAATATTCAACAAGAAAACTCAAGAGATTGAAGAATCACTCAATGTAGTTTTTTATTAGACTAGCTTGATACACAAGGGTTGGTCTAGTTCTCCTGTTAATGCAGGCACTAAAGTAAACATGAATGAACGCCCATAAATTATAAGCCTAGTTTAAGTAAGATCTCCTCATATGATACAATCTTAACTGAGGTAGATCATCCAGTAAATGTTGATCTGGTTGTTGAAGATGTGAGTCAGCAGGATGAAGACATTCCAGGAACATACCCAATTGCAGTAGGGATGCCTGTAGTAACTAGGCATCTAAAGGACCACCCAAAAGTCTAATCATTGAGGATACCAGACAAGCAGTCATACCAAGAAGCAGAATACATAATGAAGCTTTTGTATATGAGCTTTCTCTCATAAGTGGAACCAAGGAAGTTTGAAGAAGCAAACAAATACCCATTCTAGAAAATGTCTATGCAGGAAGAACTTCATCAATTATAAAGATGCAGAGTATGGAAGTTGGTTCCAAAAACTTAAGGACACAACATCATTGGGACCAAGTGGATCTTCAATAATAAATTTGATGAAAATTGAATGATTGTGAAGAACAAGGTAAGGCTTGTTGTAAAAGAATACATGTAAGAAGAAGGCATTGATTTTGACCATACTTTGCTCTAATAGCAAGGATAGAAGTAATAAAACGATTCCCTTTATATGTTTCCTGCAAGGGATTCAAATTATACCAAATGGATGTGAAGTCAGCCTTCTTGAATTTTGACCTCAAAGGGGAAGTCTATGTAGAGCAACCATCTAGTTTTGTCAATCCCTCTCACCCTTATTATTTTTATTTTTTTAGGAAAGCTCTGTATGGGTTAATGCAAGCCCATGGGGCTTGATATAAGACCCTGTTTACCTTCCTCATTAAGAATAAATTCTTAAGGGGGAAGATAAATAGTACATTATTCCTTAAGAAAATAAATGGCAAGTGCCTGCTAGTTTAAATATATGTTGATGACATTATATTTAGGTCTACTGATGAAAACATTTGTAGGTGGTTTACTAACCTGATGCAAGGGGAGTTTGAAATGAGCGGTATGGGGGAGATTAAGTATTTCTTAGGTCTCCAAGTGAAACACATTGAAGATGAAATTTTCATCTCCCAAACCAAGTACACTAGGGAGTTAATAAAGAAGTTCTGTATGGATTGTGCATGTACAAGGAAAACTCCCATAGGGGTTTCTGTGGAGTCCAAACCCTTGGGGAAGGGGTGACTGCACACTTACTTTACCTAGCAAGATTGGCTGACCGAAGGCTTAGAACTTGAAACTGGACTAAGGATCCAGCATGGAGGTCCCACCACACACCTGGAAGATCTTAGAGTGTTTCTCCTCCTTTGTCTGTGCTAAACTAAGGGCACCTTAGAAAGCGCTATAAGACAAGAGAGTAAGAGAACTGGAAAACTTGCCTTCTGAGGTACCCCCTTAGGCCTATTTATAGTTTTTAAAACCTGGCTTGCAAATAGCATAACTTCGTTGTTCTGAATGGTTATTTGCAGTCAAAAGAGGTCTGCCAACAGCCAAATTTCACTGTTCTGGATGGCTACTCGCAGCCCTGTATGGGAATCCAGGTAATTTTACCTCTAGACCCTCTAAGTGAGTGCCCCATGAAGGCTCAACTCTAATAAAGGGGCGAGTGTTAGGGTAAGCCAGGAACTTGCCTCCGCGGCACCGCTTTATGGGTAAATGAGAGATCTAAGGCCACTCACCTCACTCAACGCCAAGGAACTTAAGGCATCGATAACACTTGCCTCATTCAACGCCAAGAGAAGATGTCATCGACAACAATCGGGTGACTCAATGCCAATATCATAATTCATTGACAGCACTCGCCTCACTCAATGCCAAGGAACTGAAGGCTTCAACAATACTCGCATGATTAGTTAGAGTGTTGGCCATATTTTGGACCCCAGGTTTCTTATCAAAATTGATTTATCATCGCAGTCCTTCCTAGACAATCTAAAGGTGAGGAATCCTCTGATCCATGGGGCTACTTGCCACCTCCTTTTCCCAATGCGCTGGAAGGCTTCCAAGACATCTACCTAGAGCCTGCCCAGATAAGGAGGTGAACCATTTTGATTCTCAAGAAGTACGGGCTCGCATTGCACGAGATCCAAGAAGAGCAAGCTATTGACGGGGAGCAGCTGTTTATGCTAGAATAGGACTATGTGATTCTATCATATGAGGTGAGTTATGGCTCGACAAGTGGGAAGGTTTCCCAAGGACCCCTCATGGATCGGATTCAGGATAATCTACGCATCGTTCATCAAGACCTAGAGCTGGTCTGCGAGTTCAATAACCCTCACCTGCCATCGGGGATGGGGATGCGAGACCAGGGTTAATGGAAAGGGCTCCCTAGCTGAGCCTACCAGCACTCGCCCCCTAGAACCCCAGCTCTCGCATGTTAAGATAATAATTTCTCTACTGCTGTATTTTATGAACATTTGGCGTTGATGTGTGTAATTAGTATAACTATTTTTAAATCTGATTTCCAATATTTGCTGCTCGCGAATTATGTTGTACTTTAGACTCAGTTCGCATTAGGGTAGAGCATATCTCTGGGTCTGGTGAGTTGGGACCCATGAGCTAGACTATAACAGTCGGTTTGGCAGGTTTAATTTGCTTTCTATAATAGGACCCATTACCTACCCTTGGCATATGACATTTATTGTCGGCTTATACCCCCTTTGTTGCTCATCTCGCTACTTGCACTCGTGCCAAGATCTATAGAAATGGGCAAGATGCGACCCCATGATTATGGACGGTCAAAGTGCGCTAAACCATTTTCAGAATACCCTTTTTTTGACGAGAATACACCGGAGGAGGAACTTAAAGGTTTCATGGTAAACTATGTCCCGCCAGGGTTCATCACACACCGGCCTAGGCGAGGCAAGGTGATCAAGACCGTCTACTCTTACAAACTCGCTTCCCCCATCTCGAGTTTTTAGGTGGGGTTGCGCCTGCCCCTCTAGTCAGAGGTTCGCTAGGTGCTGAAGTACTTTGGAGCTATCTCCGCGCAGATGAACCCCAACGCGATCTCCATGCTTGTGGCTATCGCGAGCTTCCTTCGGAAGGAGCAGATTGAGTTCAATCTTGCTATATGTAACACCCCAAAAAGGCCCCAAAAGACTCAACATGAAGTTTGAGTAGCAGGTCAGGTTACACGGCCTGGGACACGGGCGTGTCCCAGGGCGTGTCGGGTGTACACGGCCTGGGACACGGGCGTGTCCCAGGGCGTGTTCGAATTATTTTGCGAATTTGGCCTATTCAAGTCAGAGCCGGACACGGCCTTGAACACGCCGGGAACACGGGCGTGTCAGGCTGGACACGGGCGTGTCAGCTGCCGTGTTCCGACCCGTGTACTGGTTGCAGCTCGATGGAGCAGGAGACACGGGCGTGTCTCAAGTTCAACACGGGCGTGTCAGGTTCGACACGGGCGTGTCGATGACCCGTGTTGTTCAGTCGGTTCAAGCTGTGTGTGCCGCTTAAAGGGTACACGGCCTGTGACACGGGCGTGTCACAGGCCGTGTCGGCCAAAAAGTGAAGTTTTGGGAAAATCTTGGCCGTTCAGTTTTCTCTCTTTTGATCCAAGGGTCCAGGTGGTTTCCTGGCTGGGTTATTACGAGATGTAAGGATGAAAGGTCATTCTTCATGTGTGCTTAAGAAAGAGAGAAAGAGAGTGGAAGAAGAAGGAGGAGGAGAGCAAGCCACCGGCGGAGCCACTCCCGTGGTCCGATTCGTGATCCGAAGCCGGCGTTGTGAAGGCAAGGCTGCTGCGGTTCTTTCTCACCGGCTAGTTTTTGATGGCACCGAAGAGATCGACAAGGGTAACGATCTCCCTCCTTGGACATGTGAAGTCCTTCTTTTCTACATTGCATAGGGAAAACCCTTCCCGCGAGTGTGCGTGGGGGTTGTGGTGTCCCTTGGGGTAGATATGTGAAGTCCCCCTTGTTAGAGGCCGGAATTGGAGTACGGCTCTAGGCATGCTGTGTGAAGCCCATCTGGATGGAATCTGGATTGGTGATGCTTGTTTGCATATCGGAGAAGGCTCCGTGATTATGGCTTGTGATGCCTATGGCTTGTGATGCCTTGTTCCTACCTGTTGCTTGGTGTGGCAGGAAGTACTGGACGATGTCCAGGAAATGAAGAGGGTTGGATGCAACTCTTGTGGCCGTGTGTTGCCACTTTGTGAGTAGTTGAGCCGTTGGGCTGCAACTCGATGAAAAGGCAGATTGCCGAACAGGAAAGGTGAAACCGACCCGCGCCTATAAAATGCCATGGATACTTCCGTATTCGAGGTGGCTCGGCGACTTGAGCAACGGGGGGTGGCTGATCCGTACCTGCGTTAGGTCCGTCCGACTTGGAAGCCTGGTATAGGTTTTGTTGGAGCGCCTAATGAGAGTCTTAGGCCCGCGCGCCGGAAAGACTAGAAATGCTCAAATACCGTGTAGACGGTGGTGTTGACCCTGGTATTCCGGTACACCGAAAATGTGCCCTGAGTGCACGGACTGTCGGGCCGGGTGGCCGATGGTTGTGATGGCTTGAATGTGCCTGCGCGCACATAGTTGCTATTTGATGATGCCATGCTTGCAGGGAAAGAATGCTCATGCCCCGAGAAAGGGGTAGGATTGTTATAATTGGGTCAGCTGAATGCTGACCGTTGCATTGTTTGCCACCGGTTGGGTGGATTGTTCCCGTGCAGGTGGTGGAGAGCCAAGTTGTAAATGATGGGCTGAAGCCCTACTGCTGTTGCTGCTGCTGCTGCGGCTAGCCTGGAAGGCTAAGCGAATGGCTTTGTTTTGTTTTCTCTTTTTACTCATGTATGGCCGGCCTGCGCGCTGAGGTTTGTAAAACATGATGTATGTTCAGAGGAACTGTAAGGCCTTAAGGCCAAACTCTTGTGGTTGTGTACATTTCGTGGTATTTATATATAAAGGTGGTTTTATATATATTGGACATTCCGGTTGAGAGTTCAAAGATGTAACTTAAAGCTTCCGCTAGAATGCTCTGAGTTAGGATTCGTATTTGGTTTGGTATTATCCTGTGACCTCACCGTCTGTTTGTGGCATATAGTGTGGGCCCGGCCGGACCTTCTACTATACGTCATCTAACGGATGGGGTCGTTACATTTTGGTATCAGCTTTTCTCGTCTCGGTCTTCCTCTTTCGAATTCGTGGTCGAATTCTTTTGTGGGGTGGCGAGCACGTGTTTGTGCGACCTGCTGTAACGCTAATGAACTCTGGAATGTCCATTAAGGAATGTACAAAATCTTGTTTGAGGAATTTGCGCGTTCCTTTTTGTGTTGTTTTGCTTGCATACGTTCGCTAATGTGTGTCTTGTCCACCTATAGGTGACACGTAGTGGTGCTGGGCAGTCTGAGCCCCAGCGTTCTGATGAGAGTGCGGCACCAACTGAGGTGCCAACACCTCCTCCATCTGCGGAAACTGTTCGCTTAGTGGCTGAGGCGCTATTTGTCATGATTCAGCCGACCGGCAAGCGCAGCCGGCGGTAGTGCCAGTTCGTGTTGATGTAAGACCCGAGCCGGTTGAGGCTGTAGATCCACGAGCAGCTGACCGACAGTTGAAGCAATTCATGAGCTTCAGTCCTCCTACGTTTGCGGGAATGGGATCCCCAACGCAGGCGGAAGATTGGTTATCGCGTGTCAAGAGGATAATGACAGCGATCAGGGCGGAGGAAACTCTCAAGGTCACCTTAGCCACCTTCATGCTTGAAGGGGAGGCGCGGTTGTGGTGGGACGAGGTTGAGCTACATCATTTGGCGGGCAGGCAACTAACACAAGTGTCGATTGAGGAGTTCTCTCGACTATTTCTGGCGAAACATGTCCCAGCGGCGCAACGTATTGCTATGGAAAATGAGTTCCAACGGTTAAAGCAAGGGGAAGATAGTGTGGATATCTACTTGCACGAGTTTACCAGGTTGGGACGATATGCGGGAACAATCTTCGCGGACGACCAAAGGAAAACGAATCGGTTCTATGAAGGATTGCGGGATGAGGTGCGATTCCTGCTTTCGAGTTCTGTGAGCCAAGGGTTTCAGGCATTGGTTGATACTGCGTGCGCGTTGGAGAAGGACATGAGGCGAGTGCAAGGGAATAAGGGCTTGGTGGTGTCTAAGCCAGAGTTTCAAGCACCTCGCCCAGGCAAGTCGTTTTACCAGAAGAAAGGGGGCAAGAGGTCCAAGCCATCTGGGCAAGTGACTACGACCGTGGTGTCGGGAGCGACATCAAGGCTGGATGCTCGTACGTGCTATAACTGTGGCCGGGTGGGGCATATTGCTCGTGACTGTCGGGTTGTGCAGCCCAAAGGGGAAAAGAAGACGGGTGCGTCGTATGCTGAGAAGGGCAAAGCGGTGGTGGATTCCTCTGCTTCCCAGGCGCAGCCCCGAATCTATCAACTTGGCCAGCAGGAAGCGATTAAGCAAAGTGACGTCGTCACAGGTACGAGTTGATTTAGTTTACTTGCTGTGCTTTTGGTTTTGGTTATGTTTAGCTTGTGGATGTGTGTGTGTTGCAGGCTTTGTCCTGATTCGGAATAATTTAGCGAGAGCCCTGTTTGATACGGGTGCTTCGCATTCTTTTCTGTCTGAGGATTTCGTATCTCGAATTGGGGTACCAAGTCATGTGACGGTGGATAGTACAAGGGTGCTATTGCCGAATGGCTGTATGATGCTTGCGGATAGGGCTTGCGATGTGGATGTGCAAATAGGAAGTCGGGATTTCGGTTTGAGTGCAGCTGTGCTACCGTTATCGGAGTTTGATGTGATCTTTGGTATGGACTGGCTCTCGGAGCAGCGTGCCTTTATTGATTGCAACTCCAAAGAGATTACACTGGGCCAGAATACCGGGCTTGTGACGAAGTTCGCTGGTATGCGAGGAGTTGGCGGAATGTTGTTATCTGCACTCCAAGTCGTCAATGCTGTTCGGAAGGGCGCGGAGTTATTCTTCACGCTAATTCAGGCTGTTGAGCCAAAGGCCAGTGTCGGTGAAGTGCCAGTTGTGTCAGAGTTTGCCGACGTGTTTCCTAAAGATCTTCCTGGGTTACCACCCCAGCGGGAGATTGACTTCTCTATTGAGTTGGTGCCAGGTGCGAAACCTGTGGCCCGCTCTCCATATCGCGTCGCGCCAAAAGAGATGGCTGAATTGAAAGTCCAATTGCAAGAGTTGTTGGAGCAGGGATATATACGCCCAAGTATGTCACCTTGGAGCGCGCCTGTTCTCTTTGTGAAAAAGAAAGACGGTAGCTTACGGTTGTGTATTGACTACCGCGAGTTGAATAAGCTGACGGAGAAAAACAAGTATCCGATCCCACGGATTGATGACCTCTTTGATCAGCTGGCGGGATCAACGGTCTATTCCAAGTTGGATTTGAAATCGGGATATTATCAGCTAAGGATTCGGGAAGGTGACATTCCCAAGACAGCGTTTGGAACACGCTACGGTCATTATGAGTTCACGGTAATGCCGTTTGGCCTATGTAATGTGCCTTCGGTATTTATGGACCTAATGCATCGAACGTTCCGAGAGTACTTGGATTTGTTTGTTATTGTGTTTATCGATGACATCTTAGTATACTCTCAGTCGGAAGAGGATCACGCAAACCATTTGCGGTTGGTCTTGCATACCCTGCGGAGGAATAAGCTTTTTGCCAAGTTCTCAAAGTGTGAGTTCTGGCTCTCTTCAGTAGCCTTCTTAGGCCATGTGGTAAGCGGAGAGGGTATCGCGGTGGATCCGTTGAAGATAAGTGCCATCCGAGATTGGCCAGTGATGTCTTCAGTGGCCGAGGTCAGGAGCTTCCTTGGACTTGCGGGCTACTATAGACGGTTTATGGAAAATTTCTCACGGATTGCTTTACCTCTCACCACGCTGACGAGAAAAGATCAAAAGTTCATTTGGACGCCGGAGTGCGCGCGAGCTTTTGAAGACTTGAAGAGTCGTTTGACCACGGCGCCTGTGTTGACATCGCCATGTGGTACCGATGGGTATGAGATCTATAGTGATGCATCAGGGAGCGGCTTAGGCTGCGTTCTTCTTCTGCAATTTGGTAAAGTGATTGCTTATGGCTCGCGTCAGTTGAAAGTGCATGAGCGGAATTACCCCGTCCATGATTTGGAGTTGGCGGCGGTAATCTTTGCGCTCAAGTTGTGGCGACACTATCTATATGGCGTGAAAGTGGATATCTATACGGATCACAAGAGCCTAAAGTATTTGTTGGATCAGAAGGATCTGAATATGCGACAACGAAGATGGATGGAGTTCCTCGGGGACTACACCTTCGAGATTCACTATACTCCCGGGAAGGGAAATGTGGTCGCTGATGCTTTGAGTCGGAAGACTCCGGTACGGGCAAGCTGGTTGCAGAGGCATGATCAACGTTTGATCAAAGAATTGGAAGTAATGGAGATATCGTGTGTTGACAAGGGTGCGTCAACCGATGCGTGCTTGAACTGGACGGAGGTGCAATATGACCTTACGGACAGAGTCCGGCGAGCAACGGAGCTTGATGGAAGTCTCCAGCACTATGCTAAAGATGGGCCGGAGGACCAATTCTCTTGGGATAACGGGTTGTTACGGAGAAATGGTCGAGTGTGCGTCCCAAGTGTGGGTAAATTGAGGGAAGAGTTGATGTACGAAGCTCACTTTGCAAAGTACTCAGTTCACCCAGGGAGCACAAAGATGTACAGGGATATGAAAAAGCTGTTCTGGTGGCCCGGACTAAAGAAAGATGTGGCTCGTTATGTGGCTAAATGCACTACCTGTGCGTTGGTGAAAGCAGAATGCCAGAAGCCTGGCGGTTTCCTGAAGTCTTTACCTATTCCGGAGTGGAAGTTCGATGATATTTCGATGGATTTCGTGCACGGGTTGTCGAGATCTCAACGCGGTCCTGATTCAATCTGGGTGATTGTGGACCGGTTGACGAAAGTGGCGCACTTCCTTCCAAACAGAAGAGACGATTCAGTGGAAACCTTGGCCAAGCTGTATGTGGAGCAGGTTGTTCGACTGCACGGTGTTCCTCGGAGCATCGTTAATGATCGTGATGGGCGGTTCACATCGAATGATTGGCGGCTCGTTCATCAAATGTTGGGTACAAAATTGGCGTTTAGTACGGCCTTTCATCCCCAAACGGATGGCCAGACTGAACGAACCAACAGGACGATGGAGGATATGCTCCGCATGTGCGCCCTAGACTTTGGTAAGAGATGGGAAGAGTATATATTTCTCGTCGAATTTGCCTATAATAATAGCTACCAAGCGAGTATTGGTATGGCACCATTCGAAGCGTTGTATGGTCGGAAATGCCGTACACCCTTAGCTTGGGCAGAAGCAGGCGAATCGAAGCTGAATGGGAAAAAGGAAGTCGAAGAAGCTACTTCGCTCATACGCTCTATTCGGGAGAGGCTATTGATAGCCCAAGATCGTCAAGCAAAGTACTACAATGCCAAACATCGGAACGTGGAGTTCGCGGTGGGTGATTGGGTATATTTGAAGATCAAACCCTTCAAAGGTGTGTCCAGAATTCGGCGTTTGAAAAAGCTAAGTCCGAGGTATCTTGGTCCGTTGAGGTGGTGGAGCGAGTTGGGGAAGCTGCTTATCGACTAGCACTTTCAGCGGACTTGGGTGGATTACATGATGTGTTTCACATCTCAGTCCTTCGTAAGGCGGTGAAGGATCCAGCTCAAGTAGTGGAGAATGAACGGTTACCGGTCGAGTATGGGCTAACGACGAGGGTTAGACCCATTCGGATCGAGGATCGAGCCGAGAAACAGTTGCGAAACAAAGTGATCGGGATGGTCAAGGTCCGATGGGACAATTGTGGCCGTGAAGAGCTAACATGGGAGCGAGAGCAGACCATGCGAGCTGAGTTTCCCGAGTTATTTGTATAAACTGTAGACCGTGTACTTTTTGTTATAACAGAGTTATAGCATTGCTGGTTTTTGTTTCCTTACCGTGCAAATTTCGGGACGAAATTTTGATAAGGGGGGAGGGTTGTAACACCCCAAAAAGGCCCCAAAAGACTCAACATGAAGTTTGAGTAGCAGGTAAGGTTACACGGCCTGGGACACGGGCGTGTCCCAGGGCATGTCGGGTGTACACGGCCTGGGACACGGGCGTGTCCCAGGGCGTGTTCGAATTATTTTGCGAATTTGGCCTATTCAAGTCAGAGCCGGACACGGCCTTGAACACGGCCGGGAACACGGGCGTGTCAGGCTGGACACGGGCGTGTCAACTGCCGTGTTCCGACCCGTGTACTGGTTGCAGCTCGATGGAGCAGGAGACACGGGCGTGTCTCAAGTTCGACACGGGCGTGTCAGGTTCGACACGGGCGTGTCAATGACCCGTGTTGTTCAGTCGGTTCAAGCTGTGTGTGCCGCTTAAAGGGTACGCGGCCTGTGACACGGGCGTGTCACAGGCCGTGTCAGCCAAAAAGTGAAGTTTTGGGAAAATCTTGGCCGTTCAGTTTTCTCTCTTTTGATCCAAGGGTCCAGGTGGTTTCCTGGCTGGGTTATTACGAGATGTAAGGATGAAAGGTCATTCTTCATGTGTGCTTAAGAAAGAGAGAAAGAGAGTGGAAGAAGAAGGAGGAGGAGAGCAAGCCACCGACGGAGCTCCCGTGGTCCGATTTGTGATCCGAAGCCGGCGTTGTGAAGGCAAGGCTGCTGCGGTTCTTTCTCACCGGCTAGTTTTCGATGGCACCGAAGAGATCGACAAGGGTAACGATCTCCCTCCTTGGACATGTGAAGTCCTTCTTTTCTGCATTGCATAGGGAAAACCCTTCCCCGCGAGTGTGCGGTGGGTTGTGGTGTCCCTTGGGTAGATATGTGAAGTCCCCCTTGTTAGAGGCCGGAATTGGAGTACGGCTCTAGGCATGCTATGTGAAGCCCATCTGGATGGAATCTGGATTGGTGATGCTTGTTTGCATATCGGAGAAGGCTCCGTGATTATGGCTTGTGATGCCTATGGCTTGTGATGCCTTGTTCCTACCTGTTCCTTGGTGTGGCAGGAAGTACTGGACGATGTCCAGGAAATGAAGAGGGTTGGATGCAACTCTTGTGGCCGTGTGTTGCCACTTTGTGAGTAGTTGAGCCGTTGGGCTGCAACTCGATGAAAAGGCAGATTGCCGAACAGGAAAGGTGAAACCGACCCGCGCCTATAAAATGCCATGGATACTTCCGTATTCGAGGTGGCTCGGCGACTTGAGCAACAGGGGGTGGCTGATCCGTACCTGCATTAGGTCCGTCCGACTTGGAAGCCTGGTATAGGTTTTGTTGGAGTGCCTAATGAGAGTCTTAGGCCCGCGCGCCGGAAAGACTAGAAATGCTCAAATACCGTGTAGACGGTGGTGTTGACCCTGGTATTCCGGTACACCGAAAATGTGCCCTGAGTGCACGGACTGTCGGGCCGGGTGGCCGATGGTTGTGATGGCTTGAATGTGCCTGCGCGCACATAGTTGCTATTTGATGATGCCATGCTTGCAGGGAAAGAATGCTCATGCCCCGAGAAAGGGGTAGGATTGTTATAATTGGGTCAGCTGAATGCTGACCGTTGCATTGTTTGCCACCGGTTGGGTGGATTGTTCCCGTGCAGGTGCTGGAGAGCCAAGTGGTAAATGATGGGTTGAAGCCCTACTACTATTGCTGCTGCTGCTGCGGCTAGCCTGGAAGGCTAAGCGAATGGCTTTGTTTTGTTTTCTCTTTTTACTCATGTATGGCCGGCCTGCGCGCCGAGGTTTGTAAAACATGATGTATGTTCAGAGGAACTGTAAGGCCTTAAGGCCAAACTCTTGTGGTTGTGTACATTCCGTGGTATTTATATATAAAGGTGGTTTTATATATATTAGACATTCCGGTTGAGAGTTCAAAGATGTAACTTAAAGCTTCCGCTAGAATGCTCTGAGTTAGGATTCGTATTTGGTTTGGTATTATCCTGTGACCTCACCGTCTGTTTGTGGCATATAGTGTGGGGCCCCGGCCGGACCTTCTACTATACGTCATCTAACGGATGGGGTCGTTACACTATATTCCTCAAACTCTTCATATATCGTGCCACTAGTGAAGGGGATGCCTTCTTTGTCTCCTCACAGCTCAAGGTGCGCGAGACAGCCAACAAGAACCATAACTGGTTCACAAAGTTTGTCATCATTGTTGGGTCTATTGATCCCAATATCCTTGATTTGCAAGAAGTCAAATGGGACAATGACATACACATATAATATATTTGATGTGTGCTCTAGTTCATGCATGAAGGTAATCCATGATTGGACAGGTCAACAAAAATAATATGCTGGAGATTCAAATTTTGTCAAGCTCAGTTCAAAGTGTGGGTCTCAGATTTCGTCGAGCTCAGCACGTAGTTCGTCGAGCTCAGCTCACCATTCCTTGAGCTAAAACTCAGAATCTTGAGGTTCAGAATTCGTCGAGCTCAGCTCGCAGTTCGTCAAGCTCAGCTCACCATTCCTTGAGTTAAAACTCAAAAGCTTGAGGTTTATAATTTGTCGAGCTCAGCTCGCAGTTCATTGAGCTTAGCTCATAGTTCACCGAGCTCAACACACGGATCGTCGAGCTCAGCTCACCACTCATTGAGCTAAATTCAAAAGCTTGAGGTTCAGAATTCATCGAGCTCAGCCCACCGATCGTCGAACGCAGTTCAACATTGGCTCAACCTAAAGTCAGACAAATTGACTAAGGCAATACCTTTGAGACAATTGAGACCGCTGAGAAGAAACCACTAAGACATAATACTGTCACAAGCTGAGAAGAAGAAAGCAATGAGACCGCTGAGAAGAAAGTGCTGAGACAAAAGATTGTCCCAGCTGTTAAGAAGAAACCACTGAGACTGCTGAGAAAGAACCCTGAGACAAAGCCAGTGAAAATTCACAAGTTTAGAAGCACTTAGAGCCAAGATAGATGGAGTTGAGTGACATAACATCAATCAACGCTTAATGAATTTCTGGAATATTTTATTAGTCCAGATGGAGATGACCACTGTTGACGTAATCAAAGTCAAATTACCTGAAGCCATTGCGGGAAAGCTGTAGTAGCGCCGAAAGCTGCTTTGTCCTTTTCTGAGAGAGGTGGCGCTCACCAATACTTAGCTAGGCCCACATTCAAATTATGTCGTTTATTCAAATCAACAGATATAAAAGGAATAGAAGAAAATAAGATTAGGGTTAATGAAAATGAGAACAAAAGCCGAAAAATAATAGAGGTGGTTGCACTTCATCTTCTTCGACAAGCTTGAAAGCAAAGTCCAGTAGTGAAATCCAGAAGGCAAAGATAGTTGATGCTTCTTCCAATAAAGCAAGAGTGTTCCTTGAAGAATAAGTTGACTGATTCAATCTATCATCAAGAGAAGACAGCTGTGTGAAGGGCTGTAAGCCTTCAACAACAGTTACTTCCTTCAGTACAGCAGAGAAATTGGTAGCTATAGAAGAAGACTAATATCTTCTACAACAAGTGGGCTTGACTGATATCTGCTCAGTCCAGCAAGTTAGACTCAGAGATTTTCCTCTGAGTTAGTATTTTAATTTTATTGATTAATTGCCTGTAGGATTCAGGTTGCCTGAATCTGAGTTATAGGTTACTTTGTGCCGGAGCTGTAGGTGACTAATTAGTCACATAGGTAGGTGCCTTTCTGGGGTACTGAGGTAGGATTCAAGTGTGGATCTGAGAGTAGGACTGTCCTCCCAGCCTGAGTAGTAGGCCTTAGTGATAAGGCTGAGGTAGGTGACTATTGAGTCACTGAGCTGTTGGTGACAAGTGTGTCACTGAGTGTAGGTCTTGGAGGAGACTGAGTGTAGGGCCCTTTGGCCTAAGGTAGATCACAAATTTGTCACTGAACTGCAGGTGCCTAAAAGGGCACTGAGGTAGGTACTTTGAAGGGTACTGAGCTGTAGGAGTACTACAGCACTCTGAGAGTCGGGCCATGTGCCTGAAGTTATAGGGAACTTTGTTGCTGAGCAGTATGCCTTAGAGATAAGAATGAGGTAGGTGGTTTGAAGACCACTGAGCTGTAGGAGCACTACATGGATTCTGAGGTAGGAACCCTTGTGGTTCTAAGGTAGGGTTCTGAAGAGAAGCTGAGTGTAAGACTAAGGGCCTGAGGTGTAAGCTTTGAGGTGCATTTTGGAGGAGATTGTGCCTTATCTAACATAAGTTAAGAAAGGTGGGAGGGAAAGTGTATGTACCCAAATGGACAACCATTATAAATACTTGTGTGATGTGTTGTATTACTTGCTCTTTTTTTTATATTGCAGGTATTTAGGACAAGCTCTAGATCACTAAATTTATAAAAAGAAAAAAGACTTAAGTAATTTCAAAGACCTATTCACCCCCCCCCCCTCTAGGTGACTAGCTAACCTTGAAGTAATTACTTACAATCATCAAGGGAAAACTCGGCAACATACCCTTCTCGATAATCCAATGGGGCGAGGAGGTGTACCAGCCGCTGACCCGTAACGGGCGACGACGCCAGCCTCCACAATTTCTTTCTACATAATGATTTTGAAGTTGCCTTCCTGCGAAAGATCCTCAACTCTCTCTCGCTGGTTCTACCTGGTGAAGGTATGACTTGTTATCATTTTTACCGCAGGCTTGCCGAGATGATCCTTTGCTAACAAAGTTGCTTTTTGCATGGGAAAGGCTAGTACCGGAGAACCCGCCCTTCTCGGATTCAGGGTTATAACCTTACCAGCACGCGTGAGAGAGAGAGGCTGTGGTGGCTGACCAAATGGAGCAGGAATCCTCCGAGCCTTCCTCCAGCCATAAGCGGGCGGAGCTCGCCAGCTCTAGCTTCACCTCACCTACCTCCACTGCCAAAGAAGCTGAAGAAGGCAGTGGTCTTTAGGCGAAAGGCCGTTCTTGCTCGACTCGCCAGAGAAGTAATGAGGTGACAGTGAACACCCTGACTCTCCTGCTGTAGAGGGGCGCACAAACCCGCAATCCAGGTGTGCCGAAGGACCATCAGAACTATGGTCTCGGCAGAAAGGCAAAGACCAGCTTGGCGAGCCGATGGTCCAGTGGGATGAGAACACCCATAGGGTTTCCTTCTCTTCCCTCCTCCTATCTTAGCTTGAATGCCTGCCCCCCAGCGGGCATGCCTATGCCCTTGGATTCGGGCTCTAAGGATGCGGGGATGTCAAGGCTTATGATGACATGACCCTCCAGCAGCTCGCCCATGAATGCATGCGAGTACAAATACGTTCCATGGAGCTTGCTCAAATGTCCTGTCAGTCGCGGCTTCACCC
This sequence comes from Platanthera zijinensis, assembly GCA_039513925.1. Classification (NCBI taxonomy): domain Eukaryota; kingdom Viridiplantae; phylum Streptophyta; class Magnoliopsida; order Asparagales; family Orchidaceae; genus Platanthera; species Platanthera zijinensis. Next base: position 167,970,530 of record CM077080.1, read on the forward strand.
TCAACCATAACCATGCGAGTGCCAAGGAAGTCCTGAGACCTCGCCCTGAGATGATGTGGTGGACTTGTAGAAGAAACTTGCGGTTTCTGAGTCCTTCCTCGCGAAGAGCGCCAGCGGGTTGGTGAGTGCTACTCAATCTGTTCTTTTCTTCTCGCTTGCTTAGTTCTTTGGCTCATGCTTTTCTCCTCGTAGGATGCCGAGACCGCCAACCTCCTGCATACTGGAACTGTCGGGCTCGAGGAGAAGAATAAGCAATTGGAGGGGCAGAATAAGCTGTTACAGAATAAGGTATCTCGAGGAGAAGAATAAGCAAATACATGAAGGTATTCAGCCAGGCGGAGGTAATTAAAATGATGCAGTTCAACTCTATCAAAGCTACTGATCATATCCTGCAAGTCATGAGAGATCTACAGGTGCAGACAGTAGACTGCGAGGAGGTGATCGCCAAAAACCTAGTGTCGGAGATGTTCCTCCCCATCCCTACTCCTAGCGAGCTGGAAGACAACTTTGACTCTCTCTTCAAAGAAGTGTCGGGCTTTCAGGATGATCCTTCTAGGGGGAGGGAGAGAGGTGATTTTCACTTTTCTTTTCTTTTCCTATAATTATCCCCCACTAATTTTGTAATCTTGCCGTGAGGCAAGTGCTTTTCTAACCAAAAAGATATTAAAGAAAATTTTACTTAACAAATGTCTCTTATCTTTCAATATTTATTTTATGCATCGCACTTGCATTTGTTTTGCACTCGCATAAGTAGAACTCCTCGCTATATGCCATTTGGCTGTTAGAATACTTACCCGCGTAGAGACCTTGAGATCTCGCCACCCCTTAGAAATTTTTTCAAGGCTCGGTTTTCCAAAGTAATAGCCTGATAGAATGGAATACAATTCCCGAGAATAACCCCTTGTATTCGCACTCACCTGGAAGTTCTTGCGCATCCCTTTAGGAGGTAAGTGCGAGTTGAGGGTGAGAGTAGGCTCACCTTCCTATTATTTACACAGACGAGTGCACCTTTTGGCAAGATCTACCCCCGACCGAGTCGACTCGCTCCCTTGCCTTGTTACTTTGCTCAGCGATTACAATTCCTTTATTCTTGGCGTGATCTCGACTCGCCACATCCTGACCCTCTCGGTATTGCTGGGTCTAACACTTTGTTCCCTTATGACCTTCTATTCTGCCAATTAGTGGTAGTGGGATCTTCAGGAAGTCAATTTGGGAGACGCCATCGAGTGACGTCCAGCCCTACCAGCTTGTGAGATCCTGGTCAGCGGGATCTGCTCAGGATCAACATGTTAGAGCCTTCTCTGAGATGTCAACCGGACCTTTCGGCTAATGAGAGCCCGGCCAGTGAGACCATTTGGGCGCTAACATGTTTAAGCCATCTCAGAGATGTAAACTGGCCCTACCGGCTAATGAAAGCCCGGTCAGCGGGACCATCTTGAGATTAACTTTCAAACCTCCACCGAGTGACTTCCAGGCCTTGCCAGCTAATGAGATCCTGGTCAGCGGGATCTACTCAGGATAAACATGTTAGAGCATTCTCTAAGATGTCAACCGGCCCTTTCGGCTAATGAGAGCCTTATCAACGCGATCATCTGGGCGCTAACATGTCTAAGCCACCTACAAGATATCAACTGGCCCTGCTAGCTAATGAGAAACCGATCAGCAGGACCATCTTTAGGCTAACTTTCCAAACTCCACCGAGTGAATTCCAGCCCTACCGCTAGTGAGAGCCTTGTTAGTATGATCTGCTCGGGATAAACATGTCAGAGCCTTCTCCAAGATATCAACCGACCTTACTATCTAAAGAGAGCCCAGTCAGTGGGACCATATGGGCGCTAACATGCCGAAGCTACCTCCAAGATGTCAACCGTCCCTGCTGGCTAATGAGAGCCCGGTCAGCAAGACCATCTTTTGGTTAACTTTCCAAACTCCATCGAGTGAATTCCAGACAAGCCAGCTAGTGAGAGCTTGGTTAGTGGGATCTGCTTGGGATCAACATATCAAACCCCTCTCTAAGATGTCAACTGGCCCTTCCGGCTAATGAGAGCCTGATCAGCAGGACAATCTGGGGCTAACATGTCTATGCCACCTCTAAGAGGTTTACCTGCCCTGCCATCTAATGAGAGCCCAAAGTGTAACCATATTGAGGTTAACTTTCCAAATTCCTCTGAGTGACTGCCAACCCTGCCAGCTAGTGCGAGCCTTGCAGCGGGATCTTCTCGGGGTCTACTCGATGATCTCTTTACTCATTTATGTGAATCATTGCAGAAGAAAACTAGAATATCAAGAACCTTCATATTAGAAAAAAGATTTTACGTATGGTTAAGGATAGAAATGCTTCAGGCTATCACCACTCTAGGTGCGACTTAGGGTCTCGCACCCCACATTTCGAAGGCAATACCATCCTGACTTTAATTCCTCCTTGATAATAAACGGACCCTCCCAATTTGGGTTGAGCTTTCCCACAGCAGCTGATCTCCCTACAACATCTACTTTTTTCCAGACCAAGTCCCCTTCCGTGAATTGTTTGATTCTAACATGTTTGTCAACATACTTAACCATCTGCCATTTGATTTCTTCCTGCCTAACGACAGCCACATCTCAGAGCTCCTCTATCAAGTCTAAGGAGAGTCCCAGCTCATCCTCATTCTCAACCCTCCATTTTTTACTGCCTTCCTCTTCTTCCACCACTCGTGGTGTTTGGACCTCGAACTTGATTGGGAGCACAACTTCACAGCCGTGGGAGAGTTTAAAGGGGGTCTCCCCAATAGCTATTTTGGGGGTGGTCCTTAGGGCCCAGAGGACTGAAGGAAGTTGCTCCACCCAACTACCCTTTAGGTTCTCAACCTTCTTTTTCAACAAATTCACTTGTTCGTAGCCTCCACCTGCCCGTTACTCCTGGGGTGGTGGACCGATGCGAACCGAAGATAAATCTCGAGCTGGCCACAGATGCTGATGAACACTGCGCTGGTAAACTACACCCCATTGTCCGTGAAAATGGACCGAGATAACCTGTGATGGCCAATGATTTCCCCCTATACAAAGTTCAGGATCACCTGGGAGGTTACCTTGGTTAGTGCTTTCACCTCCAACCACTTAGAGAAATAATCGATCATAATGTACAGCAACCTCCTCTGCCTGCTATCCTGGGGAAAGGTCCCTCAAGATCCATTCCCAAGATAGCAAAGGGCCAGGGCGCAGTGATGCTCCTGAGTCTCTGGGCTGGTAGCAGTTGAAAAGTGCGAATAGCTGGCACTTTTGGCACTTCTTCACGAACTCGGTGGCATCTTTGCTCAGGGCCGACTAAAAATAGCCTTGCCTTACAATCCTCCCTTCCAGGGTCCTACTTTTTGAATGACTCCCACACTCCTCGGAGTGAACCCCCTCCAAGATCCTCGGAACCTCCTCTTTAGCTATGTAATGTGCTAGAAGCCCTGAGAGAGTCTTCCGATGCAGCCTCCCCTCGCGCATCAAATAGTATGCCAACTTATATTTGAAGTACATTTTATCCAGGCCCTCCGAGAACTCTCCTTAGGACAGAAGGTTGTGAAAGGTTCCATCTAGGAAGGGTGCGAACTTGGCCATCTAGTCCACCTGCTCGTTTTCTTCCCACGGCACATGCCTGATGGAGTGACGAATATTTTCTCCATGCTAACGCATGTTTCCAATCGATGAGGCAAGTATACCTATCTTTCAGAGTATAGAATCAAGTGTCGTATTTCAACTCGGGGCTTTTCGAGTACTTGTACTCACAAGAAAGAGCTATTTTCTTATTAGATGAAAGGTTTGTTTTTTTTAAAACGGAAAAGGTAGCGTTACACTAAGAAAGATATATTCGATGTTGGGGAAGCTAGCACTTGATCTAGAATCCCCTTGGGCTAAAATAAACCTTCTTGAAAATTAAATAAATGTGAGTTATTAAATTTACTCACTCGACCGTGGAGGTTCCTAAAGTACAAAAGCGTCTCTCTTGAGCTCATGCTTTTGACAAACCTTAGGTTGATCGTTTAAGACCTCTCGGCAAGTCGAAACACCTAAGCTTTCTTTAGGCGGTGAACCTGACTATTGGATTTGACTCCAATCTGGAAGATTTATGTCGTACTCTCTCAAGTGGTGCATGCAACTCCTTTTATCTTTGACTGATCTCCTCATATCCACAACCTATCGGTCCTTTAGGATACCGATCTTTGATCGAAAACCATATCCGTGAAATATGAATTCTACAAAATATAATTCAAAGATAAATTGCTAGTGAGCAAGATTAAGAACAAGAAACTTTTGATAAAAATTAAAAGTTTATTTTATTCAAAGGCTCATCATGATCTAGTGCTAAATGAAAATTAGCTACTCATCATGATTAGGGAATTACAAGAAAAGGTAGGGAAAGACATGATTAAAATGAAAAGCAAACTTGAATTGAAACTTTCACAATGAAAAACTAGACTAAGAAATGGAAAATACAGCAAAATAAAACAGCAAACTACAAGACTCCAACTCTCCAAAATCGACCCTGAGCATCTGAAGCTCCCTGGAATTTATAGGAAAAATTGATGGTCGGTCATGCCCCTAGGTTACTCCCATAACCTAGGGAATGTCAGGCTCAGAACCGTCATCTTGAAACCCCGAGAACGTTGGAGGAGAAATTGCCAAAATCTGTTAAGTGAAGGGTCACGCCCCTAAGTCACGCTAGTGACCTAAGGCGTGTTAGATCTATTTATGGAAAACGGCAGGAAGCTAAAAATAGCTGGAATAAAATGCTGTTGATGGAGGTCATCACGCCCCCTGGTCATGCCCGTGACTAGGGTGTGTTAAGCTGGAAATTACAACTGGCGGCTAACGGTAGGAACGATTGAGTTATTGGCTGGAAAACGCACCTGACTCGCCCAGGGTCACGCCCGTGATAAGGGCGTGTTATTTTAATTTGACATGGCAGATCTTTGACAGTTCTTCTATGAAAGGCACGCCCCATGCACGGGTGACACGGGGTGTCATATGCAATACAGGCATGTATATGGTAGCTCAACATTCTTCGGGTGGAGAAGTTGTTCTTATTGTCACGCCTATGGGACACGCCTAAGAATGGTGTGGCACAGGGCGTATCACGGGCGTGTCAAGGCTCTTCATTCACAAGTCGACGATTTGCGGTCGACATTCTTAGCTCCTTGGTGTCACGCCCTTGGACACGCCCAAGGAGGGCGTGTGTCACGGGGCGTGTCTAGGCCGAGAAGGGTAAAATTCTAGTTCTGCTCCAAATAATCTACAGATTAGCTCTGCAAGATTGAAAATATTTTTTTAGAACAAATAAATATAAAATACAAAAAAGTAGTTAATTATAAACATTAGATTATAAAATTGATATATAATATTTAACTTTTAATAGAAAATAGTAAATGAAAAATAGAAATAATTAGGGTTATCAAATAGCCCCATACTTATTCGTTTCATAGTCCCGAGAAAACAACTTCCTATAGGGAGTAGAAAAATTTAAAATGCTAGAAAAGAAAATTGAAACTAAGGAGTAAAATGTAAAGTCTTATGCCTATGCTTGTAGTTATTTTGGTAGGAAAACTTACTCAACATACAAATTAGGTTTTTATTTTTTTTAAAATGTGTTTCCACTATTATTTTTACTTTTAAAATGAAAATTCGGTAAATCTTAAAATTATATTTAGGGAGAATATAGCGTGTGTACTAAGATAACATTGTACGAACGAAGATCGAGATACCCTCCAAAGAAATCCATCAATGTCGATGGTCATAGGATTGCCCTTTCACACTCTCGCAACGACACTAGTTCAACTTATAAACATAAATCAATAGGACTTAATTAAGTTGAAACGTAGGCTTAGGTTTTTGGTGACGGTGGTCAAAGATAAACGCGATGGTGAGTCACACCAAAACCTTGAGAGAGCTTGCACACAATAATTTGCTATGGCTTTAAGAACTCAGCCAAATTCCTAATCCTTTTGTATTTATCTTATTTTTTTTCTTTCAGCTCTCTTATCATGTTGAAAATTTTCTTCTACCTCTTCATTTTTTTCATAATATATATTTTTTATTTATTTTTCTTTGCTTTGAAGAGGAAAGAAGAATAAATCAACTCTTTTTTTATAAGAAAAGAGCCACCAAATATAAAAAGGCTTATAATCACTCAAAAACTATATTTGTAAATCTATGTTCATGCTTGGTTTTAGGTGTGTAATTAGGTTGCTTTTTAGGCTTTGGTAAAATGCTTGGTGCACCTAAAACAAAACGATAGGGTAATAGTCTCAAAATGGCTTAACAAAGATAAAATTTTAGGTACGGGTGCAAAGTCTCAAATTTGCAAAAAGAAGTGCCTAAATCATATTTAAGCTAATGAGTTTAACTTATGCAAAGTCTTGAGAATAGCTAGAGGGCAAGTTCTAGACAACGAGAAGAATACCTCTTTCTTGATCCGCAAAATATCGCTCTATTAAACTTCTACATACTCACCTAAATTATTTTAGATTTTACCGGTTTTTAAAATGAGAGTAAAATAAAACATTTCCACGCATTTAGAAAAATGAAATCTAATTGTATGCTGAATATTTAGATATACATAAAATTACACTTACACGTGCACTTAACTAGAAACACAACATGGACAACAGTTTTACTCCAAAATTCAAAATTTCAATTAAAACATCAAAATTCTCTAAACACTATATAAATGTTAAATTACTAGGAATTTTGCATGTGAATAAATATAGAAATAACGACTTCTCTAATTAAAAATTAAACCTAATTTTTTTTGTTACTTCTTAGACTTCCCGAGGTATACCCTGTGAAGGGCTCTCACCGGTAATAGGAGGTAAGATAGGGTGATATCCCAAACATCCGTTTCTAAGAAATTTAATTTTCTATTTTCTAATTTTTTTATTTATAATTTTGGGAAAACAAAATACATAACAAAATAAAAATTTTGTAATTTTTGATATATATTTTTTTAATAATTTAATTTTTGAAAAATAAAATTTTTTGTTGTATGTTTTGCTTGAGAAATATCCCTCCCCATACTGAAGCAATACATTGTCCCCATTGTATAAATGAAGAAAAGAAAGAAAAGGAGACTTCCCTGAAGATGGCAAAGCAGCACCAAAAGGTACCTGTAAAACATTAGCAAAGCAAAACATAATATTTTATAGATTTTTCATAATAATAAAAACAAATACATGAAAATAAAATCAAAGATACAAATACAGAGTTAGGTGACCCACTACAAGTCCAAAGAAAAGAAAAGAAAGCTACTCTTGGTTCGGAGCATCCCCGGGCTGCTGATAGAAAGTCTGCATGGCCGTGAACTCACGGGTAATATGCTCCATGAAAGAAATGTGACTCTGCTCCAGCGCAGTAAAGCATCCATCAAAATGTGTAAAACGACCGTCAAAATTAGTCTACATCTGGTCTATGCGAGTGTGAATCAACCCAAATTGATTATCCCAATAATTTGGAGGACTGGGCGCTGGGGTAGAGTGTTGCGGTGATGGCGGAATCTGGGGAGAGTGATGAGTACCGCTGGGACCGGTACCAAGATCAAGATCCCCGCCACCGACTGATGGGGGAATAGCCTCAAACTTTCCATCATGTCGGCATGCTAGGCCGAGAGCCTGAAGGGTCGGAAACTTGAGGACCCACAGAATCTGTATGCAGGTCAGCCGCGGAAGGGCATCCCAAAGGCTGGTTTGCTTGGCGAGGAAAGTAATAAAATATCCTCCATGAACTTCCCCCAACCTCATATTTTCAGCCTGATGATGGAAGAAAATTTCGAGCAGATAACCAAGGTTGAGTGGGACCCGGTAAAACATACTATATAAATATAGTAAATCTGCCCGAGACACTACGCCATGGCTATTGCCGCGAACGGTAAGAGTAAAGGTGAGGAGGTTATGGAGAATGCGCAAAGCGGGGAAATGCGATGGCTACCCTTCGATTTCTTTGGTGTGTAGGGGCGGCGTCATTAGTCATGTGTCTGGAACATCCACTGTCCAAGTACCATATTTACTTGAGACTGATGTAATAACCCCATCTATAGGGAGTAATATAACAGAAGGTCTGCCCGGTGCCCTACATTATAGTAAATAGACAGATAAAAGAGTTACAAGATTAAACCATAATTCGTTTTAATTTAAAGAAACACCCTAACACAGAGTTACATTTTAGCGGAAGATTAAAGAGTTATAAGAACCACCCAACCCGGAATGTCCACTAATAAAGCTAACAGGAATGAAAGTCATATACATAGCTTTGGCCTTTAGTCATTACAAAAAAGTGTTCGTGTTTACAAGAAAGTGATTTCCAAACATCGGCACGCAGGCCGACAACACATGAAAATACTAAACATAACACTTGGGAATTTGAGGGCTAGCTTGGGAAAAAGGGCTTCAGCCCGCTATTTCCCGCATGGATCTGCAGCACCTATACAAAAGCATTCTACCAATCGATGACAAACATGGAAATGGTCTCTATTAGATTACCAAATATAACAACCAGACCCCTCTCTCGGGGAGGCGGTGCTCCTTCCCTACAGGCAGCAACATGTTCACATAAATCAAGAATGTGCAACATAAGCACCAAACATCACAAATGATGGCATAACTAACTAAATAACTTGTGCACTTAGGGCACATTAATAGTGTACCTGATATTGCACGGTCCCACCTTTTGCCATCATAGGAAATCACTGGTGCATTTGCACTCAAATACAGAACTCCACGAGTCCCACCACATTCCTAAATCCTAGACTGAACAGTTCCACTTAAGCATTACTAGTATGGAATAAAGCTACCACTCTCTCCTATGCCAACAAAAATTGCCATGTACTTTAGGTCTATTTAGTCAAATGCCATAGTGCGGGTACAGTTCAGCTCTTCCCTGTTTCTCAGATCGTCGGGCCAATTAATGACAATGACGTAGGTCAGCATCCCCTTTCCCATTTACCATATAACCAACGTTACTTTCTATCGCAGGCACTCATAACCAACAAGGCTAGGCACTCCAAGCACACAACACAACAAGCTAGCCCTCGTGTCCCCAGGACACGGGCTTCACAATCACAACAAAAACTCACATAGAGCTGTTACCAATAAAACTCCGAAACCATACAATTTCAACAGATTATTCTCTGACTAGCAAAACAAAACATCACCAATATAGACCAACTTGTCCGTATGGGTTTCACAAAGCATGCCTAATTTGTACTCTCACTTCCAGATACTATATGAAAATAATACTCGTGGATAAAACATATCATCCCGATGGAAAGTACCTTTTCTCCACCAATTGGTGAGGGATTCCATGTAAACATGCTAAATAAGGACTTCACTTATCCAAGAGGAGAATTGTTACCCTCATAGTTCATTTATACAGAGACATAAACAAGGAACTTACTTTCCTCTTCACAAACTTGGCTCAGCCCTAAGAATCCGATGACCATTTCTTTGGAAAAACTCGACAAAACAACTTGAGTAGTTTTTTGGCCAAACTGAGAGCTAGGGAGCTGCTCGGGTTAGAGAGAAAGGAGAAGAAAGGTTTCGCAATCTTCCCTGACACTTCTCCAACTAGAATCTGTTGACTTTGGTCACACCTTTCCTCAGTTTCATATTCACTAGAGGGCATACAGAGAACCTCTAAAAGCTGCTCTTCGCTTCGATCCCGCCGAAAACCTCGTACGGGCTCCCGCGACTTTCTTCTTCCATTAACTCGGGCAAGGAGAAAGAGAATAGTGGAGAAAATGAGTTGCCTCTCACCGAGGCTTACTTTAAAACCTAGACGGGATGGAACCATAGTCGTATGATCTAACCTAATTAGAAAGGATGGACAAGATCAACCCTAACTCTTAATTTAAAGGTAAGGACCATCGTAGCTTAGCTGCTTAATTGCCAGAAGAAATATGTTCCTCTAGACCACTCGGCGAACCAAACTAGATCACTCGATGAATCTTCATGACCACTCGACGAACTCAACTTGATCACTCGATGAATCATCTTAACCACAATGAACCTAACTGGATCACTCAATGAATTGTCATAACCACTCGATGAACTTAACTTGATCACTCGATGAATTGTCTTGATCACCCGACGAACTCAACTTGATCACTCGTTGAATAGTCGTGACCACTCGACGAACTCATCTTGATAAATCGATGAATCATCGCAACCACTCGAATAACCCAATTGGATCACCCGATGAATCATTGTGACCACTCGTTGAACTTGGTTTTTTTATCTACAAAACCTGGGGTGTTACAAATCTTCCCCTTTGAGAAATTTCATACAAAAATTAATTGTATAGGAAATAAAAAAAAAAGTATAACATATACAAAATTTTGTATTCAACGGAACAGTTCGGGGAACTCTTCCAACATGGTTTGATCACGCTCCTATATCAGCTCCTCACGGCCACAGATGTCCCAACGGACATTGACCATCTTGATTGCCTTGTTACACAACTGCTTGATCTCCGTGTCTTTGATATGAATGGGCTTGACTTTTGTCTTTAACCCACTATCAACCAACACTTGATCCATAGTAATGACTTCTGTATACTCACAAATAGCCCTCTTTAGCACTGATATGTGAAACACATCATGCAAACAACTTAGCTCGGTTGAAAGAGCTAGCCAATAAGTAACTCCACCAATCCGTTCAAAAACTTCAAATGGTCAAAGGTATCTCGGACTAAGCTTTTTCAAGCGTCGAAGTCTGGATACACCTTTAAATGGTTTTATTTTAAGATACACCCAATCGCCTACCTCAAACTCAACATTTTGATGCTTGGCATTGTAATACTTAGCCTACATATCAGGAACAATCAACATTCACTCTGAATGAAATGTATCGTCAAATTTGCATCTTCCACTTCTCTACGTTTAAACATCATTGTTTTGTCAATATTCACCCAAGCTAACAGAGTACAACACTTCCTACAATAAAGGTTCTCGAAAGGTTCCATCTGAATATTTGCTTGGTAGTTGTTGTTATAGGCAAACTCAATCATGTAGAGATGGTCCTCCTAACCCTTTTCGAAATCTAGGGCACACATATGGAGCATATTCTCCATCGTCTTGTTGGTCCTTTCGGTCTAACCACCCGTTTACGGATGAAAGGCCGTGTTAAGCATCAGTTTTGTACGCAATAGATTATGGATTATTCTACAATCATTTGAAGTGAAATGCCCATCTCGGTCACTTATGATGCAATGGAGCACAACATACAATCGTAATATGTTATATACATAGAGCTTTGCTTGCTTTTCAACAAAATCATCCTTTTGTTTTGGAATGAAGTGTGACACCTTCGTCAGACGGTCTACAATTACCTAGATGGCATTGTTTCCATACTATGAACTCGACAATCTGTTCATGAAATCCATCGATATATCATCGAACTTCCATTCCGAAATCGATCAAAGATTTTAAAAACCAAACAGGCTTCTGACATTTGGCCTTAATTAGTGCGTAGGTATTACACTTTGCCACGTAATGATCTATGTCCTTATCCAAACCTGATAACCAGATCAATGTCTTCATGTCGTTATACATCTTTATGCTCACAGGGTGGATCGTGTACTTGGTAAAATGAGCCTCGTACATCAAACTTCCTTTAATGTACCAAACTTTGGGACGCATAAACGTTTGTCTGTCTGCAAAACGTCATCTTCAAAAGAAAACTAATCTTTAGAGCCCTCTACGGTCTCTGCTACATAGTGCCTCATGCTTTCATCAAGCTCCAATGCTTGTCAAATCATGTCTGCAAGGTTACACTACACATCCATCCTGTTCAAGCATGCATTCACAGTTGTAACCCTCTCGATGCATGATATTTCAAGGGGATTGTTAACCGCAGACCGAATATGGCTATTCGCAGATTATTACTATTCGCAGACCCAAAGACTATTAAATTTGTAATTCGCAGAAATCATTGTTATTCGCAAACCAACATTAAAAGTAAAAAAATAGGGTCAAGATGTGCACCAGCACCACAAGTACCATCAAAATTGGAGCCTACATAAAAGTATACATAACTTGCATCAAAAAATATGAAGCACTGACACCACAAGTGCACAAAAAATATCAAGTCTATCAGAAGAAGAAGAAGAAGAAGAAAGTACCAGGAGAACGGTTAGGGTAAAATCAAGATTCAGAGCAGCGATCAGCGGCAGAGGCGGGCATTTCCTGGGAGATAGATCTACTAGACGGGGCCGGAGAGAAAAGAGCACACCGCCTTTGTCGCCGCGCTTCCCCATTACATGCTCGGAAATGCCCTAACTCCTGGCGCCTTAAGCTAGGTCCGCCCTTGCACACAGTGGCGAGCGGCGGGGAGATCGACTCTTCTTCGCCGGCGAGTGGGGCGAGTGGCAGATGGCGAGCGGAGCGATCGGCGGATCGCCTCCATCCAGAGAGAGCAAGTATCGGGGGAGAAAAACTAGGGCGTTGATTTTGGTTTGAGAATAAAAAAAAGGAACAAAAAAAAACGTTTTTTTCGGTCTGCGAATAGCCATTCGCGGTCAGCGAATAACAATCCCCTATTTCAAAGGCTTCTAAGTCACTGATGAGATGCTCGTCATGCTTCTTAATCTGGTATGACTGTACAGAAGCCCATCGACTAAACGAATCTTCAACAACATTTCCCTTCCCAGTGATATAGTGAATCTTGAAGGTGTAATCCCAAAAGAACTCCATCGACCTCCGCTATCGCATGTTCAAGTCGTTCTGATCTATCAAATACTTTAGGCTCTTATGGTTCGTAAAGATATCGATCTTCACGCCATATAAGTAGTGCCGCCAAAGCCTGCGAGTGAAAATCACGGCTGTTAACTCCAAATCGTAGATCGGATAGTTCCTCTTATGCACTTTCATTTGGTGAGAGCAATACACAATAACCTTTTCGTGTCGAAGAAGAAGACAACCTAGGCCATTTCTTGAGGCATTTCTATAGAGTTTGTAGCCTTCCACACCACATTGCAAGAAAAAAATAGGCATCATGGTCAAACGATTCTTCAATTCTTGAAAATCTTGTGCGCACGCTGGTGACCAAACAAACTTCTGATCCTACCTCGTTAAGGTGGAGAAGGTAGAGTTATCCTTGAGAAGTTCTCTACGAAGTGCCTATGGTAGCTGGCTAGTCCCAGGAAACTCTAGACTCTTGCCACCGTAGATAAAACAGGACACCTCCCTATCGCAACTATCATTGCCAGATCCACCGCAAATCCCTCTCCACTAACTACATGATCGAGGAATGCTACTAAAGATGGCCATAACTAAGATTTAAATAACTTAGCATACAATGACTCCTCCTCATGGTTTCTAAAATAGTGCATAAGTGATCCACATGATCTTCTTACGACAGAGAGTATACCAGAATGTCATCAAAGTATTTTATTACGAACTGGTCCAAATACTCTCTGAACTATATGTTCATCAAGTCCATAAACACAGATGTCATATTTGTCAGCCCAAACGGCTTGATAGTAAACTCATAATGCCTATAACTCGTCTGAATACCGTTTTGGGAATATCACTTTCCTTAATTCTCAACCGATAATAACCAGACATCAAGTCTATCTCTGAATACACTATCGACCTTACTTGCTGATACAACAGATCATCGATTCTTAGTATCGAATACCTATTCTTCTCAATCAGCTTATTTAGTTCACGATAATCGATACCCAACTTCAAGCTTCCACCCCTTTTCTTCTTAAAAAGGACCGGTGGACTCCAAGGTGATAAACTTGGGGGCATATAGCCTTGTTCTAATAATACTTGAAACCGTACTTTCAGTTCCGTCATTTCCTTTGGCGCTAAATGGTATGGAGAGCTTGATACATGCTTGAAACCTAACTCTAGCTCAACAGTGAAATTGATCTCTCGCTCCATGGAGATCTTTAGGGAATACGTCATCAAACTCCGATACTACTGGAATGCTGCTCAGACTGGGCTTGGTCTTTGAAGCCTCCACTAGCGTAAAGAATAACTCCACGCCTTGGCTAACAACCTTGACAAATTTGAAAGTAGACATAAGTATCTTGCTCGATCCCTTCAGACTAGAAAAGGTAGTTTTATGACCTCTATTCAGCCCCAGTTTGACCTCCTTAAGGTTGCAATCGATGCATGAATGCTTCTCCGAGAGCCAATCCATGCCAAAGATTACGTCAAACTCTATTATCGGTAGTAGTGATACTTCCAAGTCAAACTCTTGACTTCCTTTCAGCACCTTAACGCAACAAATTCTATGTGTGTGCATCAAGCACTTGTTAGGCAGTAACATGTCAAATCTATCTTTCTATACAAAAGAAGATGCTCCGATATACAACACAAAGTCCTCATACAAAAAGGAGTGTGAAGCTCCCGTTTTAAATAGTGCTCTTACCGGATAGTCCAAGATTTAGGCAAAGCCTAATATAAACCAGTTATACGATCGATGCATAAGGCATAAGGTGTAGAAAGCAATAATTCTATAGTCTAACTCATACCTATAACCACATCGCCCTACTTAATATCCTCCTGCTAGAAAGGATTGTAGACTCTAGGTTGGTCTAGAGCAAAATGGTATGCAATTGACTCCATTTCTTTCCCTTTTTCATCATACGATGCTCCTGCCTTCCTCTCCATATTTTGATGACCACCCTAGCAATCTCGAGTAAGGTGTCCCACCTTGCCACATGAGTAGCAAGTAATTGGGCCTCGCCCGATAGTGGTTCCAGAAATATCAAAGGTTGCAAGTCCAAAAGACCCAGCCTTTTTGTTCTAGTTACGGAACCCATATATTTTAGAACTTGATACTTTGAACCCGGGCTTCTTCACGTCCATCTCCTTCCAACTCTGAACTCATAATATTTCTTGCTCTAGATATCGAGCAGTGTTGACCATTGTTAGAAAGCCTTGCGTCATCGGACCTGAGAGTAGAAACCTTTGATCATCCCGCAGACCTTTACAAAACTGGTTGGTCTTGTACTCCTCATCCGCCATAGTGGAGCCCGCATACCTCCCCAATAGAGTAAACTCATGCAAGTAGTCATCAACACTACTCTTACCCTGATTTAACCTTTAGAATTGATTCTCAATGGCAATCCTCTGTGCCGAAGGGAGATATCGAGCTAAAAACAACCTCAAGAACTCGTCTATCAAGATATCAGTAAGTTGTCTTCCTGAAAAATGATGCAGCTCCATCTCATCCCGCCATAGCCTCGCCTCTCCTTCCAATAGGAAAGTAGCCACCATGACTTTCTGCCACTTCTCTTTCTCCATTGTCGTTATGGTTCTTTTAATTCGAGAGAGCCAATCCTCTGCTTGTTTTTGGGTTCTAGTCCCGACAAGCACTCCAGGGTTTAAGCTCATCATGTGCTTAGTTGCTTCTTTGTTTCTCTTCTTACTACTAAAGGCTCTACGACCACTTGCTCTGCAACCACAGGCTCAATAATGCCAACTGGTATCTAGCCCACTACAGGGGAAAGACGCTAAGCTAGCCTTCCTTTTTGGGTATTGATCATGGAAAACACAGATTCAGCTACTAGCCTTATCATTTCAATAGAAGGAGGGGTTGCAGGCACGTCATTACGCGCACTACTCTCTGCAGAGTGCTGACATTAGGGATTGCTCTGCACCACTCCTAGTCGCCTATAATTATGCAATATGCAATTTAGTGACCTCAAAATATAACAAACAACAATCAAAGGAATGCTCCTGTTCCACAAACATTGTTATTTAACCAGTTTCATGTGTGTTCTTCATTCCTAAGTGGACATTCATGGGTTCTTTCTTGTTATAATGGCGACGCACATGAGTGGTCATCCCCCTTAAAAGAATTCGACCACGAATTCAAAGAAGAAAATGACACAAAATTTGAGACCAAATTGTAATACCCTCATCCATCGAGACTAATATAACAAAAGGTTCAGTCGGGACCCTACACCATATTAAATAGAGAGATAAAAGAGTTACGAGATGAAACCATAATTCATTTTAATTTAAAGACGTACCCTAACATAGAGTTGCATTCTAGCGAAAAATTAAAGAGTTATAAGAATCACCCAACCATGAATGTCCACTAATAAAGCCAACAAAAATGAAAGTTATACACATAGCTTTTCCCTTAAGGCCTTACAAAACCATGTTCATTTTTACAAGAAAGTGATTTTCATACATCGGCACGCAGGCCGACAACACATGAAAATACAAAACATAACACTTGGGCCTTCGAGGGAAAGCTCAGCAAAAAGGGCTTCAGCCCGCTATTTCCTACTTGGATTTGCAGCACCTACACAAAAGCATTCCACCAACTAGTGGCAAACAAGGCAACGGTCAGCATTAGATGACAAATTATAAAGATCCCACTCCTCTCTCGGAGTGGCGGTGCTCCTTCCCTTCATGTAGCAACATGTTAACATAAATCAAGAATATGCAACTTAAGCACTGAATGTCACAAATGATGGCATGACCGACCAAACATCTTGTGCACTTAGAGCACATTAGCGGTGTACAGGATAACCCAGGGTCCCACCTTTCGCGATCACAGGCAGTCACTGGTGCATTTGCACCTAAACAGGGAATTCCATGAGTCCCACCACCATCCTCAATCCCAGACATGATGGTTCCACTTGAGCATTACAAGTCAGGAATAAAGCCACGACTCTCTCTTATGCCAATGACAATTTCCATGTACTTAGGTCTATTTAGCCGAATGACATAATTCGGTATAGTTCAGCTCTTTCTTGTTGCTCAAATCACCGTGCCAATTGATGACAACTATACAGGTCAGCCTCCCCTTTCCCGTAAACCACATTACCCACATTACATTCTACTGTTGGCACTGATGAACAATATGGTTGGGCACTACAGGCACAGAACTCAACAAGCTACCCCTCGTGTCCCCAGGACACAGGCTTTATAATCATAACAAAAGCTCACACAGAGTTGTTGCCAATAGAAAATCGAAACCATACATTTCCACGGATTCTTCTCCAGCAAGCAAAAAAAACATCACCAATCTAGACCAACTTTTCTGGATGGGATTCACACAGCATGCCTAATCCATACTCTCATTTACGGATACTATATGCAAATAATACTCATGGATAAAACAAATCAACCCATTGGAAAGCACCTTTTCTCCACAAATTGGTGAGGGCTTCCATGTAAACATGCTAAATAAGGACTTCAATTGTCCAAGAGGAGAAACATTACCCTCATAGTTCATTTCTTCGGAGCCATGAACAAAGAACTTGCTTTCCTTTTCACAAACTAGGCTCGGCCCTAAGAATCTGACGACCACTTCTTTGACAAAACTCTACCAAACAACTTGAGTAATTTTTGCCCAAACTGAGATCCAGGGAGCTATTCGGGTTCGAGATAAAGGAGAAGAAAGGTTTTGCCTTCTTTCCTGAAACTACTCTGACAAGAACCTACCAACATTGGTCCCGCCTTTCCATGGTTTCATACTCACATGAGGGCACAGAAAGAAATTCTAAAGGCTGCTCTTGGCTTCGATCCCATTGAAAGCCTCATACAGGCTCCCACAACTTCCTTCTTCCTTTGACTCGGGCAGAGAGAAAGAGAATGGTAGAGAAAATCTCTTGCCTCTCATCGAGCCTTGCCTTAAAACCTAGAAATGAAGGAACCCAAGTCTTATGACCTAACCTAATTAGAATAGACGACCAAGATCAACCCTAAACCTTTATTTAAAGTTAAGGACCATAGTAACATATCCGCTTAATGGCCAAAAGACATACATTCCTCTAGACCACTTGACGAACCCAACTAGAACACTTGATGAACTGTCGTGACCACTCGATGAACTAAACTTGATCACTCAATAATCCTCGTAACCACTCGACGAAGCAAACTGGTTCACTCGATGACTCATCGTGACCACTCGACGAACTCAACTTGATCACTCAATGAATCGACATGTCCACTCACCGAACTCAACTTGATCACTCGATGAATCAACGAGACAATTTGACAAACTTAACTTGATCACACGATGAATCATCGTGACCACTCGACAAAACCAACTAGATCACTTGATGAATAGTAGTGACCACTCGACGAACTTAACCTGGTTGTTTTCAGCTACAAAACCTGGGGTGTTACCACTGGTACTTGAACTATCCTGTAAGAAAATTTTAGTTTACCTTAGGGACCCAACCAACATTGGGTGCTTTGTTCCTGTCAACTTTCTATTGAAAGAAGTTCTTATTGAAAATGCCTTCTTTGCATAAGGCACTATTAGATTGTTCCAGCAGTCCACCGTAAAGTGCCCTTCTTTACCACAACACAAACACTCATGAATTTATACCTTCTCTTCATAATCACCTTGGGGGTAAAATGTATATTTTATTCAGTTAGTTTAGAGTTGAAGGCCTTTGCATTCTTCAGGTTTCTTTCTACAAGCAAATGGCTGTGAGAGTGGTGGTAGGTGACCTTACAAAATGGCACTATTTTCTTAGGTGCATGTTTCATTTTGTTAGGCACCTATATAATTTTTTCGGCCATTTGTTGCTTCTTAGAAAGTGGTATTTTGTGGCTATCCACTTCCTTACCTTTTAGAGTAGGCTACTTCCTTACCTTTTAGTGTAGGGGTTGGTTTGCCAAATGCAAATGGTTCAAATTGTCCCATATGAAATTTTTCATAGGGTTCCTTCAGTGAACTTAACCCCATTTTCTTTCTTCCTTCTTAATTAGGAGCATTGTTAAATTTACTAGAGGAACATTTATTTTTCACGTGACCATACATACTGTCCTGGACATATCTGTTGAATGGAAGAAGCACTCTTTGAAATGTAGTCTGAGGCACAATAACTTTAGCTTTTCCCTTATTTTTCACTGTTATTGTCTTCCTATTGTAACCTAATCCCCCTCTGAATTGAGATGAGAATGAATCAAAGATGGGAAATACAATTTATGGCTTGGAGAACTGGTCCACAAGCTCCTCTCCTTAAGGAGATTCTCTTCAAGATCCCTAATGGTCTTAATCTGATGACTTAAGGTGCCAAGATGGATGATTGACATCACTCCATCTTCTTTATCTCCTTATTCATTTAAGATAGCTAGTTAGTAGTTTAAGAGCATTCAGATTTGGAAAGTTTTAGAGATGTAATTTCTTCATCTTGCTTCTTAGCAAGTTGCTTGCTTTTCTTTAGGGCCTCCAAAAGAGCACTATATTTGTCAATCAAATTATAAACGTCATCTTCAGAATATGAGTCACCCTCCTCATAAAATGATAGTGCATTAGATTCTGCAATAGTTTCATAATAAGAATCTTATGAAGATGAAGGGAGTTAAAAGAAATACCTATTAGGATGGATGTCATCCTGATCATCCTTATTTGATATGGGCATGAGACCACAACTTTTCTCCTCCTTATTGTCACTGTCAGAGTATGACAAAGGATCCTTAATGCCAATCCTTGAATCTTTAGAGTCATCTTCCTTAGTGACTGCAAAGATCCAAATGTAGGATTCTTCATCTTCTGACTCAAATTATTTAGAGTCACTTTCACTCCAACTCTTCTCCTTTTTAGCCAAGAAGGTCTTCTCAGCTCTCTTCCCCCTTGTGGTTTTTCTTGTCACCAACATCCTTCCTTTCCTTTCTCTTGACTGGGTTATCATTAATGACATGCCCATCCTTATTATAATAATAAGAAATTATGTCAAAATTAATATATATTTTTTATGTTTAGAGGCATACATGTCCCCTTTGGGGTCCTTCTTGGAGGTTGCTAGATTAATATATCCCATCAACTGCGATGTAGATTCACCAAGTCCTGCCTCAAACTTCACCAAGTCATACCTCAGGCTGACCACAACCCTACATCAGGGTTCATGCCCTCCTATAGGTCAGAGATCGAGATGATCTCCTACCTCAGATTCACTCCTTGAATCCTACCTCCGACTCACAATAGATTCCTACACTCAGGCCCTTTATACAACCCTACACTCAGGCTGATATCATAACCCTACAACATAAATCTCTGAGAGATCTTTCATAATAATTGATTTTAAAATTGATTACAGAAAAGGACTCTAAGTATAAATATTACTTTGAAACTTTCAGTCTTCTTGAACATTCTAGACATAAAGCTTTCTTCTCAATACATGAGTGGAATTGATTTTATATTGGTAGCAGGTTCAGAGCTGTGTTCCTTGAATGAAGAGATAGTTTGATTTTTTTTTCTTCTTCTACAGCAGGAACATGATCTTCCTATTGATTTGTTGTGTGAGAAACCTTACAGCACAAGGATCATATAGTTCTTCAGCGTTAGCTTATTACTGCTATCTTTTTTCTTAAAGGCGGTTGTAAGAAGTTAAGGTTTCTTACTAGGAGAGTTCGTTTTCTTATAGAGCCCTTCTATTGAATTATATAAGTGTGACCTCTCAAACGTCAAAAACACTTTTGTTAATAAGTCAAAACAACTTCTATAAGATACTGATATGACATTTGCTTTTAGTGCCAAGCAAATTTCAAATCCTGCCATTCTTGGTAACAAGACAGTAAACTATCATTGTTTAGACTTATAACTAAACAACATCATTTTGTTCTTTATACCATCAAGAAGGTATCATTTTGTTCTCTATCCCTATCAAATGATATTAACTAGAACTTCACAAAACAACACTTAGACCATTTCTGAGTTATACTTTAGTTCGAATTAGGTCTAAACATAAATCCTTTCCTTCTGAGTTTAATAAGCAACAATAAATATTGAACCTACAAACATGTAAATAGATAGATATCAAATAAAGGGTGCACTTTTCATTGAGTAATATACTTCTTCAAATATAGGAATATTAAGAGCATATTCCAAACACTAATAGATTCTAAACGTGCAATAGGTGTAAAAGTCTCATAAAAATCTACCCCCTCGATTGTACAATATCCTTGTGCAACTAATATAACTTTAATCCTCATAATCCTTAAAATTTGCCATCTAACTTGTTCTTAAAAATCCAATTAACATCTACATCTAGATGACTGGATGGTCACTCTACAAGTTTCTAAACCTCATATGTAAAAATTGATTAAGTTCTTCATTCATAGTTAAAAACCAAAATTCATCATTTAAAGATGTTGAAACATTTTTTGGTTCTATTTCAGATACACAATAAAACTTTGAAAAAATCATGTAACAAAGAATGAGTACATACCTGATACAGTCCAATGGTTCTGATAGACTAAACCACGCGCCCTTGGGTTCGACAATTAAATTAGATTCACAGGGTGCGGTTCCTCTACTTATCACTATCGATATCTCAAGCAATTAATGTAACAAAACTTTAATAATGCAAAAGGGTGATACCCCTTTTAGAGATTGAATAAGGGGTATATGCCAATGTTCGCTCAAGAGAATAGGACCTACCTGATCCTGACAATTAGAAATTCAAATTAAAGTTATCTGCAAAGATTCACAAACCCAACAAGAGAAAATCCAGACTAAAATAGTGATTTAAAAGAAGTCCAAAATCGATCCAAAATTAATTTAAAATCGTGGTTAACCAAACAACTTGAAATCGAGGAGAAATCAAGGATAATTAATCTGATTTCTGCTAGCATTCCCGAGATCTACCCGATCTGATTTATACGATAATATTTGGAAGAAACATGATAAAAAATAGATTTAATTAAGCACGAATTTCAATTTAAATTAGGACTAATTACTATCATTCTATTCCACCACAATATCACAAATAATATAAAAGAATCACAAAAAAGATGATTTAGAAATCGTTACCCAAATCCCAAGAAGTCTGTCCATAATATTGAGTGGAGGAAACGCTCACGACGGTGGTTGACTCTATTTCCATGCAAATCCATAGATCTGCATAGAACGATGAAGACGCGAGCTATTTCCCTATGCAATAACCCTAGGAGGGGGAGAAACTTTAAAGGACAATATATATGGAAAGAAGAGAGAGAAAAAGTGGTGGCGAAATTCTTTAGGGAAGAAAAGGAGAGGGAGTGGGTGGTGGTTGGCTTGGTGAAAAGAAGGGTTGCTCGATTTTTTTTGAGGAGAAGAAGTGGTCGGATTTTTGTGAAGGAGAGAGAGGGTGGCGGTTTAGGAGGTAGGCTAAGTCTTAGGTGTTAAGTGGTGGCTTGCGGCTCTTCGAGAAAAAAGAGAGGGGGTCGGCTTTCTTTAGGGATGAAGTGGAGAGGGCAATCTTGGGTTGGGAGAGGAGGAGGAGGGGAGGCCAAGATTTGAGAATGATAGGGGGTTGTCGGCGGCCAAGAGAGAGGAGAGGAGGGGGTTGACCGAAATTTGCCTAAGAGGGGTGGAAAATCTCAATAGATTTTAGGGTTTAAATTTATTTTCATTCTTCAATACCAAATCCTTAATAACATGGCCTATATATAGACTACACCATTCAATCTTCACCCTTCATGAAAATAAAAAATATTTGATGGTTATATGCACCCATCATAATACATGAAATAAGAAAATTCAATAATAGAAATGAAATAAATACTTAAAATAAAATGCTTAAATTAAGAATATATAATTATAAATATTTATTTTATAATTATATATTTTTAATTGATGGTGATGGCGGACGTCGTGCAGAACATGTAGCGCCGGCGGCGTTGGCGAAGAATGTCACGGTAGAATTCCATCCTCGAGCTTGCGACAACGTTCATCCCAATCTATAAATTCTCTATGTTGGCAATCAACGGCCATATAGGCAACATCTCCATCAATCCTCCCACAATCAAAATTACTCATCACTGATTAGTGGCCTGTGAGGGCAGAATAGTCAAAAGAAACAACAACATGGGGCAAATCTGGCCTGCTATCCATGTTGTAGTAGCATGAACATCCCATAACAATGAGCACCTGTCAGACAGAGAAACAACAAGACTCTCGAGGAAACTCGAAAGGGTGTTAGCAAAAGAAAAATAACTTTAATCTTACCATCCGGTTCAAGAGCCAAGGAGTCTACATAGAAAATAGATACGGTATAACTCACACTCCCTAACCCAAGAGAACATTTAGTGGGAGGAAGAAATGATGAAGAAAGCCTCTCAGGTGGAAAAGAGACGTACAGTTAAAAGTCCAGAAACTTGAAATAAAGTGAAACACCCAGTGCTTTATAAAAATCTGAAATAAAAGCATGAATTTCGAAGTTCTTCATATCTATGGATGGGCCGGCATTCCTATGTATTAAATTATTAATGGAGCTAGAAGGCATCCGCTCGAGGACTGACCAGACTAAACCCAAATCACTAAATCTAGTGTAGGACGGTCTCGGTAGGGATCAGATGTGTCTACGACATAAATTAAGATGAAATTCTAACATCCTAGATACATGAGGAGTGAAACCATGTGCTACCTGACTTGACCCAAATACGAAGGATAAGGGGGTTAAGTCAGGTGGTACGGGAGCCTTATAATCAAAAAATTATTTTAATTTGCTCCAAATCCGCAGTTTTAATTTTAACTTTAATATATTCACACTAGGCATGAATATATGCCAAGGAGAACTACTCATCATGAATAATAGAGTTGGATGTTCTCGGATATGAAAGGATGTGCGAACATTACAACTCAAGGGGACTAACTATAGTCACTAACATATGGACATGAGGGTCATCAAAAGGTGGTGGGTAGATGCATGCAACCGGGTGTGGTATATAAGTATGTCTAGTAGACACCACATCCAGAGGCATAATAGCTAAGGAATCACAAACGGTCCTAAGCGAGGTTTTACCCAATATCGTGTGATCAGATGAACGGACTATCCCTGGAAAAGCATAGTCAGATCTACGAATGGTGGTGGAAACACCGAACATGTCAACTAATAATTTGAGCACACATATCCGACTAGATAAGTCAACCGGGGAAGCTAAATAAATGGGCACCTCAAAATGTTTTGAACTAGAAGGAACCAGCTCGTGTCCTAACAGGTCATCACCTAAATTACTTTTAGGTAGACTTTAAACACAAGGTGACTCTACCAACTCAGCCAAAATGTATTCCAACTCAGGGTCATCAGAAGACTCCATAAAAACAAGGGAGACGGCTCAGAAATATAGTCGAAGGGAAGTGGGAGAATCCCAAGGGGTGATACCTTAGAGGAGAAATCCTCATCCAGGTCATTAGGATATCCAAGCTCCTCATCGTCACGTCAGTAAAATCGGCCTTGCCCTCAATTACGGGCTCAGTCCTAGACACTACTTCAGACTCATTAGGAGAGTTAACGACTAGATCAGGCACCTCAAGGGGAGACTCAAAAGGGACTATGGGCATAATCAGAATAGGACGCACAATAGAACCAAGATCATATACGTCACTAGACTCACTTGTCGTAATCGTCTGTCTGCCCCTATAGATAGGACTACTCTCACCCCGCGGGCTCATGATAGCCCTAGCAATCACTGGTACAGAACTCAGGATAGGGGACCTCACCTTTTCATTTCATCTATAGGTAGGTGCGAGTATGATATGGGTAGCTCTACCATACTGGGGAAAGGGTCTATCCTGAGGGAATATGTCACTCCTATATGTGCTCACGGTTGTGGTGCTATAAGTACGAAGGTATTCGGGATCAAATTGATCTACGAGTAAGCTACGCATGTGCGGTCAAGCATATTGATAACTACCAATACAACGCTCTTCATTTAACAAAAACACGTGGGCTGGACCTACTAATAGCTCTCGGGCGACGTCAAACTTTTTGTTGTCGTCCCATACGTGGCAATCAAAATAAATTTCTATCCCCTTAAGGACGTATCTAAAAATTTGGGAACTACCATAACCGTCATAAGTGGTTGCCTGTCTTCTAGTGTCATGATAAGTATGGGGACGGTTGGTAATCCTTTGATGTGTAGGAAAGGCTGGGGTGTGATTAGCCATGACTTTAGCATACAAATAGTCTGAACGGGAAGCATACACATCATAGGCCATTTTCTAGAGGTGATTAAAAAAAATTTTATTTTTTTGCGGAAAAATAAAATTTTTAGGTTGCTATTTGCAAACCCAAAATAAAAATTTATTTTTTATTATTTAGGCAATGAATCATGCAAGTGCGTATCGGTGTACTAATAAAAAGGGGGAGGGTGCCAATTAGGAAATTGACGTCCCTCTGATACCAAAATTATGCAGGCCAATGGTTCCGACGGATTAAACTACGCGCTCTTTAGTTCGACAATTAAATTAGATTCGTTGCATGCAGTTCCTCTACTTATGACTATCGGTATCTCAAGCAATTAATGGCACAAAACTTCAACAACGCAAAGGGGCGCTACCCCTTTTAGAGATTGAACAAGGGAAATATGCCAATGTCCACTCAAGCTAATAGGACCTACCCGATCCAGACAATTAGCAATTCAAATTAAAGTTATCCGCCAACATTCACAAACCCAACAAGAGAGGATCCAGACTAAAATAGAGATTTAAAAGAAGTCCAAAATCGATCCCAAATTAATTTAAAATTGAGGTTAACGAAACCTCTTGAACTCGAGGATAAATCAAGGATAATGAATCCGATTTCTGCTAGCATTCCCGAGATCTACCCAATATGATTTATATGAAAATATTCGGAAGAAACATGCTTAAAAATAAGATTAAATTAAGCATGAATTTCAATATAAATCAGGACTAATTACTAGCCTTCTATTCCACGGAAATCTCACAAATAATATAGAAGAATCACACAAATGATGATTTTGAAATTATTACCCAAATCCTAAGAAGTCTGTCCACAATATTCAGTGGAGGAAGCGCTCACGAGGATGGTTGACTCTATTTCCATGCAAATCCATGGATCCGCACCGGATGATGAAGATGCGAGCCATTTACCTATGCAATAACCCTAGGAGGGGGAGAAACCTTAAAGGACAATATATATGGAAAGAAGAGAGAGAAAAGGTGGTGGCCAAATTCTTTAGAGAAGAAAAGGAGAGGGAGTGGGTGGTGGTCAGCTTGGTGAAAAGGAGGGCTGCTCGATTTTTTTGAGGAGAAGAGGGTGGTTGAATTTTGGTGAAGGAGAGAGAGAGAGGGTGGCGGTTTTGGAGGTGGGCCAAGGATTAGATGGTAAGTGGTGGTCGGCGGATCTTGGAGAGAAAAGAGAGGGGGTCAGCTTTCTTTAGGGATGAAGAGGAGAGGGAATCTTGGGGTGGGAGAGGAGGAGGAGGGGAGGCCGAGAGTTGAGAGGGAGAGGGGAGTTGTGTGCGGCCTAGAGAGAGGAGAGGAGGTGGTTTGCCTAAATTAACCTAGGAGGGGAGGAAAATCTCAATAGATTTTAGGGTTTCAATTTCTTTTCATTCTTTAGTACCAAATCCTTCATAATCTTGCCTATATATAGCCTACACCACTCCATCTCCACCCTTCATGAAAATAGATAATACTCGATGGTTATATGCACCCATCAAGTACATGAAATAAGAAAATGTAATAATAGAAATAAAATAAATACTTAAAATAAAATGCTTAAATTAATAATATATAATTATAAATATTCATTTTATAATTATATATTTTTAATTGATGGTGACGGCGGACGTCGAGCAGAACATGTAGCGGTGGCGGCATTGGCGAAGAACGCCATGGTAGAATTCCATCCTCGAGCTTGCGGAAACGTTCGTCCCAATCAACGAATAGTTTATGACAAGGATCAACTGCCGCATCAGCAACATCGTAATCATTACCCCTTTAGATGGTTCTCCAATAATAAGTTCTCTAGGATGATCTTTTAAGAACTTTAACTCACTTGGAGGAACATATTCTTCTCTTTCTCCTCCTTTTCTTCTTCATTTTCTCCAAGCTTTTCTTCTTCCTCATACTACATATGTTGAAGGGGTTCCTTTTCTTTTCTTATAGGAATAGAATCTATATAAGGAACATACTCCTCAAATCTAACATGAATAGTCTCTTCAACTATTTTATTCTTTTATTACATATTCTATAAGCTTTATTAGTTGATGAGTACTAAATAAACATTCCCCTATCATATTTTTCATCAAATTTTCCTAAGGTAT
Source organism: Platanthera zijinensis (assembly GCA_039513925.1). NCBI lineage: Eukaryota > Viridiplantae > Streptophyta > Magnoliopsida > Asparagales > Orchidaceae > Platanthera > Platanthera zijinensis. Next base: position 167,997,522 of record CM077080.1, read on the forward strand.
CTTTAGTGTTTAGAATAAAATATTTACAATCAAAAATTTAAAAATAAGATACATTAGGTTACTTTTGAAAGTATAAATCATAAGGCGTTAGTTTTAAGAATAGACGAAGCATAACATGATTAATACCATAACATGAATTATTTTCTGCTTCAGCCCGAAATGATCTAGGTAACCCATATTTAGAAAGAATAGTACGCGTTAGCTCTTGAAGGGTTATATTTTTTCTACACTACACCATTTTGTTGTGGGGTGCGTGGAGCAGAAATTTTTAGCATAATTCTTAGATAAATACAAAAGTACTAAATTTTTGATTTTATAATTCACCTCTATGATCCGAGTGAATGCATTTATTTTTTAAATCAAGTTCATTTTGAATATGAATGCATAATAAGAGAAGATAAATTTCAATTAAGAATAGGTAATCCATTAATTAATTTATCTTTTGAAAATTTTAAAATCAACATGGTGCTAGTGTGACGAAGACGCCTATGCCATAATTCTTATTCTACTTTTTTGGAAATAAATAATTTTAAAGAAGAATGTGAAAGATCATCAAAGGTAATCATATAAATATTATGCAATTTATGTGTTGTGAGAACAATATCATTTGTTTTAGAATTTATGATTTTGTAGAGATTTATAGAGGGTTAAATAAAACATTTAAATCGTTATCACATAATTGACTTATTTAAATTAAATTTTGTTTTAGACCATCTACAAAAAATACATTTGAAATATAAAATGATTCTTTATCCACTACACTGATGCCCATGATCCCTCCTTTAACGCTATCTGCAAAAGTCACATTCCCTCCTTTCTTTATTATGAGGAAAATGAACTTTGATTTATTGCACATCATGTGTTTGGAACAACCCGAGTCTAAATACCATATGTCTTATTTGTCCTTAGCCTGCCAACATACCTAAAAGGCAGGTAAGAGTAAATATCTGGCTACTCAAGAGGTTCCACCCATAGTATAGGTGGAGACCTTTGGCACCTAGATTTGTTTCATAGTACTTCGACCTTCCTTCCTACATGAGTTTGTGGTGTGTCCAAATATACATCATTTTACACATGATATAAAAGGGGTTGAGACCCTTTTCTGAGTTCTGTGTGATCTTTTGAGGGAAAATGAGGTAACAACATAATATTGAAGATTTATATTATTAACAACATAAATGAGTTTATTTTCTGATTTTTGAAGTTCAATATCTTTTAAACTTTTTTCAAAATATTTGCAAGTTAATTCGATGACAAAAGATAGGGCACAATGGGGATAAAGGATCCATTTAATCAACCCCAATATAATGGGATAAAGGCTTGAGTGTTTTTGTTGTTGTTTATTTAAAAGTTAATTTGTAAAAAATCCATATATAAATCATTATAAGAGGGAGGAGGTACCTCAATGTCGCTTAGGACATTGTTATCATTGTCGGATGGCGTGTTTCTCTTTCACATTAACAAATGTTACCCTCTTCTTTATTTATTGAGCTTGATTGCTAGATTACTCAGAGGAGGAGTCATCCCAAGTATCAGCCTTAAGCACCTTCTTCTTCTCATTTCTCTTGTACAACTTTTCATTTTGCTCTTTCAAAAAATTTTGGGAACTTACTACGGATGTGCCTGATCTTTCTGCAATGATATGAATCTAGTGTGGACACTCTTTATCGTAGTCATCGTTGTTAACCCAGAAATCGGCGATCCCTCCCAAGATAGCCAGCTCGCAAGTCACGGCCTGCTCTAGGAGGTCGCGGCCTGTCAGCCTCTCTCTCCAAGGGTGGGAGGACTGACCTCTCAGTACACTCATTCTGCGCAACTAGGGCAGTCTCCCCAGTTTGACCGCCAAGGTCGCGCAGTAGCCGCTCGTTCTGTAGGGGCTGCGGACTACTTCCTCAATTCGCCCCTGCAGGCCGCGCGGTTAGTTCAGTTAACCGTGTGGTGGTTCGTTCTTCCTCTCAGGTGCGAGCTGCTCAACTAAGTTGCGGAATCAAATCCCTATCCACCCAGACCGCGTGCAAGTTGCTCAGCCAGAAGCGGCGACCTGCTCTCTTGTCCGCCAGCTATAGGCGGACTCGATCTCAATTCGACAGGTCGCCTACATCATCAAGTGAGTTGCCTGATTATTTGACCGCGCGGTATGTCGACATCATTGGTCCGTCCGCCAAGACGCCAACCCTTTTCCCCAAGCAAATGGTGCTACCAGTCATCAGCGGCTCTCTCCAATAGGCGCGACCTGGACGCTTTAGTCTGCCAGGTCGCCAGTCCTTATCGCCAAGCAATGACGACAAGCCACCAGTAGGGAGCCTGCTCAACCTGTCCGCAGTGAGGTAGGCGGACAAGTGGTGCAGTCCGCTAGATCAGCCCCGCTTGACAGCCTGTGATCTACCTCCTCTCCGCAGCGGGCTGGGCAGACTTTGAAAGTGAGTGAAAGATCTACCTAAACTCTAGAGGGGGGTGAATAGAGTATTTTAAAATAATTTACAATTCAAAAACTATAAAGCAGTGGAAGTCTTGATTTATGTATATGTGTAAGATGCTTGCAAAAAGAAAAACTAAGTAAGCAAGAAATAGGAAATCACACAGCACACAGCAAAGTAAAAAAGCATAGTAAACCAGATGATACAAGGAGCTATAGTGGTTCCCCAACAACCTGAGTACATCCACTCTTCTACCACCCTAGGTAGGAATCAACCGCAGGAATAGTTGATCAGGTGTCCTGGGCACCAATGAGCTTTTGATAAGGTGCTCAAAAACCAAAACTAGATTTTTTTGATAAGGTGTCTTGCCACCTGTAACATCCCATTTCCGGCTAGACCCCTAGGAGTCGGATGGTTGTGGTAGAATCCCAGGGAGCCCAAAACTTGAAATAAATCGACCAAGAAATCGGGTCACGGGTCGGTCACGCCCGTGACCCGCCATGTCACGCCCGTGACATAGGGCGTGACCATGATCGTCGGTTCCAGGTCGACGGTCGTCGAACCAAAATGGGCCCACGGGCATGTCACGCCCGTGACCCGCTATGTCACACCCGTGACATAGGGTGTGACACGCTCGACGATCGTCGATTCCAGTTCGACGCCATCGGCCCAGAATTTGGCCACACGGGCCAGTCACGCCCGTGACCCGCCATGTCACGCCCGTGACATAGGGCGTGACCATGATCGTCGTTTCCAGTTCGACGGTCGTCGACCCAAAATGGGCCCATGGGCATGTCGCGCCCGTGACCCGCTATGTCACGCCCGTGACATAGGGCGTGACACGCTCGACGATCGTCGATTCCAGTTCGACGCCGTCGACTCAGAATTTGGCCACACGGGCCAGTCACGCCCGTGACCCAGGTGTCACGCCCGTGACCACCCTTCGACGATCGTCGATCTCAGTTCGACGATCGTCGAAACCAGAATTGGCTAACTGGGCCTGTCACGCCTGTGACCCATGTGTCATGCCCGTGATAAAGGCCGAAATGACAGCCAGGTTGGAAATTTCGGTAACCGACGCCATAATAAATTTTGACCACGGGAATGAAAATCAAGAGTATTTATGGGTCGTTCCCTACTTTAATTATGTTAATAATTAAGGAAAAATGGGTCCAATAGGAAATTGCCACCTGGCAAACACCTCTTCACCTCCAACTTTTCAACTGCCATTCGTCATAACCGAAACGTCATAAGGGTGTTAGTAATGGCCGCCAACGTTTCATCTCCAACGTTTCATCTTTTCCCCTCCCCATTTGCTGATCTATAAAAGACTCCTAAGAGCAAGAGGAAAAGGTTACACTCCCTCAAACTGTTTCAGACCTCCGCCTTGCTGTTGAAGAGTTTCCGGCGACACCACCACCGCGCAAATGGCTTCCCGACGCTCTGCACGCCTCCAACCCGCGAACAAGGTCCTCCCCTCCCTCTTCTTCTGCGGATAGATCTTAGGAATCGTTAGGAGAGATATCGGGCTCAAAAGAGCCAGATCGGGTGAGCATATTCGTGGTTTTCCGAAAAATTTCATGGTGTCGGGTTCGCCGGAAACCGCCTCTCCGGCGGCCGTGCCGCCGCCCGACGATAGCCCTCGCCTCAACGGAGGTGGTGGTGGTGGTGGCCGGCCAGGGAGATGGCTGGATGGCCGGGAAATAGCTTGGAAAAGCTACAGGAAAATTAGGTTTTTAGGCCTCTGGTTCGGGCTTTGAAGAAGATGAACAGTGCCATGAAAAGTGGATTCTATTTTTAAAATAATTTCTGAATGAATTTATCTGTCATGTTAAATAATTTGGGAAAAATACCTAGAGGCTCCTACGGGAAAAGTGGTCAACATAGAAACTGTAGCCCTTGAAGTCTAGTTTTATTCAAAATTAATTTCACTCAATTTGGAATCCTGGTTAGACCACAGCACCCTTTTTGGTGAGGTCTATCCAGAGGGCCGTCTGGACCTTAGAAAAATTCCCCACTCTAAACCATTCATCAAAATGACTTGAAATTTGGGGTGTGGTCTAATCTTACACATATCTAGGTGTTATCCAAAAATGAGAATTTTTGGAGAATATTTTTCTATAGTTTTTAGAAAAATTCAATAATCCTAGCCGAATTTAATTAGATAAATAAATAATTTCCAAACCCTCCCAAATTCTGGTGAGTGGTCCCTGGGGTCACCATAAGGTTCTGTGTAATTTTCCATCTCATTTGAAGATGGTTTGGACTAGAAATGATCAACCCTAAGTTTTGCCCTAATAAGGGGTCTTAGGTTAAAAGTGCACTTTTGAAGTTTGAGTGGTCAAATCACCTCAACAGAGGCCGAGATTTTTACCACTGGCTAATAATATTCTCTAGCACCCCCTCATGGAGTTTGAGGTGGATCGGGGTAAGTTTGCCCTAAGGACCAAGGCCAAACCCTAAGGATGGATCTTGGTGGTTTGTGAAGGTCATTAGGTCAAATGACCTTGGATGGACCCGAGATTAGGTGAAGAGAACCATAGGGCCAATATAGTGCTCTGGATGAAATCTTAGTAGATTTGGAAGACCGTTGGGATACCTAAAAATCTAACCCTAGTTTAGGGCGCAAAACTTGTAGAGATAGGAAATGACACTAAATCACATTGAAAAGTGATGAGATTTGAGTATAGTGAATTATAGGGATTGTACAAGCTCTGGATATTTTTCTATGAATTTTATGATCATTATTTTGGATGCTTCCTTTAATGATATAGTAGTTGTATGATTTGCTTAGTAAATTTATTATGGAGTACACACTTCCTGGAAATTGATGAAATTTAGGCAGAGAACGTTTATTATGATTTTAAATCTCTGTGAATTTTTATGGAATTTTTGGAAGATTAATGCTAAGGCTTGCTTCATTAAGTATATTTTACCTTGATTATTTGATTAAATCTTTAGTGGTATTTAGCAAGCTAGTAAAATTATGATTCTCTGCACAAAGATCTTTTATATATCATACTACTGACTAGTGATTTTTCTATAATTTTTAGATGAATAATTTCAGTACTTCCTTCATTACGTAGAATTAACGTGATTATACTGAATAAATTATTTAGAGGTTAAATACTTTCTATAAAATTCTGAGAATCTGTATTTGAGGTTATCTTGCTGTTATCTAATGATCATAATTTTTGGGTGGCCATTACTTAAGAATATCATATAGTTCATGTTTAAAATTACCCATGGCCAATCTTTGGGAAAAATTAAATAAATATCAGATTAAATAGGAAAATTATAAATTTCTGGATTTAAGCTAATTATGTCATGGTAGACCTCCAGTAAATATTATAGGAGATTTGGAAGATAATTCGGTGTACCTCCACTTGTGTACCTCATATAGCTTAGGATGGTCTGCATATAGTAAGCCATGGAATTTTGGTAGTTGATGGTTGGTAGGGCAAATTAAGGTTGAGTTCATCATTGGAAGTCATGATAAGTGGAGTGTGAGACTGGTTAGGATAAGGGAGTACGGGAACGACGAAAGATCATCCATCCCGGGAAGAGGAGGAAGAGTTTAATACTCTAGGGTTAGAACTAAAGTAACTAAAAGGGGATCGGGTTAAGGGAGATCAACCAATAATAATAAGTGCCTTGCGAAAGGGAACTTCGGGCCGTAATGCCGCCGTCTTGGTTCCTAGTGCCCCTTGAGAGCCCTTCACGGGGTATACCGGGGGCAGTCCTGGGCTAACGTAAACCATGGGAATAATAAATTAAAAGAGCAACTAGTATAACTAGGGTTGCACATTTACACTCCCTGATAGCTAGGAAAGTAGAATATTAGGATTACTTGCCATTCAGACAGTAGCTCTGAAGGTAGATGCACGGACAGGACTGTCCGGGGGGCCGCGGGCTCGAGGGTTGGAGTACGGAATAAAAGTGGTGGGTCATCGGTACTAGGCGATCGATCACACCGACAGCGGTACGATGACTCGGCGAAAAGTCTGGAGGGTACATCCAGCAGCAGTATGCGGATACTCTAGGTTGTGTTCTTCTAGGGGCGTACGGAAGGGCTAGGCCTGGTAGTGTGGTTACCCGCCTAGCAGTGGGGGGCCCGACTCACTGTCTCCGTTTGCCACAACGGAGGTTCCTGGGGGTGAAGCTAGCCTCCCGAACAGGGGGAACTAAAGGTCTGTGCGCATAGAGTCGTGTGCGTGAGTTGCACTTGCATGAATCATGGCATAGCATATCACTACACTCATATTTGCATACAACCGACACCCCAACGTATAAATTGGTATGTGACTTTTTATACGATGGGAGCTTTGCAGAAGATCCCTTAACTTATAAGTTTGTATGGGCATTCATATAAGTTAAGGTTACATTCTTACTACTTGTTGCTTACTTACTATTCTCTAGCTGCCTTTTATACAATTTGCTATTTATTAATTGTTCTACCTATTATAACATTTACACTGTTCACCTGATATAACTTGCTAGTTAGGTCTACTGTCACCTGCTTGACTATTCTCCACTTTTGTAGCTTCCTTTTCCTCCTCTCCGCCCGGTGCTTAGGAGCCGTGGTGGGAGGGGTAGGGATGATAGGGCTTAGTCTTTATGACTAATGGTTTTCGAACCAAACATTACAGGAGCTCCGGATGGGAGACAGGGACCAGCACCAGCGGAGTACGGTGCGCATGGAGGTGGGACAGTCTAGCACCGGTGCACCTGCGACCAGCTCCGTGAGTGATTAGTATTTTCTTAGCTTCTGCGATGAGTGGCTTGTAGTGAGGACTCTGATGTACTGGGCTCGAGCCCATTTATCTATTTTCCTATTATATGTATTGATGGACTGGTTATGATTTCACTTTATTTACATGTTCTGTGGACTTGTTTACATTTTTGTATAAATGCTTCTCTCTCTTGTGATCGAAAAGGGCCGGCAGAATTGGCGTTTTGTAGTGGTTGCCTTCCCGTGAGTCGGTGTCAGTTTGGCTAAGACCCCGGTGGTTGAAAAAGAAAAAAAAAGGGGGGTCTTACAAGTGGTATCAGAGCAAACCTCGATCGAAGAGAAGTAGTCCACAAAGACCTTGGGCCACCCCCGTGCGAGCTTAGTTTGCGGACAAACTAGCAGCGGAAGCAGTGGTGTGCCCATAAGGGAAATCACATGTGAAAGTCCATCATAACTCTTCTTAAATTCCATTCATTCGCTCTCTAACAAATGGAATTTTTGCTTGTAGCCTGCGACGAACCCTATATCGCAGCAGGGGACACCTCAGGCTCCGAATGTGGTCCCGACTCCGCCAGCACCCGTTCCGTTCCAGTAGACGGAGATGGGGCAAACATTGACGGCCATCCTGGAGGCCTTCAGAGCTCAGCAAGCCCCGGCCCCACAGCCAAACCCTGGGGCCAATTGGATGACTGTCTTCCGGGGACTTTCCCCTCCATCCTACCAGGGGACGGAGTCTGCAGTACGTACGGAGGAGTGGTTGGACACTATTTACGAGATGCTGGCAGGGATTCGATGCCCCACGGAGGAGGCAGTCGCTTTGGCAGTCTCCTGCTTAGAGTCACATGGAAAGAGATGGTGGAAATCTCAGCTGGACACCACCTCTGCAGGGATGGACTGGGCTGATATTGCTTGGGAGGAGTTTAGGGCAGCGCCCTTGGGACATTTTGTGCCTCGGTCGGCGAGAGATGACCTGGAGGATAGGTTCCTACGGTTGAGGCAGGGGAACAGGACTGTGGTGGAGTACTATCAGGAGTTCACTCACCTGGCCCGTTATGCGGACGCTTACCAGTTAGACGATGCTGGCTACGCCCGGAGGTTTTATAAGGGGCTGCAGGATGACATGAGGCAGGCCCTCCTTTTCGTTTCAGAGGGGAGTCTGGCCAGGATTCTGGAGATGGCTAAGAAGAGAGAGGCGGATCAGCTTACAGTGAAGAATCGGAAGAGACCGGTTGATGATTCAGTGATTGGAGGTCGTAAAGACCGTCCTCGGGGCCAGGTTATCGGGGAGAGAAGGAACGGGGATCAGCCTCGTCAGGAGTTTGGGCAGGAGCAGAGGACTCAGGGGGGTATTGGCTCCCTAGCCTATACAGATGCTGGAAATGCCAAGGACGGCAGGGCAGCCACCGGTATGCTATCAGTGCAACCAGCCAGGGCATATCAAGCGGAACTGCCCTGTGGGGCGAGCACCCCCACCAACACATCAGGGCGCTCCACCTCCCCGACAGTTTGGCGGACGAGGACAGGACCGAGGACGGGATTCCAGGATCGAGGTCGTAGGCCAGAGAGAGAGCAGGTGTATGCTCTAGACCTGACACAGCCCCGAGACCCGGAGCAGGTTATCACAGGTATGGCAGTACTTTTCAGATTTTCTTCATATAAACTTCTATTTTAAACATAACCTGGTTAGAAATTAAGAGAAGATAAACTACAATAAGAATACTAAGACATTTAATTACCCCAGGCATAGTGTTCGTGAGCGGCAAGCCCGCTCACACCCTCTTTGACACTGGTGCGTCGCAATCCTTCGTGTCGGAGGATTTCGTGAAAGGACTGGCAGGAGTGGAGCCATTCACCGGGAAGATGATGAGGGTGCACCTACTCGACGGGTCAGAGATATTGACCTCTACTCATTGTAATATGGAAGCAAGAATCGGCGGAAAGGCGTTTGAGGCACCAGCGACGGTTCTGAAGATGCCAGATTATGATCTGATCCTGGGCATGACTTGGCTCTATTGGAACCATGCCCAGATCGATTGCGTGGCGAAGAGGATCACCGTGAGGCACGGCGACTCCTTCATTGTTATCGAAGGTATTATACCAGCACCCCGTACCTTGCTATCGTCTGTGCAGGCCGTTAAGGCCCACCTGCAGGGGGAAGAGGTTTATCAGGTCCTCTTTGAGGCGGTCGTAGCCAAGGACTCCATTGCAGATATTCTAGTAGTGCGGGACTTCGCCGACGTGTTTCCGGAGAAGCTACCAGGGTTACCCCCGCATCGAGAGAAGGACTTTCAGATTCAGCTCGTACCGGGGGCTAAGCCGGTATCCAGAGCTCCCTATCGAATGGCCCCAAAGGAGTTGGTGGAATTCCGAAGCCAGCTTCAGGAGTTAGTGGAGGCCGGGTTCGTTCGGCCTAGCTCATCACCGTGGGGAGCTCCGGTGCTGTTCGTTAAGAAGAAGGATGGGACCCTTCGATTGTGCATAGATTACCGGGCTCTGAACAGGTTGACAGTCCGGAACTCGTATCCCTTACCACGGATAGACGAGCTTTTTGACCAGCTGGAGGGAGCCCATTGGTTCTCAAAGCTGGATCTGAGGTCAGGGTACTACCAGCTTCGTATTCGGGAGGAGGACATCCCGAAGACGGCCTTCAGCAGCAGATACGGTTTGTACGAGTTTACCGTGATGCCGTTCGGGCTCACGAATGCACCCTCCGCATTCATGACTTTGATGAATCGGGTGTTCGAGGAGTATCTGGACGTCTTTGTCATTATATTCATCGATGACATTCTCAACTATTCAAGGACGGAGGAGGAGCACGCGAGGCATCTGGCCTTGACCTTGGGGAAACTGCGTGAGTATGAGATGTATGCCAAGTATAGCAAATGCCAGTTCTGGCTAAAGGAGGTGGCCTTTCTGGGCCATGTCATCAGTGGAGCAGGTCTGGCAGTGGATCCTGCAAAGATCCAGGCAGTGCGGGATTGGCCAACGCTAAAGTCGGCCACGGATGTTCGAAGTTTCTTGGGACTGGCCGGTTACTACCGGAAGTTCGTCGAGGGGTTCTCCCAGATTGCCCTCCCTCTCACGTCTCTAACAAAGAAGGAGTCCCCTTTTATATGGACGCCTCGATGCGAATCTGCCTTCCAGGAGCTAAAGGATCGTCTCACCTCGGCTCCCATCCTTGCTCTTCCATCAGGGAAGGAGGGATTCCAGGTATATACAGATTCTTCCTATCAGGGGATGGGTGCCGTTCTGATGCAGAACGGGCACGTAATAGCCTACGCCTCCCGTCAGTTGAAGCAGCACGAGCAGAACTACCCCGTGCACGATTTAGAGATGGGGCAGTCATTTTTGCTCTTAAGATCTGGCGACACTATCTCTACGGAGTACATTGTGATATCTTCTCCGACCACAAGAATCTGAAGTACGTCGACACCCAGAAGGAGTTGAACATCAGACAGAGACGCTGGGTGGAGTTTCTGTCGGACTACCAGTATACCATGCACTACCATCCTGGGAAGGCGAACGTGGTCGCAGATGCTCTGAGTCGGAGAGCGAGTACGATAGGAGTAGGCCCGCAGCTGATGGCCTTGGAGTTGATTAGATCATTCGAGGAGATGCAGATTTCGCTAGTGTCTGAGGATGACCCGGAGCTGTACATGGAGTACTTGGGGTCGATGGCTACTACTGATGACATTCGGGACCGCATCAGAGATGGGCAGATGCTGGATGAGAGAGCTGAGCTGATATTCCGAGCCTTGGAGGAAGGCACGACGGGAGATTACTCTTTGAGGGATGGGCTCCTGTGTTTCCGAGGCAGAGTCTATATACCAGCAGGAGGACAGATCCGGGAGGATATTTTGACGGAAGCTCATTGCAGCCGATATTCGGTACACCCGGGGATCACCAAGATGGTAAAGGATTTAAAGAGGACGATGTATTGGCCGGGTATGAAGAAAGATATTACGTATTTTGTGACGCATTGCGAGGCCTGCCAGCTCGTGAAGGCGGAGTGTAGGAACCCGGCAGGCTTGCTGCAACCGCTTCCAGTGCCGGAGTGGAAGTTTGAGGATATAGCCATGGACTTCGTACATGGGCTACCTAGATCCCGTGCGGGGAACGACTCGATCTGGGTGATAGTGGACAGGCTGACAAAGGTGGCCAGATTCATTCCAGCAGCAAAGGGGGCACCAGTCAGCGTATTAGTACGGAGGTTCATTGAGCAGTTTGTGCGTTATCATGGGGTGCCCAAGACTATCGTTTCGGATCGGGATGGGCGGTTTACATCCAGGGAGTGGAGGTCAGTCCAGGCCCATCTGGGTTCCCGGTTGACATTCAGCACAGCTTTTCACCCCCAGACCGACGGGCAGACAGAGCGCACCAACCGTACACTGGAGGATCTATTGCGACTATGTATTTTGGACCGTGGCGAGCCTTGGGAGAGATTGCTGCCACTGGTCGAGTTTTCGTACAACAATGCTCATCAGTCCAGCATAGGCATGGCTCCATACGAAGCGTTGTACGGAAGGAGGTGTAGAACCCCACTATCATGGGTTCAGGATGAGGATCCGCAGGCACTAGGCTCGGAGTTTGTGGGCGATACAGATGCTCAGATTAGATTGATCCGAGACAGGATATTGGAATCCCAGAGCAGACAGGCGAAATACTACGATGCGAGGCATCGCCAAGTGGAGTTCCAGGTAGGAGACCGGGTTTTCTTGAAGATACGGCCGATGCACGGAGTCTCGCGGGTTCGCGGGCGGAAGAAGCTCAGTCCGAGATATATGGGGCCCTATAGGATCCTGGAGCGGATCGGCCCCTTAGCCTATAGACTGGAGCTACCGCCGGAGTTAGCGGGATTGCATGACGTCTTCCACGTCTCCTCACTTCGGAAGGCTCTGCTACGCCCTGAGCAGCTGATTTCCTCGGCAGATGGCCCAGTGGCCTCAGATCGGTCAGTCGATTTGGAGCCTATCAGGATTGACGATACAGCAGTGCGGGTCTTGCGACGGAAGAAGGTCCCGTTAGTCAAGGTTCTGTGGAATAATCATGGGCAGGAGGAGCATACATGGGAGCCACAGGACTTGATGCGGCAAAAATACCCGGAACTTTTTCGTCAGGTATACCTCACAACCCCTCTGGACAATTAATTTGCCTTCCTGTTTTAAATCAAAGGAACTGAAACTTCAAAAATAGGGGCTAATCTTTTGTTTATTGGGGTGTATATATCTAGTTAAGTGGACGAATTAACCTTAGACTTGAAACCGCATAAAGCGAACATAATATATGGATGTAATTTCTTTAATTCTCATGGGATGTTACAAGCTTATTTTCCCGATTTGAGTCCCGTAGGCTTAACCTTGATTTCGGGGACGAAATCTTTGTTTTGTTTATTGGGATTTGTAACATCCCATTTCCGGCTAGACCCCTAGGAGTCGGATGGTTGTGGTAGAATCCCAGGGAGCCCAAAACTTGAAATAAATCGACCAAGAAATCGGGTCACGGGTCGGTCACGCCCGTGACCCGCCATGTCACGCCCGTGACATAGGGCGTGACCATGATCGTCGGTTCCAGGTCGACGGTCGTCGAACCAAAATGGGCCCACGGGCATGTCACGCCCGTGACCCGCTATGTCACGCCCGTGACATAGGGCGTGACACGCTCGACGATCGTCGATTCCAGTTCGACGCCGTCGGCCCAAAATTTGGCCACACGGGCCAGTCACGCCCGTGACCCGCCATGTCACGCCCGTGACATAGGGCGTGACCATGATCGTCGTTTCCAGTTCGACGGTCGTCGACCCAAAATGGGCCCATGGGCATGTCGCGCCCGTGACCCGCTATGTCACGCCCGTGACATAGGGCGTGACATGCTCGACGATCGTCGATTCCAGTTCGACGCCGTCGACTCAGAATTTGGCCACACGGGCCAGTCACGCCCGTGACCCAGGTGTCACGCCCGTGACCACCCATTGACGATCGTCGATCTCAGTTCGACGATCGTCGAACCCAGAATTGGCTAACCGGGCCTGTCACGCCCGTGACCCATGTGTCACGCCCGTGACCAAGGCCTAAACGACAGCCAGGTTGGAAATTTCGGTAACCGACGCCATAATAAATTTTGACCACGGGAATGAAAATCAAGAGTATTTATGGGTCGTTCCCTACTTTAATTATGTTAATAATTAAGGAAAAATGGGTCCAATAGGAAATTGCCACGTGGCAAACACCTCTTCACCTCCAACTTTTCAACTGCCATTCGTCATAACCGAAACGTCATAAGGGTGTTAGTAATGGCCGCCAACGTTTCATCTCCAACGTTTCATCTTTTCCCCTCCCCATTTGCTGATCTATAAAAGACTCCTAAGAGCAAGAGGAAAAGGTTACACTCCCTCAAACTGTTTCAGACCTCCGCCTTGCTGTTGAAGAGTTTCAGGCGACGCCACCACCGCGCAAATGGCTTCCCGACGCTCTGCACGCCTCCAACCCGCGAACAAGGTCCTCCCCTCCCTCTTCTTCTGCGGATAGATCTTAGGAATCGTTAGGAGAGATATCGGGCTCAAAAGAGCCAGATCGGGTGAGCGTATTCGTGGTTTTCCGAAAAATTTCATGGTTGCGGGTTCGCCGGAAACCGCCTCTCCGGCGGCCGTGCCGCCGCCCGACGATAGCCCTCGCCTCAACGGAGGTGGTGGTGGTGGTGGCCGGCCAGGGAGATGGCTGGATGGCCGGGAAATAGCTTGGAAAAGCTACAGGAAAATTAGGTTTTTAGGCCTCTGGTTCGGGCTCTGAAGAAGATGAACAGTGCCATGAAAAGTGGATTCTATTTTTAAAATAATTTCTGAATGAATTTATCTATCATGTTAAATAATTTGGGAAAAATACCTAGATGCTTCTAAGGGAAAAGTGGTCAACATAGAAACTGTAGCCCTTGAAGTCTAGTTTTATTCAAAATTAATTTCACTCAATTTGGAATCCTGGTTAGACCACAGCACCATTTTTGGTGAGGTCTATCCAGAGGGCCGTCTGGACCTTAGAAAAATTCCCCACTCTAAACCAGTCATCAAAATGACTTGAAATTTGGGGTGTGGTCTAATCTTACACATATATAGGTGCTATCCAAAAATGAGAATTTTTGGAGAATATTTTTCTATAGTTTTTAGAAAAATTCAATAATCCTAGCCGAATTTAATTAGATAAATAAATAATTTCCAAACCCTCCCAAATTCTGGTGAGTGGTCCCTGGGGTCACCATAAGGTTCTGTGTAATTTTCCATCTCATTTGAAGATGGTTTGGACTAGAAATGATCAACCCTAAGTTTTGCCCTAATAAGGGGTCTTAGGTTAAAAGTGCACTTTTGAAGTTTGAGTGGTCAAATCACCTCAACAGAGGCCGAGATTTTTACCACTGGCTAATAATATTCTCTAGCACCCCCTCATGGAGTTTGAGGTGGATCGGAGTAAGTTTGCCCTAAGGACCAAGGCCAAACCCTAAGGGTGGATCTTGGTGGTTTGTGAAGGTCATTAGGTCAAATGACCTTGGATTGACCCGAGATTGGGTGAAGAGAACCATAGGGCCAATATAGTGCTCTGGATGAAATCTTAGTAGATTTGGAAGACCGTTGGGATACCTAAAAATCTAACCCTAGTTTAGGGCGCAAAACTTGTAGAGATAGGAAATGACACTAAATCACATTGAAAAGTGGTGAGATTTGAGTATAATGAATTATAGGGATTGTACAAGCTCTGGATATTTTTCTATGAATTTTATGATCATTATTTTGGATGCTTCCTTTAATGATTTAGTAGTTGTATGATTTGCTTAGTAAATTTATTATGGAGTACACACTTCCTGGAAATTGATGAAATTTAGGCAGAGAACGTTTATTATGATTTTAAATCTCTATGAATTTTTATGGAATTTTGGAAGATTAATGCTAAGGCTTGCTTCATTAAGTATATTTTACCTTGATTATTTGATTAAATCTTTAGTGGTATTTAGCAAGCTAGTAAAATTATGATTCTCTGCACAAAGATCTTTTATATATCATACTACTGACTAGTGATTTTTCTATAATTTTTAGATGAATAATTTCAGTACTTCCTTCATTACGTAGAATTAACGTGATTATACTGAATAAATTATTTAGAGGTTAAATACTTTCTATAAAATTCTGAGAATCTATATTTAAGGTTATCTTGCTGTTATCTAATGATCATAATTTTTGGGTGGCCATTACTTAAGAATATCATATAGTTCATGTTTAAAATTACCCATGGCCAATCTTTGGGAAAAATTAAATAAATATCAGATTAAATAGGAAAATTATAAATTTCTGGATTTAAGCTTATTATGTCAGGGTAGACCTCCAGTAAATATTATAGGAGATTTGGAAGATAATTCGGTGTACCTCCACTTGTGTACCTCATATAGCTTAGGATGGTCTGCATATAGTAAGCCATGGAATTTTGGTAGTTGATGGTTGGTAGGGCAAATTAAGGTTGAGTTCATCATTGGAAGTCAGGATAAGTGGAGTGTGAGACTGGTTAGGATAAGGGAGTACGGGAACGACGAAAGATCGTCCATCCCGGGAAGAGGAGAAAGAGTTTAATACTCTAGGGTTAGAACTAAAGTAACTAAAAGGGGATCGGGTTAAGGGAGATCAACCAATAATAATAAGTGCCTTGCGAAAGGGAACTTCGGGCCGTAATGCCGCCGTCTTGGTTCCTAGTGCCCCTTGAGAGCCCTTCACGGGGTATACCGGGGGCAGTCCTGGGCTAACGTAAACCATGGGAATAATAAATTAAAAGAGCAACTAGTATAACTAGGGTTGCACATTTACACTCCCTGATAGCTAGGAAAGTAGAATATTAGGATTACTTGCCATTCAGACAGTAGCTCTGAAGGTAGATGCACGGATAGGACTGTCCGGGGGGCCGCGGGCTCGAGGGTTGGAGTACGGAATAAAAGTGGTGGGTCATCGGTACTAGGCGATCGATCACACCGACAGCGGTACGATGACTCGGCAAAAAGTCTGGAGGGTACATCCAGCAGCAGTACGCGGATACTCTAGGTTGTGTTCTTCTAGGGGCGTACGGAAGGGCTAGGCCTGGTAGTGTGGTTACCCGCCTAGGAGTGGGGGGCCCGACTCACTGTCTCCGTTTGCCACAACGGAGGTTCCTGGGGGTGAAGCTAGCCTCCCGAACAGGGGGAACTAAAGGTCTGTGCGCATAGAGTCGTGTGCGTGAGTTGCACTTGCCTGAATCATGGCATAGCATATCACTACACTCATATTTGCATACAACCGACACCCCAACGTATAAATTGGTATGGGACTTTTTAAATGATGGGAGATTTGCAGAAGATCCCTTAACTTATAAGTTTGTATGGGCATTCATATAAGTTAAGGTTACATTCTTACTACTTGTTGCTTACTTACTATTCTCTAGCTGCCTTTTATACAATTTGTTATTTATTAATTGTTCTACCTATTATAACATTTACACTGTTCACCTGATATAACTTGCTAGTTAGGTCTACCGTCACCTGCTTGACTATTCTCCACTTTTGTAGCTTCCCTTTCCTCCTCTCCGCCCGGTGCTTAGGAGCCGTGGTGGGAGGGGTAGGGGATGATAGGGCTTAGTCTTTATTACTAATGGTTTTCGAACCAAACATTACAGGAGCTCCGGATGGGAGACAGGGACCAGCACCAGCGGAGTACGGTGCGCATGGAGGTGGGACAGTCTAGCACCGGTGCACCTGCGACCAGCTCCGTGAGTGATTAGTATTTTCTTAGCTTCTGCGATGAGTGGCTTGTAGTGAGGACTCTGATGTACTAAGCTCGAGCCCATTTATCTATTTTCATATTATATGTATTGATGGACTGGTTATGATTTCACTTTATTTACATGTTCTGTGGACTTGTTTACATTTTTGTATAAATGCTTCTCTCTCTTGTGATCGAAAAGGGCCGGCAGAATTGGCGTTTTGTAGTGGTTGCCTTCCCGTGAGTCGGTGTCACTGCAAAGCGGCAATTCTGGGCTAAGACCCCGGTGGTTGAAAAAGAAAAAAAAAGGGGGGGTCTTACACCACCACTGAGTTTTGACAAGGTCTCAGAAACCAGCCACAAAACTTTTGAAGGGAGTTTTGATAAACCCATTTACAGGAGAGAAAGAAAAAAGAAAATGAGTTGAGTTGTTCTTCTCTGTCAATAATCTGACAGAAGACAAGTGGAAGATGTTGTCAAAGCTCCCCCTGAGATCTGTAAGGGTTCAAGAAGATGAGCTTTGCTTAGGGAGGATAGGCCTTCAGTTGCTTCAGATCTCCAGCAATAGATGATTTAAACAGATGCTGAAGTGTGTGTTGTCTGGAGTCCTTGATAATGAAGCTTTTGAACCCTTGAAGCTTGAAGGAGTAGAATAGCAGATGATCTCCTTAATAATGATGTTCCTTATGTTCTTGAAGAATTCTGACTCAGTAATTCTGTAAGCTTTGTTCTACTGAATCTATTCTCAGAAAATGAATTCTTGATGAGTGATTTTTTTTTCTCTCTTCTGTATATCTTTTTCAAATCTTGTCTGTTCTTTTTCTAAAAATTATTCTCTAAGGAGTATATCAGATTCTGACTTTAGATGGCCGTTACTCAGTCATAAATGACTTCCATAATTGACAACTGTCTCTGGGGAAAGTCCTAAGTAACATTCCAATTATTCTTCCTTGAAACTTGCTCCAGATTGCTTGAAACGGCTACAGAATCCTTTGACATAAATGCTTAAAATAAATCTGAATGAATTCCATAACTGACTTGAATTTGAATTCTGAAAATGTCGACCTCTCAGAAAATCGTCGATCTTAGCTCAACTATCATCGACCTGAGCTCAGAGATTGGATTTATACTAGAGACAGAAAACGTCGACCTGAGCTCTACAATCGTCGACCTGAGCTCAGCGACTAGGAAAACAACTAGAGACAGAGCGTCGATCTGAGCTCGAAGATCGTCGAACGGAGTTCGGCGCCTCATTGAACTGAGCTCAGAGATTGTCGACCTGAGTTCGACGTTTCATCGACCTGAGCTCGACGAGAATTGTCCTAGTCTTCAGCACTTGAATCCTGATCTGTAGAAGGTCTTGAGGGCAGCTTTAAAACCTAAGTACTAACCTTAAGACTCATTCTAATTGACCTATAAGACTATACAGCAAGTTCAAAACAAAATCCTAATCAAATAGTGATCCTTACCCAAATTAGTAATAGGGTGTTCCAACAATCTCCCCCTATTTGGGTTAGGATTACTATTTACATGACAGAATGTGAAATAACAAACATACATCAGATTTTAAAAAAACAAAAACAACAATGTAGATAACATATGTTGAGCATTATAGAAACACAGCAAGAGTCACAGAATCAGTCAGAAAATGAATATGAGTATCAGCTAACACAAGTTACTCATTGCCCTTTTTGAAAATAATTTCTCTTTTGGGATTTAGGGCTTCCTTCTTGGATCGTCTATCATCTTCTGCACCTTAGGAGGTTTGAGATCTTGACCTTGGAACCACAGCCTCAGGATGCAGCTTTATATAGTCTTCTGGATCAAAGAATTTCCTTGAAGCATATCTCTCTAATTCTTTCTTTCTATGTTCTAACAAGGTTGTGATGTTAGAAGTATCTCTGCCCTGCTCTTTAGCCTTCTTAATCTGATCTAATGCAACAATTTATTTCATTCTAGCTGTCTATGATAAAGGATTGTTCTCAGGGTCCTCAAATGGTACTGGGGGTCCATATTTGTTGATTGACTCTGAATCAGTAGTAGGAGCCCTGGTGACAACTGTATCTCTAAGCTTATAAAGGAAAGCACCTGATATAGAATCAGTAGGGCCTTGTCCTTCCCTTTGGTAAGGATGTTGTCTGGAGTAAGTTCTGTAATCCCTCTGACTTCATCTATGCTGGCCTCTTCTAGACTGATAACCTCTTTGATGTTTTCCTCTTGGCTGATATATCTGTGAAGGTTGGGAGGAGCTATGCTTTGAAGTAGAGGACTAAAAAGCTGAGCCTCCACCAGATCCTGAATCCAGAGGAGGAGGAGGAGGATGATGATGGAATTGAGATGATCCTTTTTCATACTTGTCAATCTTTCTCCTTTTCTTTATGGCCTTAAGCTGGTTCTTAGAATATTGCATCCATGGATCAGTAATTTGGCAGTCATGAAGAATGTAATAGGGTATATCATTGTCATCTTTGGCTTTTGCAGAAGGTACTCTCATCATGGCCTTACTTCTTGCTTTCCATTTCTTGGCAATGGTGCCAAAAGAATCATCAGAGTCAGTGTTGAATTGATCACTATCTGAACTCTAGGGTCTGTCATATAGATCATCAATACTTTTTATATACTCTTCTCTTTGTTTTGACCTCTCAAGAGCAGCAGCAGGAGCAAAAACTATTGGAGTAGCAGCAGGAGCAGAGACAGGAACTTTTGGAGTAGCCGAAGCAGAAGGAACCTCAAAAACAATAGGTTCTTCTAAGTAAATAGCAAGTTCATCAGCAGCAGCAACAATAGGAACAACAACTTCCTCAGCCTTAAGAGAACTGATATAAGAAGTAATTAGGGTGGGATCACAGAAAGCAACAGGCACAATGGACTTAGTAAAGTATTCAACTCCCTGAGTTGGTAAGTAGCTGAAGTGAAGAAAGTCAAAATCAGATAATAGTAACCTGAGGTCAACTGCTAGTACTGGTACTGGGGCTGGAACTGAAGCATTAGAAGTAATTTCTGGCAGCAATTCCTCTAAAATAGTAGGCACTACCACAACTTCATAGGGCATCTCCCCCTTCCTTGATTCAGTGAGAACTGGATCAAGGTACCCCATAGAATGGATTGCCTATCGAGTAGAGAGAGAGGAGAGCCTATTAGATAACTCCTTTATGGACTTCAGGAGTGGAGCCATGGAGGTCTCCAGCAGGGCTACTATCTTGGGAGCCAGTATCCCATAGAGCTTATCTACCAATGCTAAGAGATCCACTTGCTCAAGTGGAACTTGAGTAGAGGTTGAGGAAGAAATGACTGTGGCTGGTGATGGATGGGCTGCAGGATGTATGGGTGGTGATAGGAGGATGTTGGGTTGAGAGATTGGGATAATGGAGATAGAGGCTATGGGTGTGGAGATGGATGGAGTGAAGGATGGTTGGGTGAGAATATCATGGAGGAGTTATTGGTATGAGGAAGTGGAGAGAAGCTTAGTAGGTGAGGAGGGGGAATCATCCATGAAGGAATCTTCCATGATGTTAAAAGAGGGAAGATAGAGGTGGATAATAATGAAGTGGATGGAATTGTTGTTCTGTGGTGGCTGGAGGAGGTGAAGGAGTGTACAGAGGAGATGAAATTGTAATGGGGGAGGAGATTAATGTGGATGGAATTATTGATGTGGAGATGGTTGTAGGTGGAGATGGAGGTAGAGATGCTTATAGTGGGTGGGGGAATGGTTGAGGGAAGAATTGGAGAAGGTTGAGAAGAGGAGGAATCAAGCAATTCTTCAATGAGGGCAGGGGCCTGAGGGGAAGAGACTGCAATAGTCCTTGTGCCTGAAGCAGTAGTAGTCCTGGTTGGCTTGACTATCTGCCTTTCCTATTTCCCAAACAGGGCACAAGTCAGCCTCTTTGATGCATTGATGTGCATCCCACTTGATATCAGCAGTTCAGGGCACCTGTAGTGCAGGAATAACCCTATTATCCTCCCAAGTTTACCAAACTTTTGTTCACTTTCTTCTTAATCAAGTAAAAGAAGAGCTCTCCCCAGTTCAAATGTTTCTCATCCACAAGTGCTCCCATCAAGCAGAACTGATACCTAAAGATGGTATCATGTGCTGAGTTCTTTGCCAACAACACTTTCCCAACAACATCGGCAAGAAATCTATACTCAATAGATAAGTTCTTTTTCGACAACTTGTTAGGGTTAGCGGCAGAATGTCCCATTCTATCTAACATATTCGCAGATTCTTCTCCAGATAACTCAATAGAACCATCTCCAGTACTCAATTGAAACACTTCAGTCAGGAGAGTAGGTATTAGGGATACCTGCATCCCGGCTATAGTACCAACAATCGTATTCTGATCCAAATTCTGCGCTGTATAGACCCATTCTTTGATCTCATTGGCTGCAATCTTCATTCTCGTTGTCATTATTTGCAGTAGTTGCTGTTCTCTTAATAGGTCCAGAATATCTTTGTAGATTTGATCGCTTCCATCAAAGGAGTCCATGTCGATATCAAAGCCTGTGTAGAATTTCATTTTGGCGAGGGAGGCAACTTATACAGCCATTATGTACCTGCAAAGATGAACAAACAAGACCAAGTGCAGTAGAGTTTGAAGGGAAAGAAAAAGTTTGCAGAGAGTATGAAAGCGCAAAAGAAGAACGACGGCCGAAAGAATGATTTTATATTAGGGTTCGACGCCGGAAAGGAAAGATCGTGGAACTCCGTTCGACGATCTGGGCTTCTAAAGGAATCTGAAGAGTCTTCAATAACGTCGATCTCCGTTCGACGAAATTGGAGAGCGTTGATCTCCGATCGACGATCGCTGACCAGAAAGAAAATAGCCTAGCGCTATCTAACGGCGCTGAACTCCGGTCGATGATTTTGGGAATCGTCGATCTCCGTTCGCGCTTTTTGGGAAAAACGTCGAGCGCAGTTCAGAGACTAAAAATAGCCTACAGACACTAGAAAATTCAAGTTTTTAGCCTAGTCTTGGTCTGTTTTTAGAGTTTTAAAGTCTTGGGATTTATTTTATACTTCCTCCATCAAACATTCCTAACTGATTTAGGAAGAAGGTATGTTTCTTTTCATCCAAAAGTTTTGTGAAAATATCTCCCCGTTGTAAATCAGTTGGGATATACTGAAGTTTAATTTTATTTTTCTCAACATTATCCCTTAGAAAGTGATGCCTAATCTCTATATGTTTTTTCCTACTATGGAGGACTGGATTTTGTGCTATAGAAATAGTACTGGTGTTATCACAAAATATTTTTGAACCTTCTAAGTTATAGCCATAGTCTAGGAGCTGGTTTTGAATCCACAAAATCTGTGAGCAACAACTGCCTGCTGCCATGTATTCAGCTTCAGCAGTTGAAGTGGACACATATGTCAATTTCTTACAGAACAAAGAGACAAGTCTATCACCAAGGAACTGTTAAGTTTCATTGGTGCTTTTCCTGCATACTCTACATCAAGCATAATCAGCATCTGAAAATCCAGTTAATTCAAATCCTGAGTCTTTTGGATACCAGAGGCCTAGATTTGGACAACTTTTTACATACCTAAGAATCCTCTTAACTAATGTTAGGTGTGACTCTCTAGAGCTTACTTGGAACCTAGCACATATACATGTAGCAAACATTATATCAGGTCTACTGGCTGTAAGGTACAATAGAGAGCAAATCATTGCTCTATATGTTGTCTGATCAACATGTTTTCCATGTTCATCAGCATCTAATACAATATTGGTAGGCATAGGTCATTTCATACAAGATGCTTCAGACATACCAAATTTCTTAACCTGTTCTTTTGCATACTTGGTTTGAGAAATAAATATGCCTTCAACATATTGTTTGACTTGCAATCCTAGAAAGAAGGAAAGCTCACCCATGCCACTCATTTCAAATTTAGAATGCATCAGATTGGAAAATCTTTTGCACAAATTTTAATCAGTAGACCCAAATATGATATCATCTACATATATTTGTACTAGTAGGGTATGGGACTTATGGGTTCTAATAAAAAGAGTTTGGTCTACTCTACCCCTTATAAAATCATTTTTCAGAAGAAAGCATGCTAAGGTCTCATACCATGCTCTAGGAGCTTGCTTGAGACCATATAATGCTTTATGAAATTTGAAAACATGGTCAGGATAAGTTGAAGAGATAAAACCTGGAGGTTGTCTAACATAGACTTCCTCTTTGATGTCTCCATTGAGAAATGCACTCTTCACATCCATTTGGTAGACCTTGAATCCTTTGTGAGCTGCATAAGCTAGGAATATTCTTATGGCCTCTAACCTTGCAACTGGTGCAAAGGTCTGGTCATAGTTTATTCGTTCTTCTTGAGATTAACCTTGAGCAACTAGCCTTGCCTTATTCCTTACAATAACTCTTGATCATCCAACTTGTTTCTGAACACCCACTTTGTTCCTACAATTGAGTTATCCTTAGGCCTTGGCACTAGTTCCCAAAATTTGTTTCTCTCAAATTGATGTAGTTCCTCTTGCATAGCAATGATCCAGTGTGGATCTTGTTCTGCATCTTGAATGGAATGAGTCTCAACTTGAGATAGAAAGCAAGTGTGCATCAGGTTCTGTTTGACCTGATTTCTTGTTTGCACACCAGCTGAGATGTCTCCAATCACTTGGGATACTGCATGATCTCTTGTTGTTACTAAATCAACAGGGGTGTTGATTGTTCACCAACCTGTGTTGTTGTTTCCTTTTGTGGAACAACAACTGGCTCTTCAAGATGGTTTTCTCCAAGATGTTGAACACCAAGATGTTGAGTAACCTCTTCATCTTCACTGATTTCTTATCTCTGTTGGGTAGGTGAATGTATTGAATAATTTTCTACAATATGCAATCAGTCCAAATTTTTTGAAAGAGAGTTTATCTGCAAGGGTTCTATGGTAGAAGTAGACTTCTCCTTATAAAACATATTAGTCTCATCAAAAGATACATGAACAGATTCTTCAATATTAAGAGAAGTTTTTTTTATAAACCCTATAAGCTTTACTGATCATGGAGTATCCCAGAAACACTCCTTCATCAGCTTTAGCTTGGAATTTTGCTACGTACTTCTTGTCATTATTGTGAATATAGCAAATGCAACAAAAAATTTTGAAATAGTTTACTTTAGGTTTTTTCCCTTTGAGCAATTCATAGGGAGTCTTGCCCTTCAGTTTATGTATCAAACTTCTGTTCAACACATGGTTGGAGGTGTTCACTGCCTCTGCCCAAAAAGATAGAGGAAGGTGAGCATCTGTCAACAATGTAGTAGCAGATTCAATTAGGGTTCAATTTTTCCTTTCAGCTACCCCATTTTGTTGAGGAGTTCTAGGAGCTGAGAAAGTATGCATGATCCCTTCACTCTGATAGAACTCTTGCATAAAAAGAGAATCAAACTCTGTCCCATGATCACTTCTGATCAGGGCAATGTGAGTATTGAACTCAATCTGTATACATTTGAGAAAATCTGTCAAACACTTAAAGTTATCAGACTTCTTCCTCAGGAAGAATACCCATGTGAATCTAGAGAAGTCATCTACAATCACTAAAGTGTAAGATTTCCCTCCTAAGCTTTGTACTGTAATGGGTCCAAAAAGATCCATGTGTAACAGATACAAGATCCCAGGTGAATCAATCTTATTAAGTGACTTAAAATAATTTTTAGTTTGCTTGCCTAATTGACAAGCCCTGCAAAGTCCTTCCTTATTGTAGGGGCCAGAAGGTAGTACTCTAACAAGGTTGTCCTTTGATAGCCTTGCAATAGTTCTAAGGTTTATATGCCCTAGTCTCTTATTCCAAAGATCATTTGGTTTGCAAACTGAATTAAATAAACAGATATCTATATTTGTTGAAAGGAAATCTACTAGATAAATATTACCTTTCCTTTTACCTGTTAATACTGTTGTATTATCCTTTGACTTGATCTTGCATAAGGATTTGTTGAATATTACTTGATAGCCTTCATCACAGAGTTGACTGATGCTGATTAGGTTGTGCTTAAGTCCTTCCACATAAGACACCTTCTTGAATGTGACTGAGCCAATCTGAACAGCACCATATCCTTTTGTTTGACCAAAGTTTGAATCTCAAAATATTACTTTGGGTCCAAGTTTGGTTCTGAAGGATGTTAGATTCTCCTTGCTCCCTGTCATGTGCTTTGAGCACTCACTATCTAGATACCATTGTTGGTTCATTGCTGGATAGGTCTTCACCTGCACATAAATAATTTATATGTTTTTGACCCATTTTACCTTGGGTATAGGTTGATAACCTTTAAACTCAGAAATAAAAGATATCCTTGGTTGACTCTTATATCCTTCAGGATGGTATCTCCTAGGAGGCACTATCCATTCAGTATAAGGGTTGAAGCTTTGGGATGAGGGACTTCTAGGATTGATTTTAGATTTACCTTTGAAAGAATGTTCAAAGCTCTGAGCTTCGTTCGACAATCGTCGAGCTAAGTTTGACGATCTTGGGTCAGATCATCGAGCTCCGTTCGAAGATCGACTATGCCAGAGTTCAGAGTTCAAAAGTCATCAATCTTTGTTCGACGATCCATCCAGAGATCGACGAGCTCTGTTCGACGATCGTCGACCTCTGTTCGACGTTTTCTGTTGAACTTTGTTTTTCTTAGGTAAATAAGGATTCTTCCTAGCTACCTCAACAACACCCTTTCCTTTATCAGAAACAAATTTAATTGGGGTTGTTAATACTATAGGTTGGCTGGATGAAGCACCCAAGCCCAGTATACTGTTGAATCTTGAGTTCACTGTGCTTATGATGTCCATCAGTCTGATGCTTCTCCCATTAAGCGTGTACAACCTCGGGCTCGCAACCTGGTAAGAGGATCCTCGCGAGATTGCCCAGGCGAGAGAAAGGATCCTGGTGAGAGGGCCCAGGCGAGAGAAAGGGTCCTGGCGAGAGGGCCTAGGCGAGAGAAAGGGTCCTGGCAAGAGGGCTCAATCAAGAGGCTGAAGGCGAGCGAGTGGGCCAGGCGAGAGGCCCCAGCCAGGCGAGAGGGCCCTGGCGAGAGGACCCTAGCAAGAGGTACCCGGAGAGATGGGCCATCTTGGTTCAGGGCCATTCAGGTAGGGCCTGGCCCACCTTTTGGGTCCCAGGGGTATTTTTACTCTTTTACCCTGGGTGGTCTGCAATTAGCCTTTTAGGACAGCGGAGTTCGGCTGTTGGCAGACCTAGCCGGGGGCATTCCGGTAATTTCAGGATGGATTAGTTTAGTTATTTGCAGTCCCAGTTCAAAGGCCTATAAATAGACCGGTAAGGTGCCTTAGAAAAGCAAGCATTCTTGACTCCCTCTCTCTTCTAAGGCACCTAGCTCAGTATTGGCTAGGGAGGGGAAGAGCCATAGCTAGTCTCTTCCGGGTAAGAGGTGGGACCTCCTCACTGAGGATCCCGGTCTAGTTCTTCGCCTTGAGCGTGATCCCAAGGGAGTAAGCACGAGCTGCCCCTATAGTTCCGAGCTTCAGGTGGAGCCGACTTTGTTGGTTCAAACATTTTTGGTGCGGTGAGCGTGGAATCGCAGCTTGTGCGGAAGAGCGAAGGGTTACCTCATGGCGGGAGATGCGGGAGGAGAAGGCAAAGGGTCCCCAAGGCTGGAGGGATATGTCGGGAGGGCAGAGTTCATGTCATCCATCGGAGGGATCATGGACATGCTAAAGCAACTCACACAGAGAGGCGAGTGCGAGACTCCCCCACCTCAGGTGCCGGACCTCGCGCCCAGGGGAGGGGTCGAATCGGCAAGGGTAGGTGAAGATGCACCCGGGAGGCGGCCGGGAAAAGAAATAGTGGCGGAAGGACCTCGGCGAGAGGTGGAAGGAAGGGAGCTCTTCACCAGTCCGATGAGTGCCATCGTGCCGGCGGAGCTAGTGGCGCGAGTGGAGCTGGCGAGACCACCGGCTAGAGGATCTCCTTTCTGCGAGTTGGTCCTCTCGGCACCCATTCCAGAAGGGTTCCGCGAGCCGGAGATGAGCTACTATGTGGGGAAGGATGACCCCCTCCAACACTTGTAGTGGTTTGAAGACGCAGTGTCCATCAGACCTATGACTGACGCCTTCAAGTGCCGTCTCTTTGCTATCACTTTGAAGGACAAGGCTAGGGACTGGTTCCATCAACTCCCTACTAGTTCCATTTATTGCTTCGAAGACCTGAGCAGAAGTTTCCAGCTGCGTTTCTCGACCTCTAAGAAGAGGAAGAGGAACCCGGAGTCCATCTTCCTGATCAAGCAAAAGGCAGACGAGTCCTTGACTCAATACGTGGACCGTTTCCAGGAGGAGATGCTAGGCATCCAGGAAGTGCCTGGTTTCGCCCTCCAGATGGCCTTCACCGTAGGGCTGAGGGAAGGTTTCTTCAAGATGAGCCTCACCAGGAAGGCACCGTTGTCCTTCGAGGGATTAATGGAGAAGGCCGCAAAAGAGAGCCATGGAGGCGGCAAACCCAGCATTTGCAAGGAAGCTGGCAAGGTTGATGGAAGTAGAGCAGAGGGTGCCAGGGGGGCAAGGCAGCCAGAAGGAAGGAGAAGAGAGGAACTAAGAGGGCCCGCACACCCAGAGTTGGGATGGAGGCAGCCGGGAGGCCCGGTTCAGGGGCCTGGAAGGGGTCCCCCGCAGGGGGGAAGAAACTTTTATCCAGGTCCAGGAAGGTTTCATCCGCTAGGATGGGGGCATGGTCCGAGGCAGCTCCCACCCCCACCTCAGCAAGCTATGGCCATAGGAAGGGGAAGAGGAAGGGGAAGAGACTGTGGGAGAGCAGGAGTGGGGAGGAGGAGGAATCCTCAGACGAGAGGCGAGGAGAGGGAGTTTTGCCCTATTGTGACTTCCATGAGGAGGAGGGTCACGCGACGGCAACATGTCCCGAGTTCTTGGAGTTGAAGAGAGGGAGAGGAGGAGAAGACCGACAGCAGGCAGTGAGGATAGTGGAGGTGCCGGGAGCGGTGAAGGAAGATCGATGTGTGGACCGGTCAGATACCGGAGATCGAGGAGGGATTGGGGTGATTCATGGGGGGGGGGGGTGATCGAGGCCACCCGTAAGGCCAGTCTTCACACCATGTATTGTCGGAGCGTCGCCTCGATGTCGCAAACCCCACCCCCGGATGAGAAAATCACGTTTTCTAGAAGAGACCTACCCGATCACGAGGACCCCTTCTGCGACGCGTTGGTGATCAGGACTGCCATTGAGAACTTCACGGTATCCCGCATTCTGGTGGACAACGGGAGTTCTGTCAATGTAATCTTCAAGAAGGCTTTCAAGGAGATGAGGGTGGAGGCTCGAAGGGTGCTGGCGGCAGATGGGCCGTTGTTTGGTTTCTCGGGAGAGAGAAAAGAGGTTGAGGGGGGAGTAGGACTTCAAGTGACCCTGGGAGGACTGTCCAGGAATTGTCGTTTCGTGATAGTGGACGCTCCCAGCAGTTACAATGCGATCTTTGGGCGCCCTCTTATCAGTGCCTTTAGATGCGTTCCGTCTTCTTTCCACCAGTGCTTGAAGCTCAATTCGGGGGGAACCCAGATCAGGGTAAGAGGGGATCCGAAGGCGGCTCGGGAGTGCTATGTAACGGCGGTCAACACCATCTCCTGGATGGGAGATGCAGAGGAGCTGGGAGCAAGGTTGGAGCAAGAAGAGTTGGGGAGAGCAGGAGCAGGAGTGGAGGGAAGTCTTGTAGTGGAGGAGGAGATGGCTGAAGGAGAGTGGGAGGAAGGAGGAGGAGTGGAGAGAGGCATTGCGGTGGAGCCAGCGATGGCGGGAGAGCAAGTGGCTGGAGAAGAAGAGTTGGGGAGAGCAGGAGCAGGAGTGGAGGGAAGTCTTGCAGTGGAGGAGGAGATGGCTGAAGGAGAGGAGAGGGAGAGAGGAGAGGGAGGAAAGGTCCAGGTGAGGGTGGCAGTTGTGGAAGGCTCAGGAGTTGGGTACGGGTCAAAGGATCCGGAGGAAGAGCTGAGAGAGCAGGAGGAAGAAGAACCCTCAAGGTTGAGGGCGGCGGTGGAAGTTCTGGAGGTCGAGATCCTCACCAGAGACGGAAGAAAAGAGAAGGTAAAGATCAGCGGAGAACTCACTCCCCAGGACCAGGAAAAGATCCGGAGGTGTGTGCAAGAGAACATTGATGTCTTCGCCTGGAGCGCAGCGGACATGCCAGGGATCGACGCGGACATGGCGTGCCACCATCTCAACCTCGACCCCAAGGTCCGCCCCATTCAACAGAAGAAGAGAGTCATTGCCTCCAAGATGGATGGCCTATCAGAGAGGAAGTAGAGAAGATGCTCCGGGCGGGATTCATATCAGCCAATAGGTATCCGGGATGGGTGAGCAATGTTATAATGGTAAAAAAAAAGGGGAAGGGAAGTGGAGGATGTGTATCGATTTCTCTCTCTTAAATAAAGCTTGCCCTAAGGATTGTTATACCCTGCCTCGGATCGACGCGCTGGTTGACTCAGCCGTCGGTTTCTCACTAATGAGTTTTTAGATGCTTTTTCAGGGTACCATCAGATACGCATGCACCCTACGGACGTCAAGGATGTCACCTTCGTCACGGAGGATGGGTGCTTCAGCTATAACATGATGCCCTTTGGGCTAAAAAATGCGGGAGCAACCTATCAAAGGATGATGGACCGGATTTTTCGGGAGCAGAAGGGGCAGAACCTTGAGGTTTATGCGGATGACTTGATGGTGAAGAGTCGGGATCTTGGATCTCATGTCCTAGACCTGCAGGAGACTTTTGCAACCGTAAGGAAATATAAGATGAGGCTTAACCCCCTGAAGTGTGTGTTCGGGGCCAGCCGGGGAAAGTTTTTGGGACATCTCCTTACCCCTAAAGGGGTGGAGCCCAATCCTGACAAGGTGAGGGCAATACTAGAGCTGGGATCTCCTAGGAATGTCAAAGAGGTCCAGCATCTTACTAGAAAGCTGGCAGGATTGAGCAGGTTCCTCTCCAGAGCGGGAGAGAGGTGCTCTTCTTTCTTTCGAACTCTAAGGGGTGGGAAGGAGTTCGAATGGACCCTCGAGTGTGAAAAGGCCTTCACAGCTCTAAAGCAGCAGCTTACCTAGACACCGCTACTTCAAGGGCCAAGGGAAGGGGAGAGTTTGTTCCTCTATTTAGGGGTAGGGACGGGGGCGGTTAGCTCGGTCCTCGTCCGAGAAGAAGGAAAGAAGTTGTTCCCTATTTATTATGTAAGCAGGGTCCTCAAAAAGGCCGAGTTGAAATATCCCATCCTAGAAAAGCTGGCCTTCGCTCTCATTGTGTCGGCCCGGAAGCTCAGACCATATTTTCAAGCTCATTCCATTCAGGTTGTGACGGATCACCCCCTTCGCCGCATCCTTGAGGGGGTCGAGCACTCGGGGAGATTGGCCAAGTGGTCGATAGAGCTCAATGAATTCGACCTCTCCTATGTTCCTCGAGAAACTATTAAGGCGCATGTGGTGGCGGATTTCTTGGCGGATTATGCGTTGGAGGCCCAAGTGATGGAGGGGTCTCCCGTAGCATCTTGGGAAATGCTTGTAGATAGAGCTTCTGGTAGGAATTCTTTCGGGGGAGGGGTCATCTTGACGAGTCCCGAGGGGACTAGGATTGAGCAAGCTTTGAAGATACACTTCACCCTCACGAACAATCAAGCCGAGTACGAAGCAATCATCGCCGGGCTTCGGTTGGTTAGGGAGTTGGGTATACAGGATGTCAGGGTCTTCACAGATTCCTTGGTGGTGGCAAGACACATCAGCGGGGAGTTCGAGGTGAGGGAGCCGACCCTCCAGTTATACCTGGTAAATATAAGAATTATTGTTGGACAGTTCTATAGCTTTTCCATCCAGCATGTTCCTCGAGAAGAGAGTGCGCGGGCAGATCTACTCGTGAAGCACGGTCCTCAGGCCAGAGGGACCATGACCGAGCTATTCAGGCCCTCCATAGAAG
Source organism: Platanthera zijinensis (assembly GCA_039513925.1). Lineage (NCBI taxonomy): Eukaryota > Viridiplantae > Streptophyta > Magnoliopsida > Asparagales > Orchidaceae > Platanthera > Platanthera zijinensis. The sequence goes on from CM077080.1 coordinate 168,028,327, forward strand.
AGGGGGAAGTAATGGAGATCGACCAGGAGGTGTCTTGGTGTAACACCTCTACCCGTCAAGAAGAATATAATAGAGGGTCCGGCCGGGGCCCCACACCATATTCCACAAACAGGTGGAGACGCTACGAAATAATATCAAAACCACGCATCCTAACACAGAGCATTCTAGCGGAAGCTTCACGGTTGAATAAATGAACTCAAGATAATAAACATTGTCCACTAAAACTTAGGAATATATATAAACATTACAAGAGTCTGGCCTTAAGGCCTTACAACAGTTTCTCTTAACAAGCGTGTGGATTACAGACATCGGCACGCAGGCCGGCCACACATGAACAAAAGAAACAAAACAATGCCTTCGAGGACAGCAGCGCAGCTTTGGGCTTCAGCCCGCTAAGTCCCGCTCGGACCAGCACCTCCAGTACCTGTAATAACCCATCCACCAAGAGGTGGCAAACAGGGCAATGGTCAGCATTCAGCTGACCAATTATAACGACCCTGCCCCTGGCACGGGGCAGCGGAATTCCATCCCTGCATAGCAATCATCCAATATGATATATATAGCACTTTAAGCAAGACGTGCACGCCCGCACAGTCACATATCACAAACGCCGGCACGACGGCCCGACGCTCCGTGCACTCAGGGCACATTATCGGTTTTCCGTATTTCCACGGCCACACTACCGTTCAGAGGTCCCAGACATAACGGTTCCATATGAGCATTCTAGTCTGATCGGCTCACCGGCCGTCGACTCTCGCTATGTGATCCTAACAGGGTCTTAAGCACCCAAGGTTAGACAACCATAACGCGGGTACAGATCCACCTTTCCCGTTGCTCACATCGTCAGACTCACACCTGGACTGACGCGGGTACAGCTTCACCTTGCCCGTTCCACCACCAAGGCATTGCCCAGTTGCAGCCCCACGGCTCAACGGCTCAACCTCACACAATGTAGCAACTCACGGCTACAGGAGAGTCCAACTCTCTTAATTTTCTGGACTTCCTCCAGTACTTTATCCATCATGCCTACAAGCAAGAAATCACGGAGTCTTCTCCGATATGCAAACAAGCATCACCAATCCAGATCATGTCCAGATGGGCTTCACACAGCATGCCTAGATCCGTACTCCAATTCCGGACTCTAACAAGGGGGACTTCACATATCTACCCCAAGGGACGCCACAACCCACCGCACACTCGCGGGGAAGGGTTTTCCCTATGCAATGCAGGAATTAAGGACTTCACATGTCCAAGCAGGAAATCGTTACCCTAGGAGTTCGCTTCGGAGCCATGGAGAGAAATTTGAGACGGATGAAAGCCTTCGCAGAAGCGTTGCCTTCGCAGATCCGAACTCGGCTCGCGATTTGGACCACCGTAGCTCCACCGGCAGCCGGACTCCACTTCTTCTTCCTCACCTTGCTCTCACCTCTCTCTTAAAAGTTAGAAAGAGAAGATGAAACTCAAAATGAGCCTTTCATCCTTCTTTCCCGGCCTTATCAGCCCAGGAATGATCCCCAGCCACAGGATCTTCTTTAAGGAAAATGAATGGCCACGATCTGCCCCAAAATATTGAACTTTTTGGCCGACACGGCCTGTGACACGCCCGTGTCACAGGCCGTGTACCCTTAAGCGGCACACGCGGCGCTCGCACCGCCTAAAAATTACCAGAACACGGGCATCGGCACGCCCGTGTCGAACCTGACACGCCCGTGTCGGTCACTTGACACGCCCGTGTCACACCTGTTACACGGTACTCATCGAGCGTTAAATCCAGTCAGAGCAGTACACGGGTAGACACACGCCCACTGACACGCCCGTGTCAAAACTGACACGGCCGTGTTCAAACCTTGGTTCCGGGCCGTGTATAATTCTGACTCGATACAGCATTTTATTGAGTGACACGCCCTAGGACACGCCCGTGTCGAAGGCCGTGTCCCAGACTCGACTATCATCGACCTCCGATCATCGACTATCTTGAACCCGCCCTGGGACACGCCCGTGTCCCAGGCCGTGTACCCCGACACGCCCTGGGACACGCCCGTGTCCTAGGCCGTGTTAAGCAACCTGAACCTCAAATCCACTTTTGAGTCTTTTTGGGGTGTTACAATCCTCCCCCCCTTAATAAAATTTCGTCCCGAAATTTGAAGACAGTAGGGAGAAATTAACAAAACATTTATATGTTCCTATTACATATATAACGAGCAAACAAGTTACGAAAATAATTCGGGAAACTCGGCTTGCATGGTCTGCTCACGCTCCCATGTTAGCTCTTCTCGGCCACAATTGTCCCACCGGACTTTGACCATCCCGATCACTTTGTTCCGCAACTGTTTCTCGGCTCGATCCTCAATCCATATAGGCTTCACTTTTGTTGTTAGCCCATACTCAACCGGCACTCGATCATTGTCAATTACTTAAGCTGGATCCTTGACTGCTTTGCGTAGCACCGAGATGTGAAACACATCATGCAATCCACTCAATTCCGATGAAAGAGCTAGCCGATAGGCGACTTCCCCAACTCGCTCCACCACTTCAAACGGACCAAGGTATCGCGGACTTAGCTTTTTCAACCGCCGAATCCGAGATACGCCTTTGAAGGGCTTAATCTTTAAATAGACCCAGTCACCCACCGCGAACTCCACGTTCCGGTGCTTAGCATTGTAATATTTAGCTTGCCGATCCTGGGCTATTAGGAGCCTCTCTCGAATAGAGCGTATTGTTGAGGTAGCATCCTCGACTTCCTTTTTGCCTAAAAGTTTAGTCTCACCAGTTTCTGCCCAAGCTAGCGGTGTACGACACTTCCGACCATATAACGCTTCAAACGGGGCCATGCCTATACTTACTTGATGGCTATTATTATAGGCAAACTCCACCATAACAAGATGTTCTTTCCAATTCTTACCGAAGTCTAGGGCGCACATACGGAGCATATCCTCCATCATTCTGTTGGTTCGTTCAGTTTGGCCATCTGTTTGCGGGTGAAAAGCCGTACTGAATGCTAACTTCGTGCCCAACATCTGATGAATTAATCTCCAATATTTCGAGGTAAAGCGCCCATCTCGGTCACTTACGATGCTCCGGGGAACACCGTGCAATCGAACAATCTGCTCCACATAAAGCTTTGCCAACGTTTCCACTGAATCGTCCCGCTTGTTCGGTATAAAGTGAGCCACCTTTGTCAACCGGTCTACAATCACCCAGATTGAGTCATGGCCACGCTGAGATCTCGGCAATCCGTGCACGAAATCCATAGAAATATCCTCAAACTTCCATTGCGGAACCGGCAACGACTTCAGGAAACCACTCGGCCATTAACATTCTGCCTTTACCAAAGCACAAGTGCGACATTTAGCCACATACGCGGCTATGTCCTTCTTTAAACCAAGCCACCAGAACAGTTTCTTCATGTCCTTGTACATTTTTGTGCTCCCAGGGTGAATTGAATACTTTGTAAAGTGTGCTTCATATAGCAGCCCTTCTCGCAATTTACCCGCACTAGGGACGCACAATCGGCCATCCTTCCGTAACAACCCATCATCCCAGGAGAATTGATCACCAGACCCCTCCTTTGCATAGCGTTGGAGACTTTCATCCAACTCCGTTGCCCGCCGAACCCTGTCAGCAAGGTCACATTGAACCTCCAACCAGCTCACGCATGCAACAGTGGAAGAATCTCTTTCCATACAAGATATCTCCAAAGCTTCCAACTCCTGGATTAACCGCTCATCATGCATCTGCAACCAATTTGCCTACACCGGAGCCCAACGACTCAAGGCATCAGCGACCACATTTCCCTTTCCGGGAACATAGTGAATGTCGAAGGTAAAATCCCCAAGGAATTCCATCCACCTCCTTTGTCGCATATTCAATTCTTTTTGATCAAGCAGATACTTTAAGCTTTTATGATATGTATAAATATCCACTTTCACTCCATACAGATAATGCCGCCACAACTTTAGCGAAAATATCACCGCCGCCAACTCCAAATCATGGACGGGGTAATTACGCTCATGCACTTTCAATTGACGTGAGCCATAAGCGATCACCTTGCCAAACTGCAGGAGAACGCAGCCTAAGCCGCTTCCTGACGCATCGCTGTATATTTCAAATCCATCTGTACCACATGGCGACGTCAATACGGGCGCCGTGGTCAAACGATTCTTCAGCTCATCAAAAGCTCGTGCGCACTCCGGCGTCCAAACGAACTTCTGATCCTTTCTCGTCAACGTAGTCAGAGGCAAAGCAATCCGGGAGAAGTTCTCCACGAACCTTCTATAGTAGCCCGCCAGTCCAAGGAAACTCCTTACTTCGGCCACCGAAGACAACACTGGCCAATCACGAATGGCACTTATCTTTGCCGGATCAACCGCTATGCCCTCTCCACTTACCACATGGCCTAGAAAAGCCACCGACGAGAGCCAGAACTCACACTTTGAGAACTTGGCATACAGCTTATTCCTTCGCAAGGTATGCAATACTAATCACAAATGGTTTGCATGATCTTCCTCCGATTGTGAATATACAAGGATATCATCAATAAACACAATCATAAACAGATCCAGGTATTCGCGGAACGTTCGATGCATGAGATCCATGAATACCGAAGGCGCATTACATAAGCCGAACGACATCACTGTGAACTCATAATGACCATAGCGTGTGCCAAACGCTGTCTTGGGAATGTCACCTTCCCTAATCCGCAACTGGTAATACCCGGACTTCAAATCCAACTTCGAATAGACGGTTGAGCCCGTAAGCTGATCGAATAAGTCATCGATCTGTGGAATTGGATACTTGTTTTTCTCCGTCAGCTTGTTCAGTTCACGATAATCAATACATAGTCGCAAACCACCGTCTTTCTTTTTCACAAAAAGAACAGGCGCGCTCCAAGGTGACATACTTGGGCGTATATAACCATGCTCCAATAATTCTTGCAACTGAACTTTCAGTTCGGCCATTTCTTTTGGCGCTACCCGATACGGCGAACGGGCCACAGGTTTCGCACCCGGCACCAGCTCGATAGCGAAGTCGATTTCCCTTTGGGGAGGTAACCCCGGAAGGTCCTTTGGAAACACATCCGCATATTCCGACACAATCGGCACTTCACTCACACTGGCCTTCGGCGCCACCGCCTCTATGAGTGTGAAGAACAACTCTGCACCCTTCCAAACTGCCTTAACAACTTGGAGAGCGGATAACAACATCCCACTCATCCCTTGCATACCAATGAACTTGGTCTCGTGTTCGGTATTTTGCCCAAGTGTGACCTCTTTTGAAGTGCAATCTATACAGGCACGCTGCTCTGAAAGCCAGTCCATACCAAAGATTATATCAAACTCTTTGATCAGCAATACTAGTGTTTCCACCTTGAACTCCCGACTTCCTATCTTGACCTCAAGACCGCAAGATCTATCCGCGCATATCAAACATCCGTTAGGCAACAACACCTTTATACTGTCTGTCGTGGTCCGGATAGGCACCCCGATACGAACGACAAAGTCCTCAGATAGAAACGAATGTGAAGCACCTGTGTCGAACAGTGCTCGCGCTGGATACTCTCTTATAAGGACGAACCCTATAACATTACAATTAAAACAAGCACAGCACAACAAAACAAGAACATTAAAATCTATGCGCACCTGTGACGACATCCGCCTGCTTAATGGCCTCCTGTTGTCCAAGGTTGAAGACCCTGGCTGCGTGTGCGAGGCAGAAGACTCCACCACAGCCTTCCCCTTCTCCGCATAAGACGCTCCCGTCTTCTTATCACCCTTTGGAGGACCAAATCGGCATTCACGTGCGAAGTGTCCAACCTTCCCGCACGTAAAACAAGCACGAGATCCATACCCAGATGTTTCCGTCACAGTCGCAGAAGGAGCTTGTCCAGAAGACTTAGACTTCTTATTCCACCTCTTTCGGTAGCCAAACTTGTCCGGACGCGGCGGCTTAAACTCCGGCTTCACAACCGCCAAGTTTCCCTTTGCTTGCCCCCGTTTCATGTCCAGCTCCAAAGAACGAGCCGTACAGACTAAGGCTTGGAATCCCTGACTCACAGAACTCGAGAGCAAATACCGCAGCTCATCTCGCAGTCCCGCATAAAACCGACTAGTCTTACGCTCTTCTTCGGCGAAGATCGTGCCCGCATATCTTCCCAAACGGGTGAACTCATGCAGGTAGTCATCCACACTTTGATCTCCCTGCGCCAACCGTTGAAATTCCATTTCCATCGATATCCTTTGCTGCACCGGCAGATGTTGTGCTAAGAACAATCGAGAAAATTCGTCCATTGTAATCTCTGCCAATTGCCTACCAGCCAAGTGATGCATTTCAATCTCATCCCACCACAATCGCGCCTCTCCTTCCAGTAGGAAAGTGGCTAACATAACTTTCTGTTCCTCCTCAACCCTGATAGCCCTCATAATCCTCTTGATTCTTGCAAGCCAATCCTCTGCTTGGGCCGGTGTACCCGCCCCATGAAACTGCGGAGGATTGAAGCTCAAGAATTGCTTCCATTGTTGATATGCTACCCGCTGATCAACTTCGTCTTCTACCGGTTCTTGCCGTACCCCAGCTTGCGCTGGCACCACTGCAGGACGTGCCTGCCCCGCTTGCTGAGCATTCATTACCGCAAGTACCGTTTCCGTGATGAGACAGACTGTTTCAGTGGATGGAGGAGTTGTGGGCACCTCGGCTGGTGCCGCATTCTCAACAGAACGTTGTGGTTCGGATTGACCCGCAACACTTCTGGTCACCTATATGTGTAAAATACACAGGTTAACGACCAATGAAAATGGCAACCATACAAAAGAATACACAAGTTCAACAAACAAGTGTATTTGAATTCCTAAGTGGACAATCTTGAGTTCAAATTAAGTGTTATAACGACGGCACTGACACGTGCACGCCACCTCTCAAAAGAATTCGTCCGCGAATTTGGAAGAGATCGACCAACAAGCTGATATCAAATTGTAACACCTCTACCCGTCAAGAAGAATATAATAGAGGGTCCGGCCGGGGCCCCACACCATATTCCACAAACAGGTGGAGACGCTACGAAATAATATCAAAACCACGCATCCTAACACAGAGCATTCTAGCGGAAGCTTCACGGTTGAATAAATGAACTCAAGATAATAAACATTGTCCACTAAAACTTAGGAATATATATAAACATTACAAGAGTCTGGCCTTAAGGCCTTACAACAGTTTCTCTTAACAAGCATGTGGATTACAGACATCGGCACGCATGCCGGCCACACATGAACAAAAGAAACAAAACAATGCCATCGAGGGCAGCAGCGCAGCTTTGGGCTTCAGCCCGCTAAGTCCCGCTCGGACCAGCACCTCCAGTACCTGTAAAAACCAATCCACCAAGAGGTGGCAAACAGGGCAACGGTCAGCATTCAGCTGACCAATTATAACGACCCTGCCCCTGGCACGGGGCAGCGGAATTCCATCCCTGCATAGCAATCATCCAATATGATATATATAGCACTTTAAGCAAGACGTGCACGCCCGCACAGTCACATATCACAAACGCCGGCACGACGGCCCGACGCTCTGTGCACTCAGGGCACATTATCGGTGTTCCGTATTTCCACGGCCACACTACCGTTCAGAGGTCCCAGACATAACGGTTCCATATGAGCATTCTAGTCTGATTGGCTCACCGGCCGTCGACTCTCGCTATGTGATCCTAACAGGGTCTTAAGCACCCAAGGTTAGACAACCATAACGCGGGTACAGATCCACCTTTCCCGTTGCTCACATCGTCAGACTCACGCCTGGACTGACGCGGGTACAGCTTCACCTTGCCCATTCCACCACCAAGGCATTGCCTAGTTGCAGCCCCACGGCTCAACGGCTCAACCTCACACAAAGTAGCAACTCACGGCTACAGGAGAGTCCAACTCTCTTAATTTCCTGGACTTCCTCCAGTACTTTATCCATCATGCCTACAAGCAAGAAATCACGGAGTCTTCTCCGATATGCAAACAAGCATCACCAATCCAGATCATGTCCAGATGGGCTTCACACAGCATGCCTAGATCCGTACTCCAATTCCGGACTCTAACAAGGGGGACTTCACATATCTACCCCAAGGGACGCCACAACCCACCGCACACTCGCGGGGAAGGGTTTTCCCTATGCAATGCAGGAATTAAGGACTTCACATGTCCAAGCAGGAAATCGTTACCCTAGGAGTTCGCTTCGGAGCCATGGAGAGAAATTTGAGACGGATGAAAGCCTTCGCAGCAGCGTTGCCTTCGCAGATCCGAACTCGGCTCGCGATTTGGACCACCGTAGCTCCACCGGCAGCCGGACTCCACTTCTTCTTCCTCACCTTGCTCTCACCTCTCTCTTAAAAGTTAGAAAGAGAAGATGAAACTCAAAATGAGCCTTTCCTCCTTCTTTCCCGGCCTTATCAGCCCAGGAATGATCCCCAGCCACAGGATCTTCTTTAAGGAAAATGAATGGCCACGATCTGCCCCAAAATATTGAACTTTTTGGCCGACACGGCCTGTGACACGCCCGTGTCACAGGCCGTGTACCCTTAAGCGGCACACGCGGCGCTCGCACCGCCTAAAAATTACCAGAACACTGGCATCGACACGCCCGTGTCGAACCTGACACGCCCGTGTCGGTCACTTGACACGCCCGTGTCACACCTGTTACACGGTACTCATCGAGCGTTAAATCCAGTCAGAGCAGTACACAGGTAGACACACGCCCACTGACATGCCCGTGTCAAAACTGACACGGCCGTGTTCAAGCCTTGGTTCCGGGCCGTGTACAATTCTGACTCGATATAGCATTTTATTGAGTGACACGCCCTGGGACACGCCCGTGTCGAAGGCCGTGTCCCAGACTCGACTATCGTCGACCTCCGATCGTCGACTATCTTGAACACGCCCTGGGACACGCCCGTATCCCAGGCCGTGTACCCCGACATGCCCTGGGACACGCCCGTGTCCCAGGCCGTGTTAAGCAACCTGAACCTCAAATCCACTTTTGAGTCTTTTTGGGGTGTTACACTTGGATGGATCCTTTTGTGACCTTCTTAGTGTCAGGGCGACTACCCGAGGGGGATCTCGAGAGAAAGCGGATTAGATACAAGTCGGCTTACTATTTGTTGAAAGAGGGAGTACTCTACCGAAAAACGTTGTCCGGATTGTTAGCCCGGTGTGTATCCGAGAAAGAAGCACCAAGGGTGCTGGAAGAAGTCCATTCAGGGGAGTGTGGGAGCCACTCGGGGAGTCGAACCTTGGAGGGGAGGGTACTGAGGCAAGGTTATTTTTGGCCTACCCTGCGAAGAGACGCGGAGGAGCTCGCTAAAAGGTGTAGAAAGTGACAGGAGTTTGCTCCCTTGCAGCTCCTTCCGGCGCAGAGGCTGCGAACGATCACCTCCCCTTGGCCCTTCGCCATATGGGGGCTGGATCTGGTAGGACCGTTTCCTCAAGCCAGTGGTCAGAGGAGGTTCCTACTGGTCATGATAGATTACTTTTCGAAATGGCTGGAAGTAAAGGCTTTGGCGAAGGTGACCTCACGAGTGGTAAAGAATTTTGTATGGGGAGAGATTATTTGCCGGCACGGGCTCCCTTTAGCCATAGTCACCGACAACGGGCTGCAATTCGCTAGCCAGGAGTTTGTGGATTTTTGTGTACAGCTCGGCATAGACCTTCGGTTCGCCTCGGTTCATCACCCACGAAGCAACGGGCAGGTAGAAGCAGCAAACAAGATCATAGTGAACCTCCTGAAAAAGAAAGTGGAGAACTTGAGAGGAAGCTGGGTGGAACAACTCCCCTCCGTCCTGTGGGCTCTGCGAACTACACCGAATACGACTACAGGAGAGATGCCTTTCAAGCTCTCTCATGGCTCTGAGGCCGTCATACCTGTGGAATTTGAGGTTGAATCTCCCAGGATCACAACAGCAAGAGAGGGGGATGAAAGGTGGCAGACCAATAATGGAGAGGAGCAGAGGCTTTCTCTCGACCTCGTGGAAGAGCTTAGGGAGCTAGCAGCGATCCGTCAGGAGGAGGTCAAGCACCGGATGTCCCGGTATTTTGATAAACACATCCGAATCAAGCAGTTTCAAAAGGGAGATTTGGTCCTCAAGAAGTTAGATGTCGCAGGAAGGGGAGCCTCGGTGGGGAAGCTCAACCCCAATTGGGAGGGTCCTTTCATAGTAAAAGAAGTCTTGAAGTCAGGGGGTATCACCTCCAAGATGTGGACGGGATACCTCTAGATCGCGCCCGCAGTGGCGATGATCTGAAACGTTTCTATCCGTAATGATAAACCTCTTCTAAATTTACTTGAACATATTATTAATGATCCTCCCTTTTGAATGTGCCATGATTTCCTAACACTACACCTCAGGGCGTTCTTCTTCAGAAGCAAGGAGAGGAGACCCCGAGCAGACCCGCTGACCAGGCTCTCATCAAGCTGGCAGGGCTGTAGGCTCACTCGGTGGTTGGAGGAGAAAGAGGAGAGGAGACCTCGAGCAGACCCGCTGACCAGGTTCCCATCAAGCTGGCAGGGCTGTAGGCTCACTCGGTGGTTGGAGGAGAAAGAGGAGAGGAGACCCCGAGCAGACCCGCTGACCAGGCTCTAATCAAGCTGGTAGGGCTATAGGCTCACTCGGTGATTGGAGGAGAAAGAGGAGAGGAGACCCCGAGCAGACCCGCTGACCAGGCTCCCATCAAGCTGGCAGGGCTGTAGGCTCACTCGGTGGTTGGAGGAGAAAGAGGAGAGGAGACCCCGAGCAGACCCGCTGACCAGGCTCTCATCAAGCTGGCAGGGTTGTAGGCTCACTCGGTGGTTGGAGGAGAAAGAGGAGAGGAGAACCCGAGCAGACCCGCTGACCAGGCTCCCATCAAGCTGGCAGGGCTGTAGGCTCACTCGGTGGTTGGAGGAGAAAGAGGAGAGGAGACCCTGAGCAGACCCGCTGACCAGGCTCCCATCAAGCTGGCAGGGCTGTAGGCTCACTCGGTGGTTGGAGGAGAAAGAGGAGAGGATACCCCGAGCAGATCCGCTGACCAGGCTCTCATCAAGCTGGCAGGGCTGTAGGCTCACTCGGTGGTTGGAGGAGAAAGAGGAGAGGAGACCCCGAGCAGACCCGCTAACCAGGCTCTCATCAAGCTGGCAGGGCTGTAGGCTCACTCGGTGGTTGGAGGAGAAAGAGGAGAGGAGACCCCGAGCAGACCCGCTGACCAGGCTCCCATCAAGCTGGCAGGGCTGTAGGCTCACTCGGTGGTTGGAGGAGAAAGAGGAGAGGAGACCCCGAGCAGACCCGCTGACCAGGCTCCCATCAAGCTGGCAGGGCTGTAGGCTCAATCGGTGGTTGGAGGAGAAAGAGGAAAGGAGACCCCGAGCATACCCGCTGACCAAGCTCCCATCAAGCTGGCAGGGTTGTAGGCTCACTCGGTGGTTGGAGGAGAAAGAGGAGAGGAGACCCCGAGCAGACCCGCTGACCAGGCTCTCATCAAGCTAGCAGGGCTATAGGCTCACTCGGTGGTTGGAAACAATAATAAAAGGGGGATCATGCCGCTTCTGCGGAGTGGTTATCTCCTCCCCATCCCCACTTACCTTCTTACTCTACCGTGCTACAGTCTTCGTGAGCAAGGACTTGTTTCCATCTCAATACTGGATAGGGGCATAGAAGCTGCAGTTGGAGAGCATAAATGCCTTATGGCTGTAATTTGAGTTGGGTGTTTTCTGGAGACAGGTAATTGAGGTCGTGACATAGAAGCTAAATAATCAGGGAAACATTGACCCTGGCTACTAACAAAAGGGGGGTAATTGACCCCCCGGGTCCACTTGCGCCGAGAGGAGCCGATAGGCTGCGCGAGAGGAAGGAGAAGGTGTCCCCACGCCTGCGAGAGAGGCAGAGACTTGCCCGCTCGCCCCCTGGGCTAGGTTGGCTGATAACAGTCGGCGAGGGAAAAGACAACCCCCTCTCGCCGCCAAGGATCTCGAAGATCTTGCGAGCTGTCCAAGCAAGAGAAAAAAGAAAAAAAAGAGGGAGGAAGAAAAGAAAAAGGCTAGCTTCAGGCGCGAGCAAATATATATATATATATACGAGTGAATCATATTCGTGTCTTAATACAGAACATTCCCAAATCGGGAGGCATTATAGTCGTAACAAGAAAGGAGAGGAAAAGGCTGTTGTGCTCAAGGAGCCCTAGTCATTCTCGCCCGCCGAAGACTCGTCCTCGCCATAAATCTCGGGCACGAGGTCCCGGGCGGTGATGTCCTCGCAATCATCTTTAACTACGCCCATCTCTCGCATCATCTTCAGGATGAGCTCGGCGGGCTGTATGTTGGCATCCCGGCAAAAGTCCTCGACCTCGTCGTGCGTATAATGCGTGGGAGGAGGAGTGGCCTGCAAGCGAGAGGTAGAGGCCTCTTTGAGCTGGGTCTTCTCTGCATTCAGCTCCTTCACCTCCGTCTCCAGCTCCTCGACTCGCGAGCGCAGTCTTTCAGCCGTCTCGGCATCCTGCAAAAAGGACGAACCGTTAAATCTAGCGAGAGAGTGCTTGAGAAGGCCGGCCTAGTATCAACTCACCCCTCTGCCACTGGCCTTGGCGAGAAGGTTCTCGGCCACCTCCAGTCGCTTGGTGAGATCCCCAGACTTCTCGCGCTTGGCAGCGAGTTGGGTGTTTATCTCCTTCCAGCTTCGAGTGTTGTAAATTAGGCGGCGCGAGAGTCGAGGAGAAAGCTCGAAGGTACGCAGCTGCGAGTGGGCCGTCCTGAAGATGAGATCTCGCGTGGAGGCCGCGTCGAGTGCGTCAGGGGAGAGACCCCCATAGAGGTCGAAGCTCAAGGAGAAGGCATGGGCAGAAGACTCCCCTTGCTCTCTCCATGAAGGGAGGAGGGTGGAGATGGATACCCGATGTGCCCCCTTATCCCAGATGAGCGAATGCTCATTGGCGCCGTCGGGGACAGACGGGCCCGTGTTGAAGTTTAGGTGGGCGGATGGAGCAGGATACTGGAGAGGAACCTCCCCGCGAGAAGGGGACCGGAGAGGTTGGTGAGAAGAGCTCGCGGGAAGTGCGAGAGGGGCCGCATCTTCAGGAAGCGAGACGGCCCTGTGCGGAGAGGTAAAGGGAGGTGAGTGGGGAGATTCGGATCCCAGGGATATGGGGCTCAAGGACCCCGGCGTCGCCGCTGTGTCCGCAGGGACCTTGCCCTTCTCGGAAGGGAAGGAGACTACCTTCTTCAGCTTCATCTTTACTTTCTTTGAGGGGGTGAGGCGAGAGGGAGCCGAGTCCTCAGCCGCCCTCTTTCGAGGAGAAGGGGCCAACGAATCTTTGGCCGCCTCGGCTGCCATAGTAGCGAGAGCAATGTCTTTAGATGGCTTGATATTACTTCTGTAGGGGGGGTGCACCGGCACGTTCCTCTCTCCTGGGAGAAGCGAGACAGTCAGGGAAAAGGTTCAGCGAGAGGAAGGCCCTGAAGGCAAGAAAAAGACGAGGGGGTCGGGCATACCTTCTCCAGGGAGTACGGGGAGCAGTGAGGCGAGCCCCCGCCTCAAAAACCTAACCTCGAAGTTCTTCCCAGCAAGGTACTCGCAAAGGAGCCTGTCCGTACCGCCAACCTGTGGAGAAGTGTAGAAGGTTTCCGCGGGCGAGGCAGGCGTGAGAGGGACGCCACCCAGATTTCCACGGACAAATACGAAGCGAGTCAGCCAGTGGTGATTTTTATTGGGTGTCTCGCACACCTTCAGGTTTAGCCCGGTGAAGAAGGAGACCCCGTCTTGATTGGCGTGGTAGACGAACATCTTCCGGAAGACGGTGAGACTGAATTCTATTTTCTCTCGCCGCATGTAGCACGCGAACGCGACGATAATTGAGATCGCGTTGGGGTTTAACTGGGTAGGCACGATGCCGAAGTACTTGAGAACTTGCTTCACCTCGGGCCAGAGGGGAAGCCGGAGCCCCGCCTCGAAATGAGAGACGGGGAAGGCGAGCTCGCCCGGGTAGAACGTATTCACGCTCTCGCCAACCTTAGGAGGGCGCGACTCGTAGCCCTCCGGCAAAAAGTCGCTTCAGAAGGCCTCGTATTCATCGGCGGAGAGACGACCGGGAGGAAAATCGTGGTCAGAGAACCTCTTCCCATAGCGGCTGCGGCCTTCACCACCCTCTGAACTCCCTTTTCCCATGGAGTGCGAGATGAAGGGAAAGTAGGCGAGTAGAGGACTGGCGGGAAGGCACGAAGGACAGTAGAGGGGAAGGATGAGGGGGCTGGAGCGCGAGGCAAGCTGCGGAAGGAGGGGGAGCCGCGAGCGGAAGTCTAGGAAAACATGTTTCCAGCCTATGCAGCGGGGGTATTTATAGCCCTCATGAGTAAGAGAGTGAGCGGACAGAGGACCACGCCGGGAAAAGGCAAGAGTCGGCCGACCCTTCTGCCTCCAAGCCTCGGGCGGCAGAACCCTAAGTGGGTCATCAGCCCAAGAAGGCGATGAAAAGATGGACGCAGGGAAATAAAAGTAATAAAGGTTAAAAATTAATAAAGGTTAAGAATTAGCTTAAAAGAAGATATTAGTGTTGTCGCACCATTTAAATAGGCAAATCACCAAATTAATAAATCTAATCCCGCATGAAGATGGGTGGCAAGTTCGAAAAGCACACAACTAGCGGTATATAGGCAAGTATTTTATTACAGACAAGGCGAACGAAAAGAGCGATAGGCGAGGGGCGAGAGGAAAGAAGGCGGAGCTCTCGTCAATTCTTATCCCACCTCCATCGTCCTCCCCCGTGGCTTCTCACGCAGGGAGGACGACTAGGGAGGTGGAAGGCGCGAGCCGCCTCGACACCGCTGCGAGCGAGACGGAGCTGTTGGTCGACGTCATCCAAGATTGCCTGAGGATTCGTCTGGTCCACCTCAATGTCGGCGTCTATCTCCGAAGACAGGCGAGCGCATTCCACCTCTAGCCAGTCGATCCGGTGGTCTGCGGCTTGTTTCCCTTTTTCCAGCACTTGAATGATACGCGCGTGCTTCCGCAGCATCTCGGCCACCTTGCGCTTCATCTCTATAGGGTCTGTGGGGTCGCCCAGATAGTCCTCGATCTCATCTATAGGAGGAGGAGGCGAGGGGGCCAGTTGCTTGGAGTAATCATCGACCGGCGAGTCGGCAGCCAACAAGTTCTCGACAGGGGTTCCACTCGCACCTATGGAGGAGCCAAAGAGGTAAAGTGGCAAGAAAAAAGCAGGCGGCGAGAAGAAGAGAGCAGGTGTCAGGAGTAGGGCCTCTTACCGAGTCGGCGGGTGGAGCCCGATGTGGTAGAAGGATCATCCCTCCCCATCACGGGGGTGGAGGGGGGAGTGGAGACTTGGGGAGAGAGAGGCCGGGAAGGAAGATCTGATATGTTGATGCGAATGGTATCAGGACGATGAGGGGGCACCGAGATTTTTTAGGAAAAGGTAGCAAGTAAAAAGCGTGTGGTGCAAGGAGATCATAGCTGGTTGGAAAAACTCACCTCTTTTCCTTTGAGACTAGCTGGAGTGGGAGGTATATACCCCCTCGGAAAGGGGGAAGAAGGTTCTCTTGTCGAGAGGGGAGGCTCCGGAACCTTTGCCTTTTTCGGGAGAGAGGTGGAGGGCGGTAGCGAAGGAGAATCATGTGCGGGGATCTTGTTCAGACCCGCCGCTGTCGTCTTGTTCCGTCGGCACACGGCCGCGATGCGATCCCGAAAACCTTGACTGAGAGACATGTAGGCAGATGCCAAGAGGGGAGGAAAGAGAGGAAACACCCCCTTAGGGGGAGGAATTTTCTATATTTATAGGCTGGGCAAGGGGCCCACCAAAAGATTCCCTCAATAAATTAACTGTACCATCGCAAGCCTCGGTTGAACTATCTTTCCGAGCTTGTGCCAACCTCGAAAAGAGCGGGGATTGTGTACAACCTCGGGCTCACAGCCTGGCGAGAGGATCCTGGCGAGAGGGCCCAGGCGAGAGAAAGGATCCTGGCGAGAGGGCCCAGGCGAGAGAAAGGGTCCTAGCGAGAGGGCCTAGGCGAGAGAAAGGGTCCTGGCAAGAGGGCTCAATCGAGAGGCTGAAGGAGAGCGAGTGGGCCCAGGCGAGAGGCCCCAGCCAGGTGAGAGGGCCCTGGCGAGAGGACCCTAGCAAGAGGTACCCGGAGAGATGGGCCATCTTGGTTCAGGGCCATTTCAGGTAGGGCCTGGGCCACCTTTTGGGTCCCAGGGGTATTTTTACTCTTTTACCCTGGGTGGTCTGCAATTAGCCTTTTAGGACAGCGGAGTTCGGCTGTTGGCAGACCTAGTCGGGGGCATTCCGGTAATTTCAGGATGGATTAGTTTAGTTATTTGCAGTCCCAGTTCAAAGGCCTATAAATAGACCAGTAAGGTGCCTTAGAAAAGCAAGCATTCTTTACTCCCTCTCTCTTCTAAAGCACCTAGCTCAGTATTGGCTAGGAAGGGGAAGAGCCATAGCTAGTCTCTTCTGGGTAAGAGGTGGGACCTCCTCACTGAGGCTCACGGTCTAGTTCTTCGCCTTGAGCGTGATCCCAAGGGAGTAAGCACGAGCTGTCCCTGTAGTTCCGAGCTTTAGGTGGAGCTGACTTTGTTGGTTCCAATAAAGGGATTCTTCAAACTTCTTTGCATGGGATAGCTCACTTTTCAGTGAAGCTATCTCCTCCCTACAGCATTCTAACTCCTCAGAGAGTTTGAGGTTGTCTGATTTTAAGGTGCTATGTTCAAACAATTGATTTCTTAGGGAGATAATCTCTTTCTCAGACTTTAACAGGTCTAAACAAAGTGCCTTAAATTAAGATCTAAAGTCCTCTGAATCAAATTCAAAGGAGTTTATTACCTGGTCTTCTTCAGTTTGAGTTTCATATACAGACTCTGACTCTTGTTCTGCATCAGAGTTTTGTTGGGAGGCATTGATAGCCAACATGCAAAATTCCTTTTCTTCAGCATCATCTTCATCATCACTTGAGCTTGATGAAGCCTCTGATTCTTCTTCAGTTTCACTCCAGGTTTCTGTTACAAATCCCTTCCTTGTATGTTTATTTTTGTTGGAGGAGGATTTATTGTAATTGTTTCCCCTTGAGTCCTTGTCTTTTCTCCTATCTTTCCTGTCCTTCTTGTCCTTATTCTAATTTTCTGGACAGTCAGGCACAATATGGCCTGGTTTCCTGCATCCAAAACAGATTATTTCTTTATTATTTGACTTATTATACCTTGGCTTCTCATTCCCTCTGGATGACCTTTTTCTGATTTCTTTCCTGGCCATCTTATAGAATCTTTTGGCTAGCGAGCTCATCAATTCTTCATTTCCTGTGACCTTGTCTTCAGGCAAATCTTCTGTAGCTTTGAATGTTATTGTCTTCTCCTTCCTGATAGCTGGAGAAGCAACCTTTTGTTCTTCCTCTCTGTTCTTGATGAGCAGCTCATAAGACTTGAGCTTGCCCAACAAAGCTTAAGTAGTAATCTCAGTTAGGCTTCTGGCATCCTTGATTGGCCAGATCCTTGAGTCCCAAGTGCTAGGAAAGCACATTAGGATCTTGTCATTTAATTCTGTTAGAGAGATCTCCTTGTCCAGTGTTTTTAATTCATTGACTATTAGGCTGAGCCTATTGTACATGTCTGCCACTGATTCAATTTCTCCCTTTTTGAAGTTCTGATATTGGCTTATGGGATGGGATCTCTTGTCCTTCCTTTCATCAGCAGATCCTGAGACAATTTCAGATAACTTGTCCCATATCTCTTTTGCTGAACTGTATTCAGCCACCTTTTAGAATATCTACTCAGACATAGTCCGAGCAAGGATATTCATAGCCTTTGCATCTGCAACTTTCCATTTCTTTATTTCTGCATCTATTCCTGAGGTAGGTGGAATAGCACTTGTACTTGTAATTATTGGGGGTCTTGGACAAACTGTCAATACAGAATTGTAGATGTCCTCATAAATAGAATTCATGTAAAGTCTAATCCTTGCCTTCCAAAGTGCAAACTTAGAAAGGTTGCACACTGGAGGTCTGGTGCTAGCATAATCTTTGTTCTGTGTCATGGTTTTGTGTAAAAATAAATATATAGTACACAAAAGAAATAACTATCCTCTATAGAGGGTTGATCTTTTCAGAGATCTTTTTATTCAGGTGTTAGCATATTCAACTAATCTGTTGAAAATTAAGATATTGAGAAACCAACCTCCCTCTGATACCAATTAAAGTGAGTTAAAGATCTACCTTAACTCTAGAGGGGGGTTGAATAGAGTATTTTAAAATAATTTGCAATTCAAAAACTGTAAAGCAGTGGAAGTCTTGATTTATGTATGTGTAAGGTGCTTGCAAAAAGAAAAACTAAGTAAGAAATAGGAAATCACACAGCACACAGCAAAGTAAAAAGCACAGCAAACCAGATGACACAAGGAGCTATAGTGGTTCCCCAATAACCTGGGTACATCCACTCTTCTACCGCCCTAGGTAGGAATCCACTGCAGGAATAGTTGATCAGGTGTCCTAGGCACCAATGAGCTTTTGATAAGGTGCTCAAAAACCAAAACTAGATTTTTTGATAAGGTGTCTTGTCCACCACTGAGTTTTGACAAGGTCTCAGAAACCATCCACAAAACTTTTGAAGGGAGTTTTGAGAAACCTTTTTACAGGATAGAAAGGAAAAAAGAAAATGAGTTGAGTTATTCTTCTCTATCAACAATCTGAGAGAAGACAAGTGGAAGATGTTGTCAAATCTCCCCCTGAGATCTGTAAGGGTTCAGGAAGATGAGCTTTGCTTAGGGTGATAGGCCTTCAGTTGCATCAGATCTCCAGCAATAGATGATTTCAACAGATGCTGAAATGTGTGTTGTCTGGAGTCCTTGATAATGAAGCTTTTGAACACTTAAATCTTCAAGGAGTAGAACAGCAGATGATCTCATTCACAATGATGTTCCTTGTGTTCTTGAAGAATTCTGACTCAGTAATTCTGTAAGCTTTTGTCTACTGAATCTATTCTCAGAAGATGAATTCTTGATAACTGAATTTTTTCTCTCTCTTCTGTATACCTTTTTCAAATCTTGTCTGTTCTTTTTCTGAAAATTATTTTCTAAGGATTATATAAGATTCTGATTTTAGATGGCCGTTACTCAGTCATAAATGACTTCCATAATTGACAACTGTCTCTGGGGAAAGTCCTAAGTAACATTCCAATTATTCTTCCTTGAAACGTGCTCCAGATTGCTTGAAACGGCTACAGAATCCTTTGACATAAATGCTGAAAATAAATCTGAATGAATTCCATAACTGTCCTGAATTTGAATTCTGAAAACGTCGACCTCTCAGAAAATCGTCAATCTGAGCTCAGCTATCGTCGACCTTAGCTCAGAGATTGGATTTATACTAGAGACAGAAAACGTCGACCTGAGCTCTACGATTGTCGACCTGAGGTCAACGACTAGGAAAACAACTAGAGACAGAGCGTCGATCTGAGCTCGAAGATCGTTGAACGGAGTTCGATGCCTCATTGAATTGAGCTCAGAGATCGTCGACCTGAGTTCGACGTTTCGTCGACTTGAGCTCGACAAGAATTGTCCTAGTCTTCAGCACTTGAATCCTGATCTGTAGAAGGTTTGAGGTAAGCTTTCAAACCTAAGTATTAACCCTAAGACTCATTCTAATTGACCTATTTGACTTTACAGCAAGGTCAAAACAAAATCCTAATCACATAGTGATCCTTACCCAAATTAGTAATTGGGTGTTCCAACAGACTTGTTCTGCAGTCCGCTGGCTTGCCTTCCAGCTTCCCGGTGTCCTCTTCTACCAAGCGGTGGGCGAACTTCTTCTCAGCTCGCACAACATGGCACAAGCTCGCTCAGCAGCGGGGGCGGACTCATCCAAGTCCGCCAATAGCAAGACCAGCACAAGGAAGTCCTAGACCGCACAGCCCTGCGCGGGCTCTACGGACTCAATGTTTGTACTCGCTCAGCTCACCGCCTCACCGGCGGTGACGTTACCAAGACCGTTACCTCCTCGGGCCTATAAATAGTCCCCCAGACCTCTCATTCAAGGGGGAGAGACAACGCGACAAAGGCGTCTAGATCTCTCCATCGCTTCTTGCGGACTCAAGTTTCCAGTCCACGCGACCTGCTCCCAGCTTTTCCCGGCTCGATCAAGCAGCCCGCCCGGCAAAGTCCTGCGAGCTCCTTGATCAGCTAACCGTACAGCCTGCCGACCTCCCTGGTCAGTCTGTGCGTCCTCCGACATTCTCCTCTCCTTAGCCGCCAGCTTCCCCCTAGTACCCTTTATTCTGCTTTCCATGTAAAGGTGCAACCTCGAGCTATAACTTCGATTGTAATCAAAGGAAAGCCCGTCGTAAGAGAGGCATTTAGGCTGCGATGGGCCAAGTCTGTTGTTGTCGCCGCTAGCGGCCCTCTATTCTCTTTTCTTCTCTCAGTCTAACAATTAGAGCCAAACCGCTAAAGTAGAATCTGATCGATAGTTCCCAATCAAGCTTATTCCCTGCTCGAGCAAGCTTATCCCTTGCTCCCTCAAACCTCTCTTTTATCCCCACAACCCTCCTTTTTCCCTTGCTTGTGAGATCGAACAACCCGTTATCTGAGCGGTGTCGCATTTCGCGCATTAACAATTAACACGTGACCTTCATATCTCGATCAGATAGTGAAGTCAGTGGTTACTCTTGTCAGACCACCAACCCCTTCCAAATATCCCTTGTACCAGTGATGATGCTCTCTGGGAAGCCCTCAGGCTTTTGCGTTGTGAAATTGCCCAACAGTTTCATTTACTTAACCATACTCTAGCCGCTATCACTCAACAGTTTGAGGCGCAGCCAACAATAAACCTGTCTCCTCCGATCAATCAGGCATCTTCAGTGATGGACCAACAAGTCTGTCCATTAGCCCATCCATATTCTTACCCTCCAACTTTCCTGCCAGGTTATCCTTGTGCATATCTGACAAGTTATCCGCCTACGCAGACCGCAGTCTCTCGGCAGACTCTAGTTATTATGCAAGGAAAGAATTTCTTCAGACCCAGTTAAGCCATCACATACACAGCCAACAACCCGAGAAAGGTGCCTAAATCTTCCGCTAAGAGAAAAAGAGGCCCAAAAGCTTTGTTTCGTGTCAAGCAACACGAGAGCGAGACCTTAGCCCATTTCATTGAGCACTTCCAAAGGAAAGCCTTATAAGTTGAGAATGTTGATCCCGAATTCTATAGAGTCGCTTTCATGGCTGGTCTTCGAGAAGGACCACTCAAGTTCGAGGCCTACTTCCGTCAGCCAAGGACGTGTCAGGAGATGATTAGCCTCACCCATAAATATGTTTGCATTGAATAGGGGAATCCATTTCATCTCCAAGCCCGTTGCAGTAAAGAATACTCCTTCTTGCGAGCAGCCTCCAAAGTTTCTTCAGAAGGATTTTCAACCGCAAGCAGGGAAGGAAAGAATTGGTCAACGTCATCAACATTTCTTCTCAAGCAAGGATTTCCTCCAAAGAAAAGAACAGCGACTGCCAGTCCCTTCTGTTCACCCAGCACAAACTCTACAAGCAGCTCTGGTCCATCAACAGCAGGATGAAGGCTTGTTTGAGTCAGAACTAAACGCAGCTATGCAGGAAGTAGGACAAGTCCCGAAGGGTAAGAAAAACTATAAAAATCCTTGCCAACCGCCAGGTCAAAGGCAAAAAGATTCGATTTCATTCTGCAAGTTTCACAAAGTAAAAGGTCATGCGATAAAAGATTGCAAATCCCTTCGACAACTGATTGAGAAAATGCTGAAGCAGGGGAAATGCCAGCATTTGCTCCAGAAGAATAATCCATCTCATCCATAAAATCTCAAAAAGCAAAAGGAGACAAGCGACTTTCTTGCCTGAAATACCGCAAAGCTATTCGCAATCTGGGTCGGTTATATTTTCCTTTACGCTCTTCGAATATTTTTTCTCTAAAACACTTCTAAGTGTTCTTTCATTTTTCGTTCAATAAAGCTTACGTTAGAGATCTCATACTGACACAGTTCCCTTTTGTAATGCTTCTCCTCTATATTTTTCTCTTTGCCAAAGAGATCACTGAACCACTGAGATATCGCCAAGTCTTATTGTTCCCTCCATGGATTGTCCCCTAGCGTAAGACTACAATGACCACATATGGTGAGGAGTTTTTCGCATATGTGTTGTGGGGGCCGTTCAATCTATTATGGGTAACTTCAGATTTCGGATCCTGGCCGGTGTCTAGCACAGTGTGTGTGCCTAGGGAAGGCAGCCTGTGATAGTTCTATCGTGTCTCGTTGCTGGATATGTTACAGTTACGGTGATATTTGCGTGACAAGCAATGGCGATCAAGTGTAACCTTGTCTCTTCGATCATCTCACGACTGTGATGGCCGAACACTCGTTGGTACTCTCGATCCATGCCTTCGCAGGGCCTACAATTCTGCTGATTAATTCACAAACAAGCAATAGGCCACTTGGAGCAACTAGTCTACTTGATCAGCAATGTTTGTAACCCGAGGAAAGAGAGCAGTGTATCTGTCGATTCCTCCGTAGGAATTTCCTTTTTTGTGCTTGTTTATCTTCTATGCCCTTCAAGGGAGTGCGTATATCCCTCCTTTGTCTCTTCTGCCTTATTGCAGGTTGGCAGGTTAAATTAAACCTATTCCAAGGATCGGCCATATCTCTTTGCCTTATGATCATCTTATATGCACTACCTTCAAAAGTTCTATCAGATGGTTATCCATAAGCTCTCTTATCAAATGCTAGCGATGCAAATCATTTAATCAAAGTATCTTGTTCTCTTTGATTGGCAAGTCATGTTGTTATAAGTCTAAATTAAAATGGTTTCATCTTGCTGATCTGGATTTCATGTATAAAATTTCATACTTAATCATGCGAGACAATCATTATCGCGTCTTGATCTTTATTCAGTTAATAGCAGAGTTTGCTAAGAATCTCTTCTGCTATCCAATTATATCTTATCATATCAACAGTTAACATTTGCAGGTTCCAACCAGGTACTTGCGACTTAGTTTACTTTTCTATCATATCTGCGGCTTACTCTTCTTTTGCATAGATTAGCAGATATTAGCAAGTTCCCTTCAGGTACTTGTAGCTTACTTTTTTATCATATCTGCGACTTACTCTTCTTTTGCAGAGATTTGAAGATATTAGCAAGTTCCCTTCAAGTACTTGCACCTTACTTTTCAATCATATCTGCTACTTACTCCTATTTTGTAGAGATTTGCAGATATTAGCAAGTTACCTTCAGGTACTTGCACCTTACTTTTCTATCATATCTGCTACTTACTCTTCTTTTGCAGAGACTAGCAGATATTAGCACGTTCCCTTCAGGTACTTGCAGCTTACTTTTCTTTCATATCTGCTAGTTACTCTTCTTTTGCAGAGACTAGCAGATATTAGCAAGTTCCCTTCAGTTACTTGAAGCATACTTTTCTATCATATCTGCTACTTACTCTTCTTTTGCAAAGATTAGCAGATATTAGCAAGTTCCCTTCAGGTACTTGTATCTCACTTTTCTATCATATCTGCTATTTACTCTTCTTTTGCAGAGACTAGAAGATATTAACAAGTTCCCTTCAGGTACTTGCAGCTTACTCTTCTATCATATCTGCTACTTACTCTTCTTTTGCAGAGACTAATAAATATTAGACAAGTTCCCTTCAGGTATTTGCAGCTTACTTTTCTATCATATCTGTCACTTACTCTTTTGTTGCAGAGATTAGCAGCTATTAGCAAGTTCCCTTCAGGTACTTGCAGCTCATTTTTCTATCATATATGCTACTTACTCTCCTTTTGCAGAGATTAACAGATATTAGAAAGTTCCCTTCAAGTACTTGCAGCTTACTTTTCCATCATATCTGCCACTCACTCATCTTTTATAGAAATAAGCAGATATTAGCAAGTTCCATCCATGTACTTGCGACTTAGTTTTCTTTCTTTTATATCTACGGCTCACTCTTCCCTTTGCAGTGATTAGCCGACATTTGCAAGTTCTATCCAGGTACTTACAACTTTGTTTTATATCATACTTATGATTTACCCTTTTTGTAGAAGTTAGCAGGTGCTTGCAAGCCTCCTTCAGGTACTTACAAGTTATCATTCTTCTATGCTTTCCTCTCATCAATGTTTTGTAGAGCCCGCTAGGAGACATTCATGTCTTCTTCGTTTTGGAAAAACATCTCAGGTACGTGTAAGATGTACCTCTTTCCGCCTATGTTAATTCTTTCCTTCGCAGTAAAAAGATAGGCATTAGCAAACCTTTTTTCTGAGGAGAGACATCAGGTTCCATCTAACCTTCCCCTTTCGTTTTCTTGAGGGAAGAATCATAATTTTTGTGGGTCTCCTACTCTTTCGATGTTCTCTTCTGAACTTGAAAAATTGTGGGGATTATGTTAACCTAGAAATCGGTGATCCCTCCCAAGGTAGCCAGCTCGCAAGTCGCGGCCTGCTCTAGGTGGTCGCGGCCTGTCAGCCTCTCTCTCTAAGGGTGGGTAGACTGACCTCTCAGTCCACTCAGTCCATGCGGCTAGGGAGGTCTCCCCAATCTGACCGCCCAAGTCGCGTAGTAGCCGCTCGTTCTACAGGGGCTACAGAATGCTTCTTCAATCCGCTCTTACAGGCCGTGCGGTTAGTTCGGTTAACTGTGTAGTTGTTCGTTCTTCCTCTTAGGTGCGAGCTGCTCAACTAAGTGGCGGAATCGAATCCCTATCCGCCCAGACTGCACATAAGATGCTCAGCTAGAGGCGACGACCTGCTCTCCTGTCCTCCAGCTGTATGCAGACTCAATCTGAATTTGACAGGTCGCCTACCTCATACAGCGAGCTACCTGATCAGCTGACTACGCGGTCTGCCGACCTCTCTGGTCATCTGCCAGGTCGCCAACCCTTATCCCCAAGCAAAGGTTGCTACCAGTCGTTATCGGCTCTCACTAATAGGAGCAACCTGGACTCTTCAGTCCGCCAGGTTGCCAGCTCATGTCGCCAAGCAATGTTGACAAGCCACCAGCAGGCAGAGTGCTCAACATGTCCGCAGTGAGGTAGGCGAACTCGTTGCGCAATATGCTAGATCAGTCCCAACACGGCAGCCTGCAACCTGTCTTCTCTCTACAGCGGGCTGGGCGGACTCATTCTGCAGTCCGCCGGCTAGCCCTCCAGCTTCCCTGTGTCCGCTTATACCATGCACCGGGTGAACTTCTTCTCATCTCGCACAGACCGACGCAAGCTCACTCAGTAGTAGGGGTGGACTCGTCCAAGTCTGCCAGCAGCAAGACCAGCACCAGGAAGACCCAAACCGCGCAGCCCTGCGCGGACTCTACGGACTCAATGTTTGTACTCGCTCAGCTAACCGCCTCACCAACTGTGATGTTACCAAGACTGTTACCTCCTCGAGCCTATAAATAGGCCCCCAGACCTCTCATTCAATGGGGAGAGATGACGTGGCAGAGGCGTACAGATCTCGCCATCACTTCTTGCGGACTCAAATTTCCAGTTTGCGTGACCTGCTCCCAGCTTCTCCCGGATCGATCAAGAATCCCGCCCGGCTAAGTCCTGCGAGCTCCATGATTAGCTAACTGCGTGGCCTGCCGACCTCCCTGGTCAGTCCTCGCGGCCTCCGACATTCTCCTCTCCTTAGCCGCTAGCTTCCCCCCTTGTACCCTTTATTCTTCTTTCCATGTAAAGGTGCAACCTCGAGCTGAAACTTCGATTGTAATCAAAGGAAATCCCGTCGCAAGAGAGGTATTAAGGCCACGACGGGCCAAGTATGTTGTTGCCGCTGTTAGCGGCCCTCTCTTCTCTTTTCTTTTCTCGGTCTAACCATCAGAGCCCAACCGCTAAAGTAGCGTCTGATCGATAGTTCCCGATCAAGCTTATTCTCTGATCGAGCAAGCTTCTCCCTTGCTCCCTCAAACCTCTCTTCTTTCCCCGCAAACTCCTTTTTCCCTAGATTGTGAGATCGAACAACTCGTTAACTGAGCGGTGTCGTATTTCGCGCATCAACAATCGCTATCTTTTCCTTTTCTTAATGAAGACTCCTTGTTGAAAATTTTCTGAAAAAGTGTTTCTCCTTTTCGAAATTTTCATGAATCTTTTGAATTTCTTTGTGAATAAACTCTCTTTGTATTCTTCTTCTTTATCATCAGTATCATTATCATCCTCCTTCTTTAATTTCAATTCCAACGCCTTCTTCTTTGGTTTCACGTTGTACTTTGGTTGTTGAATTTTCAGCTCAACCTCATAGGTCTTGAGATTCCCAATAAGGCTATCGATTTGAAGCTTTTTTAGACCCTGTGACTTCGAGATGGTCATCTCCTTAGGATTGAACATGGGGGGAGCAGCGATCTAAGAGTCTTCCCCGCCAAATACCCATTAGAGAAATTATTTCTTAGCCCTTTTGAGTCATTGACAATCTTGGTGAACCTTGTACATCTTCATCCACTTCCATCTAAAATTTCTCAAACTAAGATTCCTTTTGATCGACCATCGAATACTTTACCTGCGAAGTACCTTCATAAGTAATTTCAAGTAAATTTTAAATATCATAAACTATTTCTCAAGCAGAAGCCCTGTTAAATTTTGTTCTATCCAAATCACAAAATAATGCATTCATAGCTTTGGCATATTTTTGCATTTAAATTTGACACAATCATCCCACTTATCCTTAGGTTTTTCCATAGTAACATCTCCAACAATAATTTTTGGAGAAGAGTGGCATTGTTCTACCATATTTCACACATCTATATTTAATGCAATTAAAAGGCATCACATTCTAGTTTTCCAATTATTATTGTCAGTTTCAGTGAATAGAGGTGGTCTACTAATCCATTGCCCCTCATAAAAAGCACGATCGAGATGTGCCATTATTCTCAGCTGTGAAACCATTTTGGATTAACCTGCCTCTAATACTAAGTGTTGGATCTTACAGTACCCTTAGGGGGGGTGAATAACGGCTTCTATGATATTTAATAAAACTATAAAATTTTTAAATATTAATTATATGTATATATATATATATATCAGATACTATCGGTGGCATTCAAATTATTTCATGCGTTAACATAATTTTAATTCTCAAAAAATTATCAAAGTAATTTTTCTGAGAAATGCTTGAAATGAAATTTAAGAAATATAAAAGACAATAAAAATGATTTTATTTTAATCATTTTTATAAAAAAAAACTATGATCTAAATAAAGCTTGATATCAAGGCTATAAGAAAGTATTCTTTTTGTTTCCTCACCGGTCCTTCTCCTAAGGACCGACTGGCTATAACCTATCTTGCCCTAGATATGGCCCCTTGCTTTCCCCCAAGATAAACACCTTGACTTAATTGCTGCACACACGACGGTGAATTCCCCCTAAACCACACAATGCCTACTCGCCACACATAAAGTTGCAAATTCTCTATCGTTTCAAATGAAAATGGAAGAATATAATTAAAAATAAAAATTTAAGACTCCCAATATTAGAGAGCTCTAAAGGAGATGAAGGATCGCTGTGAACATCATCAGTGTTCAAGCATTCAAAAATCTCTTTTTCACTCTTAAAGTATAAAGACGGTGTTGTCAGTGCTCTGAGTTTAGGGATGAAGGCTCTCACAAATGGTAGAAATTTAAGCTTTAGAAGGTGTAATCTTGAACTATGAGAACCCAGCTTTAAATAGACTTCGGGACATAACACTGGAGATTTTTATACCATCCAGCGTATGCATATAATATTGACACATGGACAGTACAGTGGAGATCGTGGAAGTAAAAGCGATGATCATGGACGATCGTGGTTCAATTTATCAGGGTATTCATATCACCCAGCAATATTAGTAGATCGTGTGCACCGTGGTTTTGATCATGCAGGTCGTGGAAAATTGTGTCCATATTGCCCTACGATATTAATCTCGCCTGCATTAGCACCGACATGTCATAAAACTATCTTTCATCAGTTTGATTATAGTATGTCGTTATTCTACCGTCATCCATTCTACCTTTAGCATTAGTTATAATACCCACAATATCTCAAAATTAAGATCATTTCTTCATTACTCTGTATCACTGTCATAGGTGTTTTATACTTGTTGTTCTTATACATAATAAATAAACATGATCAAATAGATAGCGAGATTTGTTATTTTTGTACGAAGGGATGCGGAATGCATGCTCCAACAATTATTTTATTCCTTATGAAGATAATTTCTCATTGAGCAGAATTCAAAATTGTCAATGGACTGAAATACTCAGATTTCCACAAGTGAACATACACAATAAAAAAACAAAGGGCATTTAGATTGAAAAACTGCAGAGACTTCTTCTTCCCTTCTCCTCTCTGCTACAACTACAGATTATAACGTCTCATTTCTAGCTAGACCCCTCATATTTATTGCGGTGTCACAATGGTGACTTGATTCGACAGTTAGAGAAGACCTAGAGCAAATTTGTCGAGAGGCCTAGAGGGTATTCATCAAGAGAATCTGGAGATAGACGAGAAGACTCATGAATTCAACGAGAGGACTCGACGAACGAGTGAACTCAATTTGACTTGTGGAATCTGTCGGGATATTTATTTAAAGGACTCAAGAATTCATCGAGAGGACTCAATGAATTCGTCGAGTGCACTCGAGTGGACTTATGAAATCTGTCGAGAAGATTCATTGAAAGGACTCAAGAAATCATCGCGAGGACTCAACGAATTCGTCGAGTGAACTCGAGTGGACTTATGAAATTTGTCGAGATGATTGGTCGAAAGGAATTGAGAATTCATCGAGAGGACTCGACGAATTCGTCGAGTGAATTCGGGTGGACTTGTGAAATCTGTCGAGATGATTAATCGAGATGACTCGACGAATTTGTCAAGTGAACCTGAGTGGACTTGTGAAATTCAGTAGGATATTTGTCGAGTGGACTAATGTTTTTGTCGAGATGGCTCGTGTAACGGACTTAATGCACTCGACGATTTGTCGAGTGATTCCGACGATTCATCGAGTGATTCCGACTATTTGTCGAGTATATTCGACGAATGGACTTAGCATTTTTTGTGTGTGATGTCTGGTTACTCACAGATTTATGGCACTTCCAGACTATACAGAACAGCGGGTTAATGACTTGTCTTTTTCCAAAGACTTAATTTATATTATATTAAGGGTTGTCCAATGAGAGAATGACGCATGGTAGGAAGACTTTCAACCCTAAAATCACAAGCCAATTCTTTATATGGATAACCCGAACCCTAGAAGTCTTCTTCATCGTCTGCCGTTTTCTCTCTTTCTGAAGAATGATGGACCGAACATGATACTAACAAGGAAACCGAACACACCAATGCCATTAAGGAGAAGTAATTGATCCATGGCTAAAAACCAAGTGAGCTTCCTACCCTCTCCCTTGGTGCTAGATCTTTAGATCCAAAGTATTGGAGAGACATCGGCTCAAGAGAGCTTGATTTGGGAGTTTAATGGAGATTTCCTAGGATTGAACTAATGCAGGCTCACACGTTTGACATCGAATAGATCTACGGACTAGCACATATACCTCTCCACAATCCAAATCCTATATTCGGAAAAGGTAGATCTCTCCCAACAAAAGAAAACGAAGGTTCGCCAAAGCCTTTTGAAATTAAATCAATCAAGAAAAACACAAACCGAGCTAAGAAAACCACGATGAATCAATGCTATCAAAATTCAACGCTAAGAATCTACCACCACAGGAATAAATCTAGGAAAATAAACAAACAAAGGTAGAAGGTTTCGTTATCCAATCGAAATAGATGATTCCGATTTTCTACTTGGATCACTCTTCAACGGCTCTGCCGGAGTCACGTCGGATGGAGAGGAAACTTATCCGCCTTCATCGCGTCACGCCGGAGTTGGAATCCACAAAGGAGATCTTCGCCTTGGCCGATTTCTTCAAGGAGGTGAGTTGAATGGTTGCTTTGTTGGAGGTCGGTTTTTGGGAGTGGAGGAACTAGCCTTGGATGAATTTTGAAGAGGGAGAGGAGAAAGAAGAGAAGGAAGGCCGAAATTTGCCTAAGGGGGAAGAGGGAAAGAGGGGGAAAATTCAATCTTTGAATTAAGGTTTTAATTTTTTCATTCTCTCTAAACAATCCTTCGTCAACATGGCTATATATAGCCTACACCACTCAATCTCCCTCCAATCAAAATTTAGAATTCAAAATTCAAAATTCAAAATTCAAATTGAAAATAAGATGGTTATAGGCACCCATCATTACACATGAAATGAAATAATTAAAACAACACATGATGGTTATAAGCACCCATCATTACACATGAAATGAAAATTAAAACATGAAATAAATGCTTAAAATAAAATTGCTAAAATAATAAAATTACTTAAAATATATAATTATAATTATTTAATTTATAATTATATACTTTTATATAATGGTGGCGGACGTCGATCCCATCCTCGAGCTTGCGGCAGCGGTCGTCCCAATCGACGAACTCTCTCAGACCGGGATCACTAGCGGTCGTGTCAGCAACGTCTCCATCAATCCTCCACCGCTCAAAAGTACTCATCACCGATGAGTTGGTCTGAAAGTACCGATGCAGGAGAGCATCATCCCCGAGAAACACGTAACGGCAAACAACACCACTTATAGAAAAGAGCACTTCAACCTGGAGTATCCTGTCATGCAAAAATATGGTCCTAGAGAACCTCGGAAAAGCATTAGGCAATAAAGGATAACAAATTTCTACATCAACAACCAACGTTCGTCCAGTGAAGACCGATGAAGAGAGAAATCCAAGCACAAACTCACTACCCAAACCATAAGAAAACAAAGTGGACCCAAACGGACAGGCAGATAATTCAAGCGGTGGAGAAACATATAACGTTAAATTAGAAACATTAAAAATAGGGGTAATACCCCAATCAGTGGATAACTTCCAATGATATGTGTATTCTCCTAATTTCATTAATATCTGAAAAAGGTCCAACTCGCCAACTCGCCAACTTTCTATAGTGCCTGAAGGCAACCGTTTAGGGACGAGACACACCAAAACTAAATCACAAATCATATAGTGAGACGCTCTTCTATGTAAACTAGCATGAAATTGATAAAATATAATTTGCATGGCTAGCGCTTCACTACTATGCTTATATAATTTTTGAACATGAGAAGCATAAACTAGTGCGAGTTGACTTGGATTATAAGACAGTGGAAACAAAATCAAGTCAAAAGGCACTTGTGCTTTAAATCCGTGCACCATCTCATTCGGCGAGAACAAGCATATAAATCATCATAAGACACAATTATATAGAGAAATTTATTACAAGTGCGCCTAAATATCTCGCTACCGTGTGGTGTTAACCCATGCATTTTGTGACTCAACCCAAAAACGGAGGGTAACGGGGATAAATCCAGGGGTACGAGAGCCTTAAAATCATAGATGATTTTCATAAGCATCAAAGTCGCAGTTCTAATTTTATATTTAACGTCATCCAATTCAAAAGCAATAACGGTATCCAAAATGGGCACATCAATATATCTCGGACTAAAAAGAACCATCTCGAGTCTTAGCAAGTCATCTAATTGAGTCAAGTGAACCGGAGGGAGAGTCGACATGAATGATTCTGGAGAAGGAGCTAAGTCATACTCATCGTCAAAACACGGATTTAACGTCCAGGAAAAATCCTCCGGTAAGCCATCAAAATCAAAGGAAAACTCGAATAGTGGATTCGTCCTCACTGAAAACGCATCCTCAGTTAAATATTTGCCACAGAATGGATCCTCCAAATTAGCCGACATGTCTTCCAACGCATTCGATATTTTATTTAATTTAGATCCAGTGATCGTCTCTAAGGTAGGCAAATTTATATTCGATAAAACTTCTAAACTAACTTGGGCCTCAGGCGAAGGAGCTATCATCAAATAAAAGTCTATCGGGCCCTCAGTGCTACCGTCATCCAAAGATAAATTTTCCTCGCAGGGTAAATCTACTACAACATCACATCCTATATCAACAAAATCTTCCCATGAGGTAGGGACATCGTCTAAGTCAGAATGTGGGAATGGTCAAATCAAATCCGGAGGAGTACCAAAGTCAACTTGACCTTTAAGCGGTGTTGATAACGTAAATGAACTAACTCCCGGATGTATCACACTAAGATTATCCCAAATTGACCAACCATCCCAAGGTGACTCTTCCAATACCGTAGAAATATTTAATAAGCCTGGGTAAACCATAATAATATTGGGTCCTAGCGAGTCATCACCTTAATCAGTAACAGGTACGCTCTCAGTTTCGGATTACTCTACCGACTCTGCCGGATCGTCTTCTAACTCAGGGTCATCAGATGACTCCCTGACAAAAATATCGTCGAAGGGGGTGGAGTTGATTCCTCAAGGGAGAAATCCTCATCCAAATCACTGGGATAACCAATCTCCTCAACGTCACTAAAAGCATCAGTAAAACTTGCCTCGTCCTCAGTAACGGGCTCAGTCCTAAGCACATCCTCAGGTTCAACAGGAGAGTCAGGCGCTATTATAAGTGAAGGAAGACTCTCACCTAGCTGATTAACTTCATCATATAGAGATTCTATATCCACATAAGCATCCTCAGAGGTATCATTCACTATACCAGAGGGCTTAGATGTCGAGGCTAAAGAAGCAAACACCCTAATAGTAACCTCTTTCGAGTTCAAATTTTGGGGTCTAAATGGCCTATGTTCCCTATAGGTGGGACTAGGCACACTTTGGGTATTACTATCTCTCTGGGGATAGGATCTATTCGGAGGCATAGGGTCACTCCTGTAAGCAGATATGGGTCTAGTGTCGTAACTATTCTTACTCACGGGTGTGGTGCTATTAGTGCGCAAGTAGGCGGGATAAAATTGATCCGAGAGGAGGCTACGCATGCACGGACATGCATAACGATAGCTACCAACACGATGCTCTTTGTTTAACCAAAATAATCGGGCTCGACCTACTAATCGCTCTCGGGAAAAACTAACCTTTTCGTAGTCATCCCATAAGTGACAATTAAAATATTGTTCTAATCCCTTAAGCCAGTCTTTAAAAGTTTGGGGATACTCTAAACCGTCATAAGTAGGATAAATGTGGTTTGCCCTAGGGGTGTGTTTAGCCATATCCTTAGCATAGGAATAGTCTAACTGGGTAGCATATATGTCATATGCCATCCTAGAGAGAACCGGAGAGGACACTCGATCTCAATTTAGTGCACGTGCATAGAAAAGGGGTACAAGATTCACTAAACTCTAACGAAGATGGAATTGTTCCCGCCTAATAGCTAAGGTTATAATTATATAAAATAGATTTTCTTGCTAGAAAAAATATGAGGATTAATTAAAAAAATTTATTTTTGAATTTTGCTGAAAAAATTATAATATAGGCCGCTATTTGCAGACAAACTATTAAATTTTTAAAATAACTTAATAAAACTAATGACTTAATGAAAAATAAATTTTTTTTAGGATTTATTATTAAAAATAAGATATAGAATTTCCAAAATTTTATTTTTTTAGATTTTGAGAAAAATTAAAAATTTTAGGCCGTTATTTGCAGACCAAAAATTAATAAATTGATTTTTTTATGAAATACCATGCAACGAGTGAGTGCGTGTTAATGTGCCAAATAAGAGGGGGAGGGTGCCAATTAGGAAATTGACGTGAACCTCCCTCTGATACCAAATTGATGCAGACTCACACATTTGACATCGAATAGATCTACAGACTAACACGTATACCTCTCCACAATCCAAATCCTATATTCGCACAATCGCTATATGCGGCACAAGGTTAATTTATTCTATCAATTATATGCTAACGTACGAGTTGCCAAACCGATCAGGATCGAATAGAGGCGATAGACTAATATTCTTTCCAGCTAAAAGGACCTACCCGGTCCGAACGAGCGATGTTGTACCAAAAGAGATCTACTAATTAAAATATGATTCGAAAAAGGTAGATCTCTCCCAACAAAAGAAAACGAAGGTTCGCCAAACCCTTTTGAAATTAAATCAATCAAGAAAAACACAAATCGAGCGAAGAAAACCACGACGAATTAATGTTATCAAAATTCAAAATTCAAAATTCAAACTGAAAATAAGATGGTTATAGGCACCCATCATTACACATGAAATGAAATAATTAAAACAACACATGATGGTTATAATCACCCATCATTACACATGAAATGAAAATTAAAACATGAAATAAATACTTAAAATAAAATTACTAAAATAATAAAATTACTTAAAATATATAATTATATTTATTAAATTTATAATTATATACTTTTATATAATGGTGGCGGACGTCGATCCCATCCTCGAGCTTGCGGCAGCGATCGTCCCAATCGACGAACTCTCTCATACAGGGATCACTGGCGGTCGTGTCAGCAACGTCT
Organism: Platanthera zijinensis; assembly: GCA_039513925.1. Classification (NCBI taxonomy): domain Eukaryota; kingdom Viridiplantae; phylum Streptophyta; class Magnoliopsida; order Asparagales; family Orchidaceae; genus Platanthera; species Platanthera zijinensis. The sequence continues at coordinate 168,062,682 of CM077080.1, forward strand.
CCATCAGGAACACTGCTAGAACTTTTGTTCTAAGGCATCGATAGCCGCATGAATATCTTTAATCATCTCCTCTCTTCATTACGAAGATGGCGGACTTGATCTCGTGAAGAATTATGGTCTAATGAGGGTGAAAGGGAAGAGAGAAGATGGATGTATTTTGTGTGATGGTTGGAGGAAGGAGATGAATAGATGTCATCCGTACATCTTTATGATTCATGCAAAAGTGATGTACAGAAATCACTTTTTCTATGTGCAGCAGACTTCAAGGTCAATTTCATGTATGATACGGTCTGATTCTGGTCTCAAGATCAACATTAAAGATGTAGCCCTCGAAAAGACCTTTCCAACGGATGGTTACACGTTTTTCATGGAAGTTCTGTAGATTTGTTAAAGTATAGCAAAAGTTACGGTACTGTAAAAATTTAAGTGCAGGTTGGTTCTATCTAAGTGTACTCGGCTAGACTGAAACCCAATTTCAGGTGTGATGGATTTAGATTTGGATCCCACGCCCAACACAAGAGTTGTTACCCTTGGAAATACCTTTCTGATTTTGGGTTGCTCGTAATTCATGGTGTACTATAGCTTCCCAAATGCCAGTTTTGGTAAACTATGGCGCATAACCATGATGTATTAATATATTGATGAATTCCTTATTATCATAATTGATTACTCTGGAGATCAGTTTGTAGATAGTTGATGATAATGTGATCACCCCTTGCATGATTAAAAAGTTTTGGATAGAGTACTTGTTGTGAGTACTTGGAGTTTTGTGAAACAAAGTTCGGTAGAGATGATTGAATAATTATGATGCATATGTATGTGATAAATGCTTAAAACGGTTGGATGAGGTATACCCCCATGGCCGTATGATTAGTGTAACCTTGATCTCAATTATTGAAGGACTGACTAGTATAATTCACTACTTATAGTACGATAACTCCCTACGGGAACTAGTGTGTGATTGGTGTAACAATTAGGACAAATTGTCATACTGTGTTAAATGTGGGTTGTTATGTGCTTTTGAGCACAGTGTTTGCTATGATTTGAAGGGACTCGATTGGAGACCTTGAATGCATGATGGCATGGTAAATGTGAATTGAATGGGTTGGTTATGTGTTGATACACGGTATATGATATTGTGTGGAGGATTTGGTGGCTAGTCTACGGGCTCGCCAGTCATCACATATTCAGAAGCTGGAAGTTAGACCTCGAGTGATTTGGCTTGGTCCTATGGTGCTTACTCCCAAAGGCTCCTTATGTGTTAGTGGGCAATTGTGCTTGGTTATTCGGTGATTTTCTCCTGAAGACTCCTTTCGTGCTAGTTATAAGCCAATTGGGCTAGGCTCTAGGTGCACATCTACCCAAGACCCCTTCCGAGTTGTAGTACACAGGGGCTTTGTTGTTGTGTTCTTAGCATTGACGCATATGGAGGCCTAGTCTTGGTAGTCTGTATGCCCCTAGTAGTGGAGATGCCCGCTCTAGTATAATACCTCTACCCGTCAAGAAGAATATAATAGAGGGTCCGGTCGGGGCCCCACACCATATTCCACAAACAGGCAGAGAGGCTACTAAATAATATCAAAACCAACGCATCCTAACACAGAGCATTCTAGCGGATGCTTCACGGTTGAAAACTTGAACTCAAGAGTTACAAGAACTTTCCACTAAAACAAAATAGGAATGTTTACACCCAAAGTAAATGGCCTTACAGGTTTCTCTTACTAAAAGTGTGGTTTCAAAACATCGACGCGCAGGCCGCCCACACATGAAAAAGAAGAAGCAAAACAAAGCCTTCGAGGGAAGCAATACAGCTTGGGCTTTAGCCCACTAAGTCCCGCTCGGACAAGCACCACCTGCACCTGTAAGAACAAATCCACAAAGCGGTTGTAAACAGGGCAACGGTCAGCATTCAGCTGACTAATTATAACGACCCTGCCCCTGGCACGGTGTAGCGGAATCCTTCCATGCATAGCATTTTATATCTCATACATATATATCCAGCCACCAAGGCAATACATATCACAAATTCCAGCACGACGACCCGACATTCTGTACACTAGGGCACATTCTAGTGTACCTGAAACACCGGGTCCCACAACCGTTCTGAGGTCCCAGACATGATGGTCCAATTTGAGCATTTCTAGTTTGATTGACACCCAAGCCATTGACGCTCGCTATATGATACTAACAGGGCCTTAAGCACCCAAGGTTAGACAACCATAATGCGGGTACAGATCCACCTTTCCCGTTGCTAAAAATCGTAAGACTCAAGACTATACTGACGTGGGTACAACTTCACTTTGCCCGTCCACCACCAAGGAATTTCTCCAGTTGCAGCCTAATGACTCAACTTCATAACATATGGCACTCACAGACACAAGAGTTGAACCCAACTCTCACCATTTCCTTGACTTCCTCTAGTACTTCCTACGGCACCAAGCCATAGGTATCCACCACAGATTTCATGCATACAAGCAATCTTCACAGAATCTTCTCCGATGTGAAAACAAGCATCACCAATCAAGACCAATATGTCTAGATGGGCTTCACAAAGCATGCCTAACCGTACTCACACTTCCAGTTCTAATGCAATACAATAAGCCTAGATCATTGGATCTTGGTCCAAGAAAATGGAAGGCTCAGATTAGCCCTGAAATTGAATTTCCTCGGCCGAACATGGGTTGGGACACACCCGTATCACAGGCCGTGTTCCTGAAGCGGCGCACAACCGACTTAAAAAAAAAAAACCAAAACACGGGCATCGACACGCCCGTATCAAACCTGACACGCCTGTGTCACCCAGTACATGGCCGTGTACCTGGTCATGTCACCCCTATAACTCGATCTCCAAAATCACCCAGGAACAACACTGCTAAATCACATACCCGTGCCCCTAGCCATGTGCCAAACACGCCCGTGTCATAGGTCGTGTCCTTCTCGGGCAAAATTGGCCCTCAGCTAAGTTAGACACGCCCTAGTACACGCCCGTGTCCTAGGCCGTGTACACCTGACATGCCTTGAGACATCCCCGTGTCTCAAGACGTGTCAGCCAACCTGAATCCCAATTTTGGCTTTTGAGATTTCTGGGGTGTTACATCTAGTGTCACCAGTTGGCCACGAAGATTGATGCCTGATGTAATGCCCCAAAACTCAAAAGAGGGACGGGTGGCTTTTTGAGCCAAGTCTTGGACTTGGTAGAGGTCACACGGCCTGGGACACGGGCGTGTCCCAGAGACGTGTCGTGCTCGGGTTAGATGATGGTCGTGTGGTCGATTAAATTGCAGTCGACGATTGTCGAACAATAGACACGGCCTGAGACACGGGCGTGTCCCAGACCTTGTCTTACTCGGGTTGTTAGCCGAGTTGTGTCGAGGGAGAGAGAAGGCTTGAGCCCAGGCGTGTTCGGGTCTGACACGGGCATGTAAAATTTGATATGGGCATGTCAAATACCAATGTTCTCCTCGGGTTGGTGCTGGACCTGTGTCGATGGAGGAGCACGCCTAGCTATACGGGCGTATACTGGATGACACGGGCGTGTCAAGCTTGACACGGGCTGTCGAGAGCCCGTGTTCTTTTCGAGATGTGATGGTTTCGGCATCGATTGAGGCACACGGCCTTGGATACGGGCGTCTCGCAAGCCGTGTTCGGCCCAGGTTTTGGATTTTAAGTGCGAATCGTGGTCGTCCGTTTCCTTATTTTGGGATCCAACAGCTCAGGGTTGTTCTTGTTAGGATATACCCGGGAATAGGGCTTATAAACCCTAATTCTATTTGGGTTTTCTCTTTCTAAAGTTCTAGAGAGAGGGGAGAGCAAGGAAGAAGAAGGAAGAGAGATCTTGTTGCAGAAGTAGATTCCGAGCGCCAAATCGCAAGCCGAGTCCAGATCTACGGAGGCGAGGTCATAACGGTGTTTTTCATCCGTATAGATTTCCATGGCACCAAAGAGAATGCCAAGGGTAACGATTCTCTTCTTGAGCATGTGAAGCTCTCCTTCTTTTGTATAAGGAAACCCGCTCCCGTGAGTGTGCGGTGAGTGTGCGGCATTCCTTAGGGTAGAAGTGAATAGTCCCCCTTATTTGCATGTCGAGTCTGAAATCAAGTTACAGACATAGGCATGGTGCGTGAAGCCTACCCAGACAAGTTGGTCTGGATCAGTGATGTTTCATTGTGCATGATTAGCTAGAGAAGACTCCGTGCCTTTTGTTTTTTTCGGGTTTTTTATGCAGTAGATTGCAACAGGGAGTCTTGGTGATTAACTCCAAGGTGCACCTATAAAACTGGGCAGAAACGCATTTTTTCCAACTTGGTGGCCTGGGAGCTAGACTTGAAAAAAAATTGGTTATGTGCATGTTTTATCGTTTTGGTACTCGGGGAAGCTTGACCCGCGCATATGGCTTTAATTGACGTTGCGGTGTGAGCAATGGGTTAGGCGAAACCGTACTCACTCTGTGTCATTTGGTTAAAGAGACCTAAAGTATATGGCACTTACCGTTGGCATAGATGGAGGGTCTTAGGCTTAGGCCGGAAAGACTAAAATGCTCACGAGTATTGTCGTCCAATGGGTGGTGGTGAGACCGCGGTTTTGACCGGGTTCACCGTGTAAGTGCCCTAAGAGCACGGGGTGTGCGGCCGTGTATGCCTGCACCTGTAATGTTGTGATTATTCACTATGTTGCTTATTATGCTAATAAGTGCAGGGAAGGAGCATCACCGCCCCGAGTTTGGGGGAGGGAACGTTATATTTTGGTCAACTTTAGCTGACCATTAATTTTGTTTGCCACCGTTGCGGTGAATTGTGCTTGCAAGTGCTGCGGAGCCGAGCGGCAAATAGCGGGCCAAAGCCCTTGTTGCAGAGCTAGCCCTTGAAGGCCTTGTTTTTTTTACTTGTTTTACTCAAGTGTGAGTAGCCTGTGAGCAAAGGTATGGAAGGAACAATTTTAAATTTATTGAACTCTTGTAAGTCCATAAGGCTGGTACTTTGTGTACTTTGTAATTCATTCCTGTTTGGGTTCGATAATGGACATTAATGCTTATGGCTGGGTTCTTATTTTGCAACTTAATAAATTGCTTCCGCTAGATGCTCTGTGTAGAACGTTACGATTGGAAGAATGGTTTAAATGAGTAACCCTTCGGTCTGTCCGTGGTATATGGCGTCAGGCCCCGGCCGGACCTACTGCTATATGTTATGTGATGGATAGGGGTGTTACAATTTGGTATCAGACTACCGGTTTCAGTTAGGCTTAAATAAATTTGTGGACGAATTCACTTTAAGGGGTGGTGAGCACATTTGTGTGCGTCATCGTTATAACATGTAAAGAACCCATGAATGTCCACTTAGGAATGAAAATACACGTGTTTGAGGAACCCGCATGTTCCTATAATTTCTTTTTGTAATATTGTTTGGTCGCATAATGGTGTTTTGTACGACTATAGGTGACCAGGAGAGGTGCGGGGTCGTCAGAATTTTCAGTTTCTCTGAAACCATACGATTGGTAGCTGAAGCAGTGTTTGCGATGATTAATGCACAACCTATAAGAAAAGTGCAGCATCCTTCCCCTGCTGTGGACAAAGTACCACTCCAAGCAGCGCAACCAAGGAAAGTGGAGAAGGTTGTGGTGGAGCCAATGATTACTAGGAGAGCAACGAAGAAATAGCTCAAAAACGTTATGGGCTTTAATCCTCTAGTGTTCTCGGGGATGGGAACCCCAACCCAAGCAGAGGATTGGATCTCCAGAGTTAAGAGAGTCTTGATAGCTATGGAGACGGAAGAGTGGCAGAAGAACTCTATTGTAACTTTATTGTTGGATGGCGACACAAGACTGTGGTGGGAAGGTCTGGAGTTACACCATTTGAGGGGTAGACAACTTACTGACGTCTCGATAGAAGAATTCTTGAGACTATTCTTAGCTCGATACCTCCCCTTGGCTTAGAGAATTGCATTGGAGAACGAGTTTCAGAAGTTGGTTCAGGGAGAGAGTAGCGTGGATGAGTACCTCCACGAATCTACACGTTTGTGTCGGTACGCTAGCTCTACTTTTGCTGATGATGAGCGAAAGACAAATCGTTTCTATGAAGGTCTGAGGGATGACCTAAGGCTACTGCTCCCAAGGCCGATGACGCAGGGCTTCTTGACCCTGGTCAACACGGCCCGGTCTTTGGAGAAATATATTAAGAATGTGCAGGCAAAGAAAGACTCCAGTGTTAAGAAGATAGAGATTAAGGTGCTGACTACCTCGAAGTCTGGGTATCGTAAGTTCTTTAAGAAGGCGAGGGCTTCGGGCCCATCTCCTTCTTCTGGTGCTTTAGGAGCGATCAGGCCAATCCCCGGGCGCTTGCTTTATTTGTGGGAAGTTGGGGCATTTTTCCCGTGACTGTTGGAGCGGACGTCCAAAGTTTGAGAGGAGGCAGGGAGCAACTTACGAGGAAAAGGGCAAGGCGGTGGAGTCAATTGCATCCCATTATGCTCTAACTCAACCAAGAGTCTATAATCTTGGCCAGCAGGAGGCCATCAATCAAGCGGATGTGGTGACAGGTACGGTTTAAATTTATAGCAATTTAGCTTTAAATACTGTTACCTTATGCTTATTAGCTTATTATTATTTGTATAGGCTTTGTTTTGATTTGTGATTATCTGGTGAGAGCACTCTTCGATAAGGGAGCTTCGCACTCCTTTTTGTCCGAAGGTTTTATATTGCGCATCGGAGTCCCTTATTCAATGGCAAAGGACAAATTGGATGTGTTATTTCCGAATGGGTGTTCTATGCGTGCGGACAGAGTTTGTGTCGTAAATATTTGTATTGGGAGTCAGGAGTTCGACTTGCTAGCGTCGTTACTGCCGCTAGTAGAGTTCAACGTCATTTTTGGTATGGACTGGCTTTCGGAGCAGAAGGCATACATAGATTACAATCGTAAGGAAGTCAAGTTAGGAGCTGACCGGGAGACAACGTTTGCGGGTTTGAAGGGTTCGAACAAGACTTTAATGTCCGTTCTTCAGGTGGTCAAGGTAGTTCGTGCTGGCGCAAAGCAATTCTTCACACATGTGGAGGCTGTAAAGCCTAAGCCCACTTTGGGTAGCATCCCTGTGGTGTGCGAGTACCCTGGCATGTTCCCGGACAATCTTCCCGGAGCCCTACCCCAGCGGGCGATAGACTTCAAGATTGAGCTAGTGTCAGGTGCCAAACCTGTGTCACGCTCTCCTTATAGGTTGGCGCCTAAGGAAATGGAAGTGCTAAAGGTTCAACTTGAAGATTTATTGGAGTAGGGTTATGTGCGTCCAAGTTCGTCGCCTTTGAGCGCACCGGTCCTTTTCGTTAAGAAGAAGGACGGAAGTTTTGCGGCTCTGTAACGATTATAGAGAACTGAACAAGTTAACGGAAAAAAAGCAAGTACTCGATCCCAAGGATTGATGATCTGTTTGATCAGCTAGTCAGGTCATCGATGTACTCAAAATGGGATCTTAAGTCCGGTTACTATCAGCTAAGAATAACGGAAAGTGATATCCCAAAGACAGCATTCAGCACAAGATATGGGCATTTCGAGTTTACGGTCATGTCGTTCGGGCTGACTAATGCGCCATCAGTGTTCATTGATCTAATGAAGAGAACGTTCAGGGAGTACTTAGACCACTTTGTGATCGTATTTATCGACGATATATTGGTGTACTCGCAGTTTGAAGAGGATCACTTCAAGAATATGCATTTGGTATTGGAGACGCTGAGGAGGAACGACCTATACGCAAAGTTCTCTAAATACGAGTTTTGGTTGCCCTCAGTAGCGTTCCTTGGTAACATAGTTAGTGGAGAAGGGATTGTGGTGGATCCGGCGAAGATAGTTGCAATACAGGAGTGGCCTGTAGTGTCTACGGTAGCAGAAGTCCAGAGTTTTCTGGGCCTTGTCGGCTATTACAGGCGCTTTGTAGAGAACTTCTCGTGGATAGTGTTACCTCTCACGAAATTGACAAGGAGTTATCAGAAGTTTGTTTGGACTCCGGAGTGCGCGCAATATTTTGAAGAGTTGAAGGGTCAGTTGACCATGGCGCCCGTGCTAAGTTCGTCGAGTGGGACCGAAGGCTTTGAAATCTACAGTGATGTTCCAGGCAGTTGTTTGGGCTGCGTACTGCTGCAGCGTGGAAGTGTTATAGCGTATGGCTCACGTCAGCTAAAAGTTCATGAGAGAAAATATCCATTCCATGACTTGGAGTTAGTAGCCATGATTTTTGCTATGAATCTGTGGAGGCATTCTTTGTACGACGTAAAGGTCGTTATTTATAACGACCACAAGAGCCTGAAATACCTATTAGACCAAAAGGATCTGAATATGAGGCAGCGGAGATGGATGGAGTTCCTGGGGGACTATACATTCAAAATTCATTATGTGCCTGGGAAAGGCAATGCAGTTACGGATGCATTGAGTCGCAGAGCTTCCGCACAAGCCAACTGGTTGTCGGTTCATGACGAGCGGTTGATTTGGAAGTTGGAGGCGTTGGATATCTCTTGTATTGACATGCAGACTAGCGCGAAAGCGCTATTGAACTGGACGGCAGTTCAGTATGACCTGGCTGATCGGATTTGGCAGGCTATGGCTTTGGATAACAGCATGAATAAAATCATGGAGGCAGTTTCAGATGGGTAAAATTCCAAATTTATGGTTGAAGATGGACTGCTAAGGAAGGAAAGTCATTTATGCGTCCCAAACGTGAGTAATTTACAGGTGGAGTTGATGTACGAGGCTCATTATACCAAGTACTCGATTCACCCAGGAAGCACGAAGATGTACCGAGATCTGAAGAAGTTGTTCAGGTGGCAAGGACTCAAGAAGGATGTGGTACTATATATTGTAAAGTGTCAGACTTGCGCCTTAGTGAAGGAAGAGTGCTAGAAGCCAGTGGGTTTCTTGAAGTCTTGCCTCTTTTAGAGTGGAAGTTCAACGATATCTCAATGGACTTTGTGCATGGATTGCCAAAGTTGTAGAAGGGAAACGACGCCATCTGGGTGATCGTAGATCAGTTGACAAAGGTGTTGCATTTCATTCTTAATAGGAAGGATTATTCGGTGGAGAAACTGGCAAAGCTTTATGTAGATAATATTGTTAGACTGCACGGTGTGCCCCGCAGCATCGTGAGTGATAGAGATAGGCAGTTTACATCCAATAATTGGAGGTTGGTGCATCGAATGTTTGGAACCAAGTCGAGGTTCAGCACAACCTTTCATCGGCAGAAGGATGGTCAGACCGAGAGCATCAATAGGACAATGGAAGACATGCTTCGCATGTGTGTCCTGGACTTTGGAAAGTAGTGGGAAGATCATCTGTAATTGGTGTAGTTTGCGTACAATAACAGCTACAAAGCGAGCATACAAATGGTGCCTTTCGATGCCCTATATGGTAGAAAATGTCGCATGACATTGCCATGGTTGGAAACGGGTGAGGCGAGGTTGTACAAAAAGTAAGAGGTGGAGAGCGCCACTTCTTTGGTACGAACTATTCGAGAGCATTTGCTGATCGCTCGGGATAGACAGGCCAAATACTATAATACCAAGCATCGGAACGTGGAGTTCGCTGATGGCGACTAGGTGTATTTGAAGATAAAGCCATTCAAGGGTGTTTTACGGGTACGACGCTTGAAGAAGCTGAGCCCGAGGTACTTTGGACCAATTGAGGTCCTGGAGCAAATTGGTGAAGCGGCTTATCGTCTAAAGATATCGGGGGAGTTGAGTGGTCTACACGACATATTCCACATATCAGTGTTGCGGAAGGCGGTGCAAGAGCCTTCGCAGGTGATCGCGGTTGATCAAGTACCAGCGGTCGAAGGGTTGGCGACAAGGGTCAAGCCCATTCATATTGAGGACTCTGAAGTCAAGCGACTTTATAACAAGGAGATCAGGATGGTCAAGGTCCGTTGGGACAATTGCGGTCGGGAGGAGCTCTCATGGGAGCAGGAGAAAACTATGCTTGAGGAGCACGCAGAGTTATTCCACTCAGGTACCGCTTTTGGTTTTGTGTATCTTTTCCTTTCGGTAATTTCGTGGACAAAATTCTTTTAAGAGGGAGAGAGTTGTAATGCCCCGAAACTCAAAAAAGGGATGTATGGCATTTTGAGATAATTCTGGGACTTGGTAGAGGTCACACGGCCTAGGATACGGGCATGTCCTAGGGGCGTGTCGTGCTCGGGTTCGACGATGGCCCTGTGTTTTATGAAATTTCAGTTGACGATTGTTGAATAATTAACATGGCCCGAGACACGGTCGTGTCCCAGGTCGTGTCCTACTCTAGTTGTTAGCCAAGTTATGTCAGGGGAGATACAAGGCCTGAGCCCAGGCATGTTCGGGTCCGAAACAGTCGTGTTGAATACCCGTGTTTTCCTCGGGTTGGTGTTGGACCTGTGTCGATGGAGGAACACGCCCAGCTACATGGGCGTGTACTGGATTACACGGGCGTGTCAAGCTTGACACGGGCGTGTCGAGAGCCTGTGTTCTTTTCAGGACGCGGCGATTTCGGCGTCGATTGAGGCACACGGCCTTGGACACGGGCGTATCACAAGCCGTGTTCGGCCCAGGTTTTTGATTTGAAGTGCGAATCGTGGCCGTCCGTTTCCTTATTTTGTGATCCAACGGCTCAGGGTTGTTTTTGCTGGGATATACCCGGGAATATGGCTTAGAAACCCTCATTCTATTTAGGTTTTCTCTTTCTAAAGTTCTAGAGAGAGGGGAGAGCAAGGAAGAAGAAGGAAGAGAGATCCGGTTGCCGGAGGAGATTTGGAGCGCCAAATTGCAAGCCGAGTCCAAATCTATAGAGGCGAGGTCATCGCGGTGCTTTTCATCCATATAGATTTCCATGGCGCCAAAGAGAAACCCAAGGGTAACGATTGTCATCTTGAGCATGTGAAGCTCTCCTCCTTTTGCATAAGGAAACCCGCTCCCATTAGTGTGCGGTGAGTGTGCGGCGTTCTTTGGGGTAGATGTGAATAGTCCCTCTTATTTGCATGTAGAGTTAGAAATCGAGATATGGAAGTAGGCATGGTGTGTGAAGCCTACCCGGACAAGTTGGCCTGAATCGGTGATGTTTCATTGTGCATGATTAGCTGGAGAAGACTTCGTGCCTTTGGTTGTTTTCTAGTTTTCTATGCAGTAGATTGCAACAGGGAGTTTTGGGGATTAACTCAAAGGTGCACCCGAAAAACTGGGCGGAAACGCATTTCTGCCAACTTGGTGGCCTGGGAGCCAGCCTTGAACATAACTAGGTTATGTGCATGTTTGATCGTTTTGGGACTCGGGGAAGCTTGACCCGCGTATATGGCTTAAATTAACGTTGTGGTTTGAGCAATGGGTTAGGCAGAACCTTACCCGCTCTGTGTCATTCGGTTAAAGAGACCTAAAGTACATGACACTTACCGTTGGCATAGATGGAGGGTCTTAGTCTTAGGCCGAAAAGACTAAAATGCTCACGAGTATTGTCGTCCAAGGGGCGGTGGTGAGACCGCAGTTTTGATCGGGTTCACTGTGTAAGTGCCCTTAGACCACGAGGTGTGCGGTTGTGTGTGCCTGCACCTGTGATGTTGTGATTATTCACTATGTTGCTTATTATGCTAATAAGTGCAGGTAAGGAGCATTGCCGCACCGAGTTTGTGGGCGGGATCATTATAGTTTGGTAAGCTTTAGCTGACCGTTACTTTTGTTTGTCACCATTGCGGTGAATTGTGCTTGCAGGTGCTGCAGAGCTGAGCGGTAAATAGCGGGACAAAGCCCTTGTTGCTGAGCCAGCACTTGAAGGCCATGTTTTGTGTACTTGTTTAACTCATGTGTGACCAGCCTGTGAGCCGAGGTATGGAAGACACTGTTTTAAATAAAGTGAACTCTTGTAAGGCCATAAGACCGGTACTTTGTGTACTTTATAATTCATTCTTGTTTGGGTTCGATAGTTGACATTCATGCTTGTGGCTGGGTTCTTATTTTGCAACTTAATAAATTGCTTCCGCTAGATGCTTTGTGTAGAACGTTACAATTGGAAGAATGGATTTAATGAGTAACCATTCGGTCTGTTCGTGGTATATAACGTCGGGCCCCGGCCGGACCTACTACTATATGCTATGTGATGGATAGGGGTGTTACACTTGAAAGTCTAGCTACCTGCTTGAAAAGTGGAAACTAAAGGTCTTTGTCGACATAATAAGTGTGTGTGTGTGTGTGCATGGATGAGTCATTATACTGCATTCATTTCATATCATTGCATTGCACCGCATAAGATCATCATCATATAAATTTGTATGGACACTTTTATATGATGAGTTACTTTGATATACCAGATCCTTAACTTATAAACCTATATGGGCATTTTTATAAGTTAAGTTAAATTCTATACCTATGATTGATATGCTGTTATAGTAGATGTACTTTTCATATATTGATTACTACTACTATTGTTACCTACTTACTATTATTGTGCTACTTATACATATATTGTTGGATACATAATACTCTTATGTCATTTTATTTATATATATATATATTACTACTATATTGTGCTCCTTCTTTTCCACCGCCCGGTGCCTAAGAGTAACTAGGGTGAGTGGATATGATAGACACTTAGTCTTTATGACTAACAGTTGCTATGTCTTCAATTTCAGGATGATACCCCACAGCTGGAGCAGCAACAACGCCTTGTGCGGGAGGATAGTCAGGCCAAGGGGACAAAGCATGATACGTCGATACTTCTCTTTCTTCTATGACTGATGTGAGTTGTGAGCATTATGATGTAGCCTTCGCGCAGTTTTTTATACTCTGTTATTAAAGGCGCTGATATAGCTTCTTATTATTTATGTATTATTTTGGACATTTATTTACTGTGGATTATTACTTCTGTGTTCTTCTTTTAGTTGGGTAAGCATTTGTGATATCGGATAAGCCGGTAGAATAGGCGAATTGTGGTACAAATTAGCTCGTGTGCAGACACTAGAACAAGACAGCTGTTCTGGGCATAAAACTCTCCTTGGCCGTATCTTGTGTCCTTGGAGGGGGGTTTTTACAATTGGTATCAGCTTGCACCGATCCTACGATGAAGATGTCATTGAACGTGGCCTTACCCCCACTCGATTATTCGGTTTGCAAATAAATTTGATTAGCAGAAATAGTGGTATGCTAATTTGTGATTCACACTAAGATTGCCACCCGTTACCATATGTTTAGCCAACCTGACCAAAAATTCGTGTTTTGTACGTAGATTCTGATACATACAAAGTCAAAGACAGGCATTCCCCTTCCTCTGGTCATTACTCTATTCTTAAAATCAGTGTTGGGGCAGACCCTAAGTGCAATCTTAGATGCATTCAGTTCTCAGCAGGCCCTAGTGCAGTAACAGACATGGCTCCAATTGGATGAGTACCTTTTGAGCTCTTTCTCCACTTGCTTACCATGGGACAGAGTCGGCTATTCGCATAGAAAAGTTGTTGGATTCTTTACAAGAGTTGATGGTCGTAATCTTATGTCCATCCAATATGGTTGTTACCTTAGCTTTATCCATCCCTGAATCACATGCAAAGAGGTGGTGAAAGTCCCTAATGGGCTCTATATTTATAGGACGTGTATACACAAAAATTTGTTGGAACGTGTTTTCTGATGCTTTCTTAGAACATTTTGTTCCCTCTACTGCTCGAGATGAACTCAAAGAAAGGTTCCTGCAATTGAAACAGGGATGTAAGTCAGTTATGGAGTATCAACGGGAGTTTCAGCACCTTACTAGTTTTCCTTAATCCTATGATTTGGATGATTGTGGGAATGCAAAGTTGTTCTACAAAGGTTTGCGAGTTCATTTAGGGCAAGCTCTTTTGTCTTTAGCTGACTCGAGCCTGGCTCATATAATTGACATGGTAAAAAGATTGGAAGCGGACCATCTTAGGGTCCAGGCTAGTGGTAAAATATCAATAAAATGAGTAGTAGAGGCAAGGCATAGTCGGATGAGGGAGCTGGCCAGAGGCAGCTTGCTAGAGGTAGCTTGACATAGGCAGTGGTCGAAATCGAGGAGGAAGCGGCAGACGTTTCCACCAAAATTTTAGGATGGAATGACCGGCCCCGCAATTAACACTACCTCCACCCACGCATATTTAGCCTTATTAACGACCAAGAGAGCCATTCAAGCAATTTTGTTTCCAGTGTCATCAGTCGGGCTATATCCAGCATTATTGGCCGCAGCTAGGTAGGAAAGTTCCCCCTATTTTTCCTCCAGCAGCTTAGCGTGGACGAGAGAAAGTACGTGGTAAAAGATGAGAACCATAAGGTAGGAACCAAGAACCTGCTCGAGAATAGGTGTTTGCCTTGGATATGACTTAAGAATGGAACCCGCAGTACATCATTGCAGGTATCTCGTTGTCAAGTTGATATGTGTATAAGCATTCGCCCTTATTATGTCTAAGATTGTGCTAGAAATCTAGCTTGAAATTATTATAACTTAACATTTATGCATCGTAACTGTCAGTGGGATACCTGCCCACACTCTATTTGATACCGGAGCAACCCACTTGGTCATCTCGGTGGACTTTGTAACGGATCTAAACGGTGTGCAACATTTCACCGGAGTCACTCAGAGAGTACGCCTCCTAGACGGCTCCGAGATGACCTCATCTGCCAAGTGTGAGTTGGATGTATATATAAAAGGGAAGCTTTTTGAAACCCCTGCAATGATATTGGGGATACAAAAATTTGATCTTATTATGGGTATGACGTGGATGGATTGGCATCATGCCAGGATTAATTGTTCGGCAAAGCAAATCACCTTGAGACATGGAGATTCTGAGATCATATTTCAAGGTATTAGGTTCACACACTGAATAATGTTGTATTCAATTCAGGTCATTAAGGCACATAAACAAGTGGATGAGGTGTTAATGATATGTTTTGAGTTGAAAGAGATGCTGAATAGCATGAATGATGTTCCAGTGGTGCGTGATTTTCCTGAGGTTTTTCCCGAAAATCTACCTAGATTGCCCCCTCCTAGGGAAGTAGACTTCAAGATAAAGCTAATGTCGGGTACTAAACCCATCTCTCGAACCCCCTACAGGATGGATCCAAAGGAGCTGATAGAGTTTAGGGTTCAATTGCAAGAGTTAGTTGAATCAGGGTTTTTTCATCCCAGTTTATCACCCTAAGGAGTCCCTATTTTTTTCATTAAGAAGAAGGATGAATCACTGCGGTTGCGCATAAACTACCAAGAGATCAACCGATTGACGGTGAGGAACACCTATCCTATGCCCCAGATTGACAAATTATCTGATTCACTGGTGGGAGCGCGCTAGTTTTCAAAACATGATTTGCGCTCAGGGTACTATTAGTTAAGGAAAAAAGAAAAGATATTCAGAAGACAACATTTATCTCAAGATTTGACTTATACGAGTTGACAATGGTGTCGTTTGGGCTCACAAATGCCCCTTCTTCATTCACGAGTATGGTGAATTAGGTGTTTGAGCTGTATTTGGATGCTTTTATCATCATATTTATTGATGACATTTTGGTCTACTCTAGGATAGAGTAGGAACATGAAGAGCACTTGGAATTAATTTTTAAGAAACTAAAGGAGCACTGTTTTTTTGCTAAGTTCAGTAAGTGCGAGTTTTGGCTTCGAGAAGTTTCCTTCTTAAGACATCTTATAAGTGGTCCTAGATTAGTAGTAGATCTGGCCAAGGTGTCTGTGTACAACCCCATATTCGATGAGCGGGTTCCCCTCCAAGATGAAGGTTTGGCGAGATCTTCAGGAGAAAAGTCACTAAAGAAGCGAGCCCCCAAGTATTCGACGAGCTGACCGCGCGAGCCAAAATCTTGGCGTCGAGTAGGGCGAGTCCACTCAATGCCTTCTGCCTTTGGCGTTGAGTGAGGCAAGTTAACTCAACGCCCTCTGCCTTTAGTGTTTAGTGAGGTGAGTCAACTCAATGCTTTCTGCCTTTAGAGTTGAGTGAGGTGAGTTCACTCGACGCCCTCTGCCTTTGGAATTGAGTGAGGTGAGTTCACTCGATGCCTCATGCCCTTGGCGTTGAGTTAGGTGAGTTCTTTCGGCACCTTTCACCTTCTATGTTGAGTAAGGCAAGTGGGATCGACAGGAGCCAGACCAGCCAAATCTGGAAGTCCAAGTCCCAGGCAATTTGAGAGGGAGGCGAGAGCTCGCCAGCCTCGTTGACTCGCCCAGGAGGGGTGGGATGAAATTGGGCAAGTGGATCAAGTGGGCTCGTACTCGCCCCTAGGTCTCGGCAGTAGGCGAGTGGGTTAGGTCGGGCTCGTACTCGCCCAGGGCTTTGGGGAGGCTGCGAGTGCCAGCCCCATCGAGCACTCGCCGCCCAAGGCGAGTGGAGATTTTTGGGGGCCACTCGCCTAGTGTTTTATGTTGTATTTTTACCGTTTCACCCCCGCTGGCCTGCACATAGCCTTAAAGAATAGTGGAGTTGCGATGTTGGCAGGCCGACTTGGGCTTCATATAGTCATTCCAAATAGCAGAGGTACGTTGTTGGCAGACCAACTTCAAAAAACTATAAATAGACCCAAGGGGGTATGATGAGTACAATTATATATGCTCTTTTTACTATCATATTTGTAATCATGTCCACTATTGTATACCTCCAATCGTTATAATTGTGCAAAAATTGTTAACAATTTGAATTATCATGAATAGAAGAGCACAGTATGGAGTATCCGTTATTTCCTGTATTTATCTTTTTATTTATTCATTCATCTTCTTAATGTAGGTATTACAAGTCCTTAGAACTAAAAGTCTTTGAGCAAACAGACTCATTCACAGATCCAACATGACTGATGATAGGACTGGAATTGAGCACACACTGGTAGGAACACTCCTGTGTCACTGCCCCTGTCTTATTCGAGAAATATTAGAAGGCTTGGAAGAAAAGGCAGAGCACCACACGGGTAGGAACATGCCCGTTTCACTACCCGTGTCCTTATCGGGAAGAATTAAAGGCCTGCTGCCAACCAAGCCATGTGTGGATCCACAAAGATCAACACGGCCGTGTCATCAGCCGTGTCAAATGACATGGCCCACAACCAGACACATATTTTCGTTTTAAAATGCTTTTGAAACATCTATACAGCCTGTGAAACGGCCGTGTTGGAACCTGTGTTGGACCCTGTTTGCAAGAAGACTAAAAAACCTGTATGAAAAATTAAAAAAAGGACTTTTTGATTGAAGAACTTGGAGAACTTCTGGAGTTCGAAAGTGGAGCATTCAACGGAGGGGAAGTCGAAGGAGATAATCAGTATGGTTTTAATTTTAATGTATCTCTTTTGATTTCACCCTCCTCTTAATGGATCTAAACTTAATTCTACATTTTGCATGAGGCTTGTTTCTTTATGACTCAATTCGGTAATCATGTATGTTGTTTTTACATTGGATTCGTTGTATTTTATTTGTATGTATGTGTAACAACCCCATCCGTTAAATGACGTATAGTAGAAGGTCCGGCCGGGGCCCCACACTATATGCCACAAACAGACGGTGAGGTCACAGGATAATACCAAACCATACGAATCCTAACTCAGAGCATTCTAGCGGAAGCTTTAAGTTACAACTTTGAACTCTAAACAGGAATGTCCAATATATAAACCACCGTTATATATATACCACGGAATGTACATAAATCCAAGAGTTTGGCCGTAAGGCCTTACAGTTCCTCTTTACATACAACATGTTTTACAAACCTCGGCGCGCAGGCCGGCCATACATGAGTACAAGAGAAAACAAAACAAAGCCATTTGCTTAGCCTTCAAGGGCTAGCCGCAGCAGCAGCAGCAACAGCAGTAGGGCTTCAGCCCATCATTTACCACTTGGCTCTCCAGCACCTGCACGGGAACAATCCACCCAACCGGTGGCAAACAATGCAACGGTCAGCTTTCAGCTGACCCAATTATAACAATCCTACCCCTTTCTCGGGGCATGAGCATTCTTTCCCTGCAAGCATGTCATCATCAAATAGCAACTATGTGCGCGCAGGCACATTTAAGCCATCATAACTATCGGCCACACGGCCCGACAGTCCGTGCACTCAGGGCACATTTTCGGTGTACCGGAATACCAGGGTCAACACCACCGTCTACACGGTATTTGAGCATTCTAGTCTTTCCGGTGCGCGGGCCTAAGACTCTCATTAGGCGCTCCAACAAAACCTATAACCAGGCTTCCAAGTCGGACGGACCTAACGCAGGTACGGATCAGCCACCCCCCGTTGCTCAAGTCGCCGTGCCACCTCGAATACGGAAGTATCCATGGCTATTTATAGGCGCGGGTCGGTTTCACCTTTCCTGTTCGGCAATCTGCCTTTTCACCGGGTTGCAGCCCAACGGCTCAACCGCTCACAAAGTGGCAACGCACGGCCACAAGAGTTGCATCCAACCCTCTTCATTTCCTGGACATCGTCCAGTACTTCCTGCCGCACCAAGCAACAGGTAGGAACAAGGCATCACAAGCCATAGACATCACAAGCCATAATCACGGAGCCTTCTCCGATATGCAAACAAGCATCACCAATCCAGACCATATCCAGATGGGCTTCACACAGCATGCCTAGAGCCGTACTCCAATTCCGGCCTCTAACAAGGGGGACTTCACATATCTACCCCAAGGGACACCACAACCCACCGCACATTCGCGGGAAGGGTTTTCCCTATGCAATGCAGAAAAGAAGGACTTCACATGTCCAAGGAGGGAGATCGTTACCCTTGTCGATCTCTTCGGAGCCATCGAAAACGAGCCGGTTAGAAAGAACCGCAGTAGCCTTGCCTTCACAACGCCGGCTTCGGATCACGAATCGGACCACGGGAACTCCGTCGGTGGCTTGCTCTCCTCCTCCTTCTTTCTCTCTTCCTCTCTCTTTCTCTCTTCCTTAAGCCAAATGAAAATGACTTCTTCATTCTTCCCTCACGTATTAATCCAGCCAGGAAACCACCTTGGCCCTTGGATCAAAAGAGAGAAAACTGAATGGCCAAGATTTTCCCAAAAATCCAATTTTTGCCTGACACGGCCTGTGACACGCCCGTGTCACAGGCCGTGTACCCTTTAAGCGGCACACACAGTTTGAACCGACTGAACAACACGGCATTGACACGCCCGTGTCGAACCTGACACGCCCGTGTCATTCTTGAGACACGCCCGTGTCTCCTGCTACACGGTACTCACCGAATTCCAAAACCAGTACACGGGTCGGAACACGGCAGCTGACACGCCCGTGTCCAGCCTCACACGCCCGTGTTCCCGGCCGTGTTCAAGGCCGTGTTCGGCTCGGACTCGAATAGGCCAATTTCGAAAAATAATTCGAACACGCCCTGGGACACGCCCGTGTCGAAGGCCGTGTCCCAGGCTCGACGATCGTCGACTCTCAACCGTCGACTAGCTTGAACACGCCCTGGGACACGCCCGTGTCCCAGGCCGTGTACACCCGACACGCCCTGGGACACGCCCGTGTCCCAGGCCGTGTCAAACAGCCTGCTACTCAAACTTCATGTTGAGTCTTTTTGGGGCCTTTTTGGGGTGTTACAATCCTCCCCCCCCCCCCCTTAACAAAATTTCGTCCCGAAATTTGCACGGTGAGGAAACAAAACCCAGCAAAGCTATAACTATGTTATAACAAAAAGTACACGGTCAACAGTTCATACAAATAACTCGGGAAACTCAGCTCGCATGGTCTGCTCTCGCTCCCATGTTAGCTCTTCACGGCCACAATTGTCCCATCAGACCTTGACCATCCTGATCACTTTGTTCCGCAACTGTTTCTCGGCTCGATCCTCGATCCGAATGGGTCTAACCCTCGTCGTTAGCCCATACTCGACCGGTACTCGATCATTCTCCACTATTTGAGCTGGATCCTTCAGCGCCTTACGAAGGACTGAGATGTGAAACACATCATGTAATCCACCCAAGTCCGCTGAAAGTGCTAGTCGATAAGCAGCTTCCACAACTCGCTCCACCACCTCAAACGGACCAAGATACCTCGGACTTAGCTTTTTCAAACGCCGAATCCTGGACACGCCTTTGAAGGGTTTGATCTTCAAATATACCCAATCACCCACCGCGAACTCCACGTTCCGATGTTTGGCATTGTAGTACTTTGCTTGACGATCTTGGGGTATCAATAGCCTCTCCCGAATAGAGCGTATGAGCGAAGTAGCTTCTTCGACTTCCTTTTTCCCACTCAGCTTAGATTCGCCTGCTTCTGCCCAAGCTAACGGTGTACGGCATTTCCGACCATATAAAGCTTCAAATGGTGCCATACCAATACTCGCTTGGTAGCTATTGTTATAGGCAAATTCGACAAGGAATATATAATCTTCCCATCTCTTCCCAAAGTCTAGGGCGCACATGCGGAGCATGTCCTCCATCGTCCTGTTGGTTCGTTCAGTCTGGCCATCCGTTTGGGGATGAAAGGCCGTACTAAATGCCAATTTTGTACCCAACATTTGATGAACGAGCCGCCAATCATTCGATGTGAACCGCCCATCACGGTCACTAACGATGCTCCGGGGAACACCGTGCAGTCGAACAACTTGCTCCACATAAAGCTTGGCCAATGTTTCCACTGAATCGTCTCTTCTATTTGGAAGGAAGTGCGCCACTTTTGTCAACCGGTCCACAATCACCCAGATTGAATCATGACCGCGTTGAGATCTCGGCAACCCATGCACGAAATCCATCGAAATGTCATCGAACTTCCACTCCGGAATAGGTAACGACTTCAGGAAACCGCCAGGCTTCTGGCATTCTGCTTTCACTAACGCACAGGTAGTGCATTCAGCCACATAACGTGCGACATCTTTCTTTAATCCGGGCCACCAGAACAGCTTTTTCATATCTCTGTACATCTTTGTGCTCCCTGGGTGAACTGAGTACTTTGCAAAGTGAGCTTCGTACATCAACTCTTCCCTCAATTTACCCACACTTGGGACGCACACTCGACCATTTCTTCTTAACAAACCGTTGTCCCAAGAGAATTGGTCATCCGGCCCATCTTTTGCATAGCGCTGGAGGCTTTCATCAAGCTCCGTTGCTCGCCGAACTCGGTCCGCAAGGTCATATTGCACCTCCGTCCAGTTCAAACATGCATCGGTTGACGCACCCTTGTCAACACACGATATCTCCATTGCTTCCAATTCCTGGATCAAACGCTGATCATGCCTCTGCAACCAGCTTGCCCGTACCGGAGTCTTTCGACTCAAAGCATCAGCGACCACATTTCCCTTCCCGGGGGTATAGTGAATCTCGAAGGTGTAGTCCCCAAGGAACTCCATCCATCTTCGTTGTCGCATATTCAGATCCTTCTGATCCAACAAATACTTTAGGCTTTTATGATCTGTATAGATATCCACTTTCACGCCATATAGATAGTGCCGCCATAACTTGAGCGCAAAGATTACCGCCGCCAACTCCAAATCATGGACGGGGTAATTCCGCTCATGCACTTTCAACTGACGCGAGCCATAAGCAATCACTTTACCAAACTGCAGAAGGACGCAGCCTAAGCCGCTCCCTGATGCATCACTATAGATCTCATACCCATCGGTACCACATGGCGATGTCAACACAGGCGTCGTGGTCAAACGACTCTTCAAGTCTTCAAAAGCTCGCGCGCACTCCGGCGTCCAACTGAACTTTTGATCTTTTCTCGTCAGCGTGGTCAGAGGTAAAGCAATCCGTGAGAAGTTTTCCACAAACCGTCTATAGTAGCCCGCAAGTCCAAGGAAGCTCCTGACCTCGGCCACTGAAGACAACACTGGCCAATCTCGGATGGCACTTATCTTCAACGGATCCACCGCGATACCCTCTCCGCTTACCACATGGCCTAAAAAGGCTACTGAAGAGAGCCAGAACTCGCACTTTGAGAACTTGGCAAAAAGCTTATTCCTCCTCAGGGTATGCAAGACCAACCGCAAATGGTTTGCGTGATCCTCTTCCGACTGAGAGTATACCAAGATGTCATCGATAAACACAATAACAAACAAATCCAAATACTCTCGGAACGTTCGATGCATTAGGTCCATAAATACCGAAGGCGCATTACATAGGCCAAACGGCATTACCGTGAACTCATAATGACCGTAGCGTGTTCCAAACGCCGTCTTGGGAATGTCACCTTCCCTAATCCTTAGCTGATAATATCCCGATTTCAAATCCAACTTGGAATAGACCGTTGATCCCGCCAGCTGATCAAAGAGGTCATCAATCCGCGGAATCGGATATTTGTTTTTCTCCGTCAGCTTATTCAACTCGCGGTAGTCAATACACAACCGTAAGCTACCATCTTTCTTCTTCACAAAGAGAATAGGCGCGCTCCAAGGTGACATACTTGGGCGTATATATCCCTGCTCCAACAACTCTTGCAATTGGACTTTCAACTCAGCCATCTCTTTTGGCGCGACGCGATATGGAGAGCGGGCCACAGGTTTCGCACCTGGCACCAACTCAATAGAGAAGTCAATCTCCCGCTGGGGTGGTAACCCAGGAAGATCTTTAGGAAACACATCGGCAAACTCTGACACAACTGGCACTTCACCGACACTGGCCTTAGGCTCAACAGCCTGAATTAGCGTGAAGAATAACTCCGCGCCCTTCCGAACAGCATTGACGACTTGGAGTGCAGACAACAGAGTCCCGCCAACTCCTCGCATACCAGCGAACTTCGTCACAAGCCCGGTATTCTGGCCCAGTGTAATCTCTTTGGAGTTGCAATCAATAAAGGCACGCTGCTCTGAGAGCCAGTCCATACCAAAGATCACATCAAACTCCGATAACGGTAGCACAGCTGCACTCAAACCGAAATCCCGACTTCCTATTTGCACATCCACATCGCAAGCCCTATCCGCAAGCATCATACAGCCATTCGGCAATAGCACCCTTGTACTATCCACCGTCACATGACTTGGTACCCCAATGCGAGATACGAAATCCTCAGACAGAAAAGAATGCGAAGAACCCGTATCAAACAGGGCTCTCGCCAAATTATTCCGAATCAGGACAAAGCCTGCAGCACACACATCATGCACAAGCTATACAAAACCAAAACCAAAAGCACCAGCAAGTAAACTAAATCAACTCGTACCTGTGACGACGTCACTTTGCTTAATCGCTTCCTGTTGGCCAAGTTGATAGATTCGGGGCTGCGCCTGGGATGTAGAGGAATCAACCACCGCTTTGCCCTTCTCAGCATACGACGCACCCGTCTTCTTTTCCCCTTTGGGCTGCACAACCCGACAGTCACGAGCAATATGCCCCACCCGGCCACAGTTATAGCATGTACGAGAATCCGGCCTTGATGTCGCTCCCGACACAACGGTCGTAGTCACTTGCCCAGATGGCTTGGACCTCTTGCCCCCTTTCTTCTGGTAAAACGACTTGCTCGGGCGAGGTGTTTGAAACTCTGGCTTCGACGCAACCAAGCCCTTATTCCCTTGCACTCGCTTCATGTCCTTCTCCAACGCGCACGCAGTATCAACCAACGCCTGAAACCCTTGGCTCACAGAACTCGAAAGCAGGAATCGCAACTCATCCCGTAATCCTTCATAGAACCGATTCGTTTTCCTTTGGTCATCCGCAAAGATTGTTCCCGCATATCATCCCAACCTGGTAAACTCGTGCAAGTAGATATCCACACTATCTTCCCCTTGCTTTAACCGTTGGAACTCATTTTCCATAGCGATGCGTTGCGCCGCTGGGACATGTTTCGCCAGAAATAGTCGAGAGAACTCCTCAATTGACACTTGTGTTAATTGCCTGCCCGCCAACTTGTGTAGCTCAACCTCGTCCCACCACAACCGTGCCTCCCCTTCCAGCATGAAGGTGGCTAAGGTGACCTTGAGAGTTTCCTCCGCCCTGATCGCTGTCATTATCCTCTTGACACGCGATAACCAATCTTCCGCCTGCGTTGGGGATCCCATTCCCGCAAACGTAGGAGGACTGAAGCTCATGAATTGCTTCAACTGTCGGTCAGCTGCTCGTGGATCTACAGCCTCAACCGGCTCGGGTCTTACATCAACACGAACTGGCACTACTGCAGGCTGCGCTTGCCCGGTCGGCTGAATCATGGCAAATAGCGCCTCAGCAACTAAGCGAACAGTTTCCGCAGATGGAGGAGGTGTTGGCACCTCAGCTGGTGCCGCACTCTCATCAGAACGCTGGGGCTCAGACTGCCCAGCACCACTACGTGTCACCTATAGGTGGACAAGACACGCATTAGCGAACGTATGCAAGCAAAACAACATAAAAAGGAACGCGTAGATTCCTCAAACAAGAGTTTGTACATTCCTTCATGGACATTCCAGAGTTCATTAGCATTACAGCAGGTCGCACAAACACGTGCTCGCCACCCCACAAAAGAATTCGACCACGAATTCGAAAGAGGAAGACCGACAAAAGCTGATACCAAAATGTAACGACCCCATCCGTTAAATGACGTATAGTAGAAGGTCCGGCCGGGGCCCCACACTATATGCCACAAACAGACGGTGAGGTCACAGGATAATGCCAAACCATACGAATCCTAACTCAGAGCATTCTAGCGGAAGCTTTAAGTTACAACTTTGAACTCTAAACAGGAATGTCCAATATATAAACCACCGTTATATATATACCACGGAATGTACATAAATCCAAGAGTATGGCCGTAAGGCCTTACAGTTCCTCTTTACATACAACATGTTTTACAAACCTCGGCGCGCAGGCCGGCCATACATGAGTACAAGAGAAAACAAAACAAAGCCATTCGCTTAGCCTTCAAGGGCTAGCCGCAGCAGTAGCAGCAACAGCAGTAGGGCTTCAGCCCATCATTTACCACTTGGCTCTCCAGCACCTGCACGGGAACAATCCACCCAACCGGTGGCAAACAATGCAACGGTCAGCTTTCAGCTGACCCAATTATAACAATCCTACCCCTTTCTCGGGGCATGAGCATTCTTTCCCTGCAAGCATGGCATCATCAAATAGCAACTATGTGCGCGCAGGCACATTCAAGCCATCACAACTATCGGCCACACGGCCCGACAGTCCGTGCACTCAGGGCACATTTTCGGTGTACCGGAATACCAGGGTCAACACCACCGTCTACACGGTATTTGAGCATTCTAGTCTTTCCGGCGCGGGGGCCTAAGACTCTCATTAGGCTCTCCAACAAAACCTATAACCAGGCTTCCAAGTCGGACGGACCTAACGCAGGTACGGATCAGCCACCCCCCGTTGCTCAAGTGGCCGTGCCACCTCGAATACGGAAGTATCCATGGGTATTTATAGGCGCGGGTCGGTTTCACCTTTCCTGTTCGGCAATCTGCCTTTTCACCGGGTTGCAGCCCAACGGCTCAACCGCTCACAAAGTGGCAACGCACGGCCACAAGAGTTGCATCCAACCCTCTTCATTTCCTGGACATCGTCCAGTACTTCCTGTCGCACCAAGCAACAGGTAGGAACAAGGCATCACAAGCCATAGGCATCACAAGCCATAATCACGGAGCCTTCTCCGATATGCAAACAAGCATCACCAATCCAGACCATATCCAGATGGGCTTCACACAGCATGCCTAGAGCCGTACTCCAATTCCGGCCTCTAGCAAGGGGGACTTCACATATCTACCCCAAGGGACACCACAACCCACCGCACACTCGCGGGGAAGGGTTTTCCCTATGCAATGCAGAAAAGAAGGACTTCACATGTCCAAGGAGGGAGATCGTTACCCTTGTCGATCTCTTCGGAGCCATCGAAAACGAGCCGGTTAGAAAGAACCGCAGTAGCCTTGCCTTCACAACGCCGGCTTCGGATCACGAATCGGACCACGGGAACTCCGTCAGTGGCTTGCTCTACTCCTCCTTCTTTCTCTCTTCCTCTCTCTTTCTCTCTTCCTTAAGCCAAATGAAAATGACTTCTTCATTCTTCCCTCACGTATTAATCCAGCCAGGAAACCACCTTGGCCCTTGGATCAAAAGAGAGAAAACTGAACGGCCAAGATTTTCCCAAAAATCCAATTTTTGCCTGACACGGCCTGTGACACGCCCGTGTCACAGGCCGTGTACCCTTTAAGCGGCACACACAGTTTGAACCGACTGAACAACACGGCATTGACACGCCCGTGTCGAACCTGACATGCCCGTGTCATTCTTGAGACACGCCCGTGTCTCCTGCTACACGGTACTCACCGAATTCCAAAACCAATACACGGGTCGGAACACGGCAGCTGACACGCCCGTGTCCAGCCTCACACGCCCGTGTTCCCGGCCGTGTTCAAGGCCATGTTCGGCTTGGACTCGAATAGGCCAATTTCGAAAAATAATTCGAACACGCCCTGGGACACGCCCGTGTCGAAGGCCGTGTCCCAGGCTCGACGATCGTCGACTCTCAACCGTCGACTAGCTTGAACACGCCCTGGGACACGCCCTGGGACACGCCGTGTACACCCGACACGCCCTGGGACACGCCCATGTCCCAGGCCGTGTCAAACAGCCTGCTACTCAAACTTCATGTTGAGTCTTTTTGGGGCCTTTTTAGGGTGTTACAGTATGCTTTCGAACAAAGAGATTGATATTAGATTTGAAGTTGGAACTTGTTTTATTTGAATCCCAAACTTCTAGATTGAGAAATTGGATGTTTGTGATGATTTTTATACGCTCATATTCTTGTGTTATTTCTCTTTGTTTTTCAAATTGCATGATCGAGAGATATGTTGTTTGGTTAATGGTAATAAGGATAATTGGATTCATGGTATCTTAGAGATAGGATTTCAAGAATTTATGTATTAGATAGGGTTACTTTATATTAATGCAAATTTTTGTGTTGTGAATTGTTCGAGAGAAAATGTAATCAACTTAAGTTTAGGTATTGAATTACTCGAGAGAAAATTCGATAAAGGTTTAACCATTACAATACAACGAATTTGATAATCTTGTTATTACGTGATTACATAGAATTGAATTAATGAGTGATTTTTCTTTTTTGATTACTCTTAGACTATATGCTTTTTACTATCCTAAATCCTCCAATGTCTCTTAATCCAAGTAGTCCTAGTAAGGTTAATTTAGGGTAACAATCAATTTTAATTATAGGTATGATAATAGAGTGAGAGTGAGTACGAGTACTTGAAAAGATCTTGTGGAATACGACACGAGATGTAGATTTATCCTATACTATGATTGATAGGTGCACTTGCCAAAAAGTAAAATCAAGTTAGCTTTTACCCATCTACATAGTTTATACATAGAGTAAAAATAATCGCATCAAGTTTTTGGCGCGGTTGTCGGGGACTCGTTTTCAATATTTTGAAAGCTTAAACTTTATTATTCTACCAATTTTTGTTTATTAACATATAACTGTAAATTATTTTATTGCATAAATATATCGCTTAATCTCTGTTTTGTAGTCTATTAGTCTATGACTAGGGGAGAAATTCAGGGCTAGTGCCATTTCATCCTGACCGGGAATGAATTATTCACAACACTAGCCAAAGGGACTTGAGAACTGACAACACAGATAACTCAAACGGACTTTCAGACGAGGAAACAATAAATTTAGGAAATCATCATCCAGATAACATGGCAAATCAAAATGAGCAAACCATGTCTGACTTTGGTAGACCTAATGTCCAGGGTACTGGGTCAAGCATTTTTAGACCACCAATTGATGCCAACAATTTTGAATTGAAACATAGCATTATTCAGATGGTTCAACAATATGTCCAATATGATTGCCTGCAAGATTAAGATCCCAATACACACTTTGCCGGATTCTTGGAGATATGTGATACATTCAAGATCAATGGCGTTACCAATGAAGCCATTCGATTGAGGTTGTTTCCATTCTTACTAAGGCACAATGCGAAGCAGTGGTTAAACTCATTACCTAGAGGGTCGATCGCAACATGGGATGTGATGGTTGAGAAGTTCTTGATGAAGTATTTTCCACCACCGAAGACTACAAAGCTAAGGAATTCATTTCTACTTATGCACAATTAGAATTTGAATCATTATATGACACAAGGGAACGATTCAAGGATTTGTTAAGGAAGTGTCCCCATCATGCATTACCTTCCTGGCTTCAGATTCAAACCTTCTACAATGGTCTCAATCCAACCACTAAACAGATGATCGATGCGGCTAGTGGGGGCACCTTGAACAATACGACACCTGAAGCGGCTCAACAGTTGATATAAGAAATGTCAATGAATAACTATCAATGGACTACCATCAGACAAAAGCCTAATAAGCCTACAAGAATCTATGAAGTGAATGTCTTCACTGCCTTAGCTATTCAAGTTAAGAAGCTTCACCAGAAGATGGATAACCTATATTTAGCATCACCCTCCATGGTAACTCAACAATGGGACCCCTCATTTAGTGGAATGTCTGGTTGTGAACCCCAAGTGCAAGAACATGTTGACTATATGAGCAACATTTCCAGGCCTCCTTTCAACCGAGCAAACAACCCATATAGTTCTACATACAATCTTGGATGGAGGAACAACCCCAATTTCTCTTGGGTAGGGCAAAGAAATCAAGGCAAGCAACCGATGTTTGGACAATGATTGGCCCGCGATCAGACTCTTATTGTGGTTGGTTCGATGAGTCGACCATCGCGGACTGCTAGAAAATCGAAGTTTCTAATGAAAGGAGGCAAGTGCACCTATCACCTGTAGTACTCGATATTCGGGAGAATACTATGGTCGTATTGTTCTCGGGGTCATGTTAATTATTCTTACTCCTCCAGCAGGACTATTATTTTACTAAAAGTAAGGTGGATTTTCATTTAACTAAAAGCGGGGATATAAAGAATGAAGAAATTTTCTTAGATTATTCGATGACGGGTTAACGCTCAGCATCGAATTAGATTAAGACTAAAATAAGTTTTGATAATTAATTAACTTAATATTTAAATTAATAAAAAGCACTTGGCCGTGGAGGTTCCACAAATATGAGCGCACTTATCTCTAGGAATATTGCCCACCTGAACGCTAAGACTATTCGACCCAACGTTAGTCCGATGAAGGATTCCTCTTAACGCCCGCTGTACGCCAAGAACCCCGCTATTGGGTGGGGAACCCAATCAAGTATAACTACGCATCTCCTCTCTCGAGGGTATGTACGCAATTCTTTTTACCCAAAGGGGATCAATCCATACACACGGCCTCTCGGCTAGCTAGCGTATGGATAACGGAAATAGAGTCCACACATCGATTATGTGGTCCTACGCGTCGTTAACCCGGGGTAAACCTTAAGTCCTTAAATTAAAATTAAAATAAAGAACTTTAATTATTTTTAAATCATTTATATGTCCCAGTGCTCTTCGATGTCGAGGGCTAATAACGATTAGCCACTCATCGGTATAGGGACGACTTTATGGTTTAAATGAGGCGCGAGTTTGGATTTTAGCACTAAACAGTTATATGAAGAAAACCAAAAACAACAGTGCGATTAGATAAATTAAAATGCTAACTAAAACAAGAACTCACACACACTTCAAAACTATAAATAAATTAAAAAGACAAGTCCCACTCAAACGAGTAGAAGGGAAATGAAAGCGCGCCACTTAACTCTTAATGAGTAGGCGAAAATAAATGTGAGTACAAGTTCTATTCAAATGAGTAGACGGTAAATGACAAATCCTACTCAAACGAGTAGGAGGAAAATTTAAGCAATAA
The DNA here is from genome assembly GCA_039513925.1 of Platanthera zijinensis. Classification (NCBI taxonomy): domain Eukaryota; kingdom Viridiplantae; phylum Streptophyta; class Magnoliopsida; order Asparagales; family Orchidaceae; genus Platanthera; species Platanthera zijinensis. Next base: position 168,092,322 of record CM077080.1, read on the forward strand.
AAAGACAAGTCCCACTCAAACGAGTGGGCGAGAAATGAAAGTGCATCATTTAACTCTTAACGAGTAGGAGGAAATAAATGCGAGAACAAGTTCTACTCAAATGAGTAGACGGTAAATGACAAATCCTACTCAAACGAGTAGGAGAAAAATTTAAGCAATAAAAAGACAAGTCCCACTCAAACGAGTGGGCGGGAAATGAAAGCGCGTCATTTAACTTTTAACGAGCAGGCGGAAATAAATGCGCACACGCACACACTCTTCATAACTGAAGAAAGAAAGAAAACAAAGCAATAAAATTATCAACTACACGCACGCACTCTACAAGATTGAGAAAGCTATAAAATTGCGAGTCTCGGCTCAAATGAGTGGGCGGGAGAATGAAAGCAATAAAATCTATCCTCATACACACACACACTAACAAGAAATTAAAAGAACATAATGAAAACCTTAACTCACACACACATTAAAGAACAAGTCAAAGTTACCTAAAAATTAAAACAACTACTTTTCTATTCTTAGAACATGCTAAAAACACATAAAAAGGTGAAATAAAAGTTAAAGAAGCAAAAGTTTTTCAAAAACAAAGTTAAAATCAAAGTTGTTGAAAAATTAAAACGTTTATATTTTCATTCTTAGGACTCCATAAAAGTGATGAAAAAGTGAAAAAGAAATGAAAATTAAAGGAACAAAAAAAAGGGTTTTACAATCCTAAAATAAAGCTAAGCAAAAAAATTCAAACATCACTTTAAAACCTCTTTTACAATTCATAGGAATGAAAATATAAGACTTTATAAAGTTTTCAATACAACATTTCATTTTGAAAAGAAGACTTAAAGAAAATTTTTGCCATTATAAAATTCATTTTTTACATAAAAACCTATAATGAAACCTAATATGACAATAATTTGAAAGCATGAAAAATTACAACAAGTTACACTAATCTATAATTTTCATAAAGGGAAAGACTAGGTAAAATAAGAGGACAAAAAGGAAAGAGATGAGCCACCCCAAATGAATTTTCATACAAGGTAGAGAGGTAAAAACTAAAACTTTTATTACCATAATGAAACTATTACAAAGCTACTACAAGGCAAAAGGAAAAGCTAAAAAAACATGAAAAGGAAGGGGGGAGAAAGCCTCCTTATATTGGATGGAATCACCAAGGGAAGACCACAAGAAGACACAAAATTGGCTCAAAAAAGTGAACCCCTAAACCTCACAGAAAAGTTTTATTTATAGACAAATTTTTCGGGTGTGACACCCCCTAGTCACGGGCGTGACAGGGGGCGTGTCGAACGTTGCGTGTTTGACTTAGCAAAATCCGGCAGCTGGATTGCTTTTGGAAGATTCGAGAAGTGATATATGGCGGTCATGGGTGTGTCCGGTGTCAGACACGGGCGTGTCGGCTGGGCATGACTGAACAGCTAGCAGGAGTGGCGTTGAGTGACGACGGCATTGCGTGGCAATTTTCAATCAATAATTAACAAACAATAGTGAACAAAGAATTAAGAAAATTCACATATAAATAAATTCAAAACAAAATTTTTGGATAGCAAGAAAATTAAGAATGGTATATTTGATTTATTTGTTTCATAAAGTAATTTTTTTGAATTTTTAAAGTTATTATCTCTTTTTTTTGTATTTTTGTATTTTTTATTTAATAAATACATACTAAAGAAAGGAAAATGCGAAAATAAATTTTTTTTAGATTTTTAAGTTTTGCAAATTTTTTAGTATTTTACTTTTTAGAAAATTTTCATTCTATTTACAAAAAAAGTTATTTACAAGGATGAGAGAGAAAAGAAAAGGGGATAAGAGAAGAGTATTTACAAAAAATATTTACATGATTTTTTTAAAAGAAAAAGTATTTACAAAGTAACATTAAATATTTTTGGAATTTTTTGTTTTAAAATTTTTGAAGTTTTCTAAAAAAATTATTGTATTTTAAGTAAAATATTTTTGGAATTTTTGTTTTATAAATTTTTTTGTTTGTTTTTGTTTTGGAAATAAAAGTGCAAATAAGAGAAGTGTAGAAAAGAAAGCAGAGAAAATACGAAAACACTCCCATACTTAGTTCAAACATTGTCCCCAATGTTGTAAGATAAGTATGCGGTATGAGAGAAAAAAAATGCTATATGTACAAAAAGAAAGAGGGAAGGTAGAAGCGTCCCTGATGCATGTGGAGGGAAGCCCGTTTAGAAACCCTGTATTATTAGAAAAAGTAGCAAACGTAATAAATAAAGAGTGAAAAAGATAAGTGTGGGGTGCCTCCAAGGAGCGCTTTGTTTATAGTCGCGTAGCTTGACTATATTGGCGGGTTTTTTATAAATCGAGGAGGGATATGGTTTCGTTATACTCGATCACTGGGTCGCCCGCTATGTAAATCTTTAACCTATGACCGTTTACTTTAAACGAGCCTTTTTTCGGGTGGGAGACGAGTACGGTCCCATATTGAAAAACTTCTTCAACTAAGAAGGGACCGGACCAACGAGATTTGAGTTTGCCAGGAAATTGTTTAAGACGAGAATTATAAAGAAGGACAACATCGCCCGGAGAAAAAATTTTAGGGGACTTGATTTTTCGATCGTGATATAACTTATGACGCTCCTTATAGAACCTATTGCTCTCATAAGAGTTCGCACGCAATTTATCGAGCTCGTTTAGTTGCAGTTTTCTATTTTGAGTGGCTGAGTTAGCGTCGAGGTTTAAAAGTTTTAAAGCCGAAAGTGCGCGAGGTTCTAGTTCTACGAGTAAATGGCACGCTTTGTCATAGACTAATCGAAACGGAGTACAACCGATGGCGGTTTTGTATGTCGTACGATACGCCCATAATGCCTCGTCAAGTTTAACGGACCAATCTTTCCTATTTATTGAAACAGTTTTTTCTAATATGTGTTTAATCTCTCGATTTACTATCTCAACTTGGCCACTTGTTTACGGGTGGTAGGGGTGGCAAGTTTGTGTGTGACTCCATATTTAGCTAACGTCTTAGCCATAAAAGCGTTACAGAAATGCGTTCCCCAATCACTAACAATTGCGCGAGGCGTGCCAAAGCGAGAAAATAGTTTTTTAAGAAATGTAACGACGACTCGCGCATCGTTGGTTGGGAGAGCTTGCGCTTCCGCCCACCTTGATACGTAGTCGACCGCTACTAAGATATACACATTTTTGAAAGACGGAGGTAGGGGGCCAACAAAATCTATGCCCCATAAATCGAAGACTTTGCATTCTAAAAACATGTTTTGGGGCATCTCGTCTCGACGAGAGATGTTACCCGACCGTTGACATCTATCGCATGCGCGCACAAAATTGTGAGCGTCTTTGAAGAGAGTGGGCCAAAAGTAGCCCGCCTCTAGCTCCTTCCTAGCGGTCCGGTTAGCTTGATAATGCCAACCAGCAGAACCCTCGTTGTAGTTCCTAAGTATTTGCGTTCACTCCACACCCGCAACGCATCTTTGGACCTCTTAGTCCGCGTAGATACGAAAAAGAAATGGGTCCTCCCAAAAGAAATTTTTTAAGTCAGAAAAGAATTTCTTCTTTTGATGACTTGAAAACTCTTTTGGAAGTACCTGCGCGACTAATTAGTTCGCAAAATATGCGAACCAAGGCGAAGATGATGAATAATTATGAATTGCAAAGAGGCGTTCCTCGGGGAATTTGTCATTTATTTCAGATTCGATGAGCGCTTCCGCTGCCGGATTTTCTAAACGGGAGAGGTGGTCTGCCGCAAGATTTTCCATGCCCTTCTTATCCCGGATCTCATAATCAAACTCTTCTAGGAGGAGGATCCATCGAAGAAGGTGGGGCTTCACATCATTTTTAGCTAATAAATATTTAAGGGCGGAGTGATCGTTATAAACGATAACTTTAGATAACGTTTAATAAGAGCGAAACTTATCGAAAGAGAAAATGATGGCTAAGAGTTCCTTTTCCGTCGTCGTGTAATTCACTTGTGTGGAACTGAGCGTCTTGCTATCGTAATAAATTGGATGAAAATATTTTTCTACGCGTTGGCCAAGAACGGCTCCTAAGGCAATATCACTAGCGTCGCACATGATTTCGAACGGTAGGGACCAATTAGGGGCCACTAAAATTGGTGAGGTGATAAGTTTTTGCTTTATTAAATTAAAGGTAGACTCGCATTCGTTACTAAAGATGAAGCGTGATTCCTTTTCCAAGAGGTGAGTTAGTGGCTTTGTTATTTTTGAAAAGTCTTGAATGAAGCGTCGGTAAAAGCTCGCATGGCCTAAGAAACTCCTAATAGATTTTACGTTTGTTGGGTGCGGAAGTTTTTTTATGATTTCTACCTTGGCCTTATCTACCTCCATTCACTTAGTCGAAATCTTATGGCCGAGGACCAAACCTCCTCGGACCATAAAGTTGCATTTTTCCCAATTTTTAACAACGCTTGTGTCCTCGCACCGTTGGAGGACACGATCTAAATTTTTAAGGTAATGGGAAAAAGAGCGTCCAAAAACAGAGAAGCCATCAATGAAGACTTCCATAATGTCTTCTACTAGCTCGCCAACGATCGCTAGCATACATCTTTGGAATGTAGCCGGCGCATTGTAGTGTCTAAATGGCATCCTTCGGTAGGCGAAGGTGCCAAACGGGGAAGTAAAAGTTGTTTTCTCTTGGTCATCGGGGGAAATGGGGATTTGGAAAAACCCCGATAAACCATCAAGAAAACAATAGTACGGATGACCGGAAAGACGCTCTAAAATCTGGTCCAGAAACGGTAGTGGGAAATGGTCCTTGTGGGTGGCATCATTAAATTTGTGATAATCGATGCACACACGCCAACCCGTAACAGTATGAGTTGGGACGAGCTCGTTGTGCTCATTCGCCACTACGGTTAGACCGCCCTTCTTGGGCACGACATGCACGGGACTAACCCATGCACTGTCCGAAATAGGGTAGATAATCCCCGCATCTAACAACTTAATGATCTCGGCTTTAACGACGTCTTTCATGTTTGGGTTAAGATGTCGCTGCGGCTGAATCGCTTTGCGGTAATTATCATTAAAAAATATCTTATGGGTGCAAAATGAGGGGTTAATCCCCTTTAAGTCAGATATTTGCCACGCAATTGCATGGCGATGTTTGAACAAAACTTCCAATAAATTGGAAGTCTCTGAATCACTCAAGTCCGAAGAAATAATAACGGGAAGCATATCCCCTTTTCCCAAAAAGGCATATTTGAGTGATTCGGGTAATGGTTTCAGATCTAGGGTGGATGGTTCTTCTAGGAAGGTTTTAAATCCTATGTCTTTCTTACCAATTGGTTCGAAAGGCAAGTCTATAGAGGTTTCCTCGTCGCAATAAAAATTTTCGAGCTCAAAAACATCGTCGTTTAAAAATCCGGACTCGAAAACGGGAGAAGAACGATCTCCAAAAAAGGTATCTAAAGAGTAGCAGAAATCATCGCTCGATGACAAATTGTCCATCGAGGGATTAATAGAGAAAGTAACTTGATCATCTCCTACCCAGAGGAGAAGACGACCATTACTAACATCTATTAGTGCGCATGAGGTGGCGAGAAAAGGGTGACCGAGTATTATTGGTACCTCGACATCCTCTTCTATGTCTAAGATGACGAAGTCTATAGGAAAGGTAAACTTGTCTACTCGAAAAAGGATGTCCTCCATTACCCCGATATGGAACTTAACTGAGCGATTCGCTAATTGGATGCGCATATTTGTTGGACTAGGAGTACCCAAACCTAAACGTTGAAAGAGCGAGAACGGCATCAAATTAATGCTAGCCCCTTAATAAGCTAAGGTATATTTTACTAATATATTGCCAAAAAGGCACGGGATGGAAAACCGTCCCGGGTTGTTTTGTTTTGTGGGCAATTTATTAGTAAGAGCTGCCGAGCAGACAACGTTTAGAGATATATGCGAAATATCCTCGAGTTTGTGTTTATTAGAAAGTAGTTCTTTTAAAAATTTCGCATACTTGGGCATTTGTGAGATAGCCTCGCAAAAAGGAATATTAATTTGAATTTGTTTCAGTAATAAAATAAATTTTTCATATTGCGCGTCCTTACGCTCATTTTCTAACCTAAGAGGATACGACAAGGACTTGTTTAAAGTAATTTTTTCGTTTAAAATCGTAAGGGCGGCGAAGACGAAGAAGAGGGAAGAGGGGTCGGAGGAGGGATATATACATGAGGGTCAGTCAGTTTTGGATCGACCACCTCCTTACCGCTACGGAGGGTTATAGTATTGAGGTTCTCCCATGAGTTGGGCTCCGTATTCCCTAGAAGTGCCCCCTTGCGCACGTTCCGACATGAGTCGCGCCAACTATCCAACATGTAGTTCTAAATTTTTTATCGATCCGGTGATGTTTCGGATATTGGACTTGTTGGACGCGATGTATTTATTAAAATTTTCCTCCACCAGGGATGGCTTCATAGGAGGGGGAGGAGGAAATGTGGGCACAAAAGAAGGAGGAGGAGGGCGTTGCGTATTATTCGGTTTGCTCCATGAAAAATTCGGGTGGTTCCTCCAACCTGGATTATAGGTATTACTATAAGGGTTATTTTGGGGGAAGGAGGGACGAACCAGATTTCCCATGTAGTCCACGAACTCATCGACTACGCAGACGTTAGAGGGGGGAAGAAAACAAGGCGGAGTGGAGGAGGTAGCAGTCATCTCCATCACCTGCTTTGTTAACCTTTCGACTTAAAGGGTTAACAGAGCAGTGGCATCAGCTTCAAAAAGGCCAGCCACCGACTTTGGGCATCCCCGCGGGACGTTCCATTGATAGGCATTCATAGCCATCTCTTCGAATAAAGTCTGGGCGGCCTCGGGGGTCTTATTTTTAAGGGTACCCCTGGCTACCGCGTAAATAATTTGACACGTCTGGAAGTTAAGGCCGTTATAAAAAATCTGTACCTACAACCACGTAGGCAGCGCGTGGTGCGAGCACCGGTGGAGGAATTCCTTAAACCGCTCCCAAGTCTCATATAGAGACTCGGAATCGTTTTGCACAAACAAAGAAATTTCCGCCCGCAACTTTGCAGTTTTTGCAGGTGGAAAGTACTTCGTTAGGAACCGCTCCGTCAACTCAGCCCAGGTGTTGATACGTCCTCGCGAGAGGGAATTCAACCATGCCTTTGCTTTTGATTTGAGGGAGAAGGGAAATAAGCACAAACAAATGGCGTCATCAGTGACGCCATTGATTTTGAACGTGTCGCAAATTTCCAAAAAATTGGACAAGTGGACATTAGGGTCCTCATCCGGTAGTCCATCGAACTACACGGAGTTTTTGATCATTTGGGTTACACTTCACTTTATTACAAAATTGTTATTCGCCACCGTAGGGAGAACAACACTCGATCCAGTATCGTCCAAATTTGGTCGGGCCTAATAAGACATTGTACGCTCCGCAACCACGTTTGGAACCTAGTCGGCCATATCAGCTATAGAGGGTTCTCTGATAAATTTGTCGGGGTCTAAAAGAAGAGTTCGGCATTGAGATTGAATACGCGCAAGTGAGCGTTCGATCTCAGAGTCGAAATCAAGATTTTCAGACACCGAGGGTTGTCCACGGGTCATACTCCCTAAAAAAAATCAAGATTTTCAAAATTATTATTGTCTACGGGTCATACATTGTACGCCTCAAAAACGGCGCCAAAAACTTGATTGGCCTGCGATCAGACTCTTATTGGGGTTGGTTCGATGAGTCGACCATCGCGGACTGCTAGAAAATTGAAGTTTCTAACGAAAGGAGGCAAGTGCACCTATCACATGTAGTACTCGATATTCGGGAGAATAAAGAGGTCGTATTATTCTCGGGGTCGTGTTGATTATTCTTACTCCTCCGGGAGGACTATTATTTTAATAAAAGTAAGGTGGATTTTCATTTAACTAAAAGCGGGGATAAAAAGAATGCAGAAATTTTCTTAGATTATTCGATGATGGGTTAACGCTCGGCATCGAATCCGATTAAGACTAAAATAATTTTTGATAATTAATTAGCTTAATTTTTAAATTAATAAAAGTCACTTGGCTGTGGAGGTTCCACTAATATGAGCGCAATTATCTCTAGGAATATTTCTCACCTGAACGCTAAGACTATTCGACCGAACGTTAGTCAGACGAAGGATTCCTCTTAACGCCCGATGTACGCTAAGAACCTCGCTATTTGGTGGGGAACAAAATCAAGTAGAACTACGCTTCTCCTCTCTCGATGGTATGTACGCAATTCTATTTACCCAAGGGGGATACATCCATACGCACAGCCTCTCAGCTAGTTAGCATATGGATAACAGAAATAGAGCCCACACATCGACTATGTGGTCCTACGCATCGTTAAATAGGGGTAAACCTTAAGTCCTTAAATTAAAATGAAAATAAAGAACTTTAATAATTTTTAAATAATTTTATATGTCCCAATGCTCTTCGATGCCGAGGGCTAATAATGATTAGCCACTCATCGGTATGGGGATGACTTTATGGTTTAAATGAGGCGCGAGTTCGAATTTTAGCACTAAACAGTTATAAGAAGAAAACCAAAAACAACAGTGTGATTAGATAAATTAAAATGCTAACTAAAACAAGAACTCACACACACTTCAAAACCATAAATAAATTAAAAAGACAAGTCCCACTCAAATGAGTAGGCGGGAAATGAAAGCGTGTCATTTAACTCTTGACGAGTAGGTGGAAATAAATGTGAGTACAAGTTCTACTCAAATGAGTAGACGGTAAATGACAAATCCTACTCAAATGAGTAGGAGGAAAATATAAGCAATAAAAAGACAAGTCCGACTCAAACGAGTGGGTAGGAAATGAAAGCGTGCCAATTAACTCTTAACGAGTAGGCGGAAATAAATGCGAGTACAAGTTCTACCCAAATGAGTAGATGGTAAATGACAAATCCTACTCAAAAGAGTAGGAGGAAAATTTAAGCAATAAAAAGACAAGTCCCACTCAAACGAGTGGGCGGAAATGATAGCGCACTATTTAACTCTTAACGAGTAGGCAGAAATAAATGCGCACACGCACACACTCTTCATCACTGAAGAAAGCAAGAAAACAAAGCAATAAAATTATCACCTACACGCACGCACTCTACAAGATTGAGAAAGCGATAAAATTGTGAGTCCCGGCTCAAATGAGTGGGCGGGAGAATGAAAGCAATAAAATCTATCCTCATACACTCACACACACTAACATGAAATTAAAAGAACATAATGAAAACCCTAACTCACACACACATTAAATAACAAGTAAAGTTACCTAAAAATTAAAACAACTACTTTTCTATTCTTAGAACATACTAAAAACACATAAAAAGGTGAAATAAAAGTTAAAGAAGCAAAAGTTTTTCAAAAATAAAGTTAAAATCAAAGTTGTTGAAAAATTAAAACGTTTATATTTTCATTCTTAGGACTCCATAAAAGTGATGAAAAAGTGAAAAAGAAATGAAAATTAAAGGAACAAAAAAAATGGTTTTACAATCCTAAAATAAAGCTAAGCAAAAAAATTCAAACATCACTTTAAAACCTCTTTTACAATTCATAGGAAATAAAATATAAGACTTTAAAAAGTTTTCAATACAACATTTCATTTTGAAAAGAAGACTTAAACAAAATTTTTGCCATTATAACAATTCATTTTTTACTTAAAAACCTATAATGAAACCTAATATGATAATAATTCAAAAGCATGAAAAATTACAACAAGTTACACTAATTGATAATTTTCATAAAGGGAAAAACTAGGTAAAACAAGAGGACAAAAAGGAAAGAGATGAGCCACCCCAAATGAATTTTCATACAAGGTAGAGAGGGAAAAACTACAACTTTTATTACCATAATGAAACTATTACAAAGCTATTACAAGGCAAAAGGAAAAGCTAAAACAAACATGAAAAGGGAGTGGGGAGAAAGCCTCCATACATTGGATGGAATTACCAAGGGCAGCCCATAAGAAGACACAAAATTGGCTCAAAAAGGTGAACCCCTAGACCTCACAAAATTTTTTTATTTATATACAAATTTTTCGGGTGTGACACGCCATAGTCACGGGCATGACAAGGGGCGTGTCGAAGGTTGTGTGTTTGACTTGGCGAAATCCTGCAGCTGGATTGCTTCTGTAAGCTTTGAGAAGTTACACGTGGCGGTCACGGGCGTGTTCAGTGTCAGACACGGGCGTGTCAGCTGGGCGTGACTGAACAGCATGTGGGAGTGGCGTTGAGTGGCGACGGCATTGATTGGCGTTGAGTGGCGTTGAGAGGTTAACAGTGAAAGCATTGAGTGGCGTTTAGTGTCGACATCGTTGAGTGTCGACGATGTTGAGTGTCGAAAAGGGCATGTCGAGCTTGGACACGGGCGTGTTGAGCTCAGATTGAAGAAGGCGAGGGGTCGAGTGCCGGATGAGCCCGATGATCGTCGAGAGGCATGATACGGGCGTGTCGGATGCGTGACATGGGCATGTCAAGTCAATTTTTTGTCTTTTTCTGAAATTTTTCTGGAATCAAAATAAACTAAGTTAGAAATAAAATTTACAAAAAAGAAACAATTTATTGAATAAAACAAACTAAAAAACACAAAACTAAACTAAATAAACAAAATAAAAACATAAAAAATGCGTATATTTACAACCTATCAGACAACCACAACAACCAGAGCAATGGAAGACATCATTAGAAGATGTACTCACCAAGTTCATGCAAACAACTGATGTAGCTTTCCGAAATCAAGAGGGCTCTATTCAAAATTTTGAGAACAAGATAGGTCAGCTCGCAAGGATGGTATCTGAAAGACAACCAGGAACACTTTCGGGTAATACTGAAACAAACCAAGAGGAGCATGCAAAAGCAATCCAATTGAGGAGTGGAAAGGAATTACAAGACCAAAGGCTTACAAAGGAAGCACCCCAAGAGGAGTCTAGTGGCGAAGGACAGAATGAGATGAATTCAAAATCAAGAGAGTATCAACCAGCAATACCATATCCAACAAAGCTGAACAAGAAGCGCATGGATGTGCAGTATGGTAAGTTTTTAACTATGTTTAAACAATTACATATTAATTTTCCTTTTTTTGAAGTCATTCAATTGCTGAAGTATGCTAAATTTTTAAAGGACTTGATTTCAAATAAAAAGAAAATAGAATAATTATCTTTAGTAACACTTAGTGAAGAATGTTCCGCTATTTTACAGAACAAATTACAACAAAAACTCAAGGATCCCAGTTCATTTTCACTTCCATATTTAATCGGTGATTTACAAGTAAATAAAGCTTTAGCGGAGTTAGGAGCTAGTATAAACTTAATGCCTTATAAACTATATTTGAAACTAGGTCTAGGAGAACTTAGCCCTACTAGAATGAGATTCAACTAGCAGATCAGTCAGTTAAGTATCCTTGAGGAATAGAAGAGGATGTATTGGTTAAGGTAGATAAGTTTATATTTCCTGTCGATTTTGTCATTCTAGATATGGATGAAAATATAGAAGTGCCACTCATACTAGGTTGTCCATTCTTAGCCACATCTAGAGCTCTTATTGATGTTTTTGATGGTAAATTTGTTTTGTGAGTAGGGGAAGATGAAGTCACTTTTCAAATTGGCAATACAATGAAGCAATCCTTGGATAATGTTGATTGTTGTTATTTTTGTCATGGTGTTGATAATTTTATGACATCTATGAATTCTGATTTATATTATAGAGATCCTTTGGAGATTTGCATCACTAACTATTATCTAGAAGAAGACAAAAATGAAGATAGTGTTGAACATTTATATTATCTAGGTAACTCCGTTTCAATGAATAGGAAGATTGAGTATAGTTTGATTACACAAGGAGATCTTGAAGTCCTTAAGAATAATTCTAAGGATCCACCGATAGTAGAACTTAAAAAATTATCGAATCATCTTGAGTATGCATTCTTAGGATCTAATTCTTCTTACCCAGTAATTATTTCTGTTAATCTCTCTAAAACTGAAAAAGCTAAATTAATAACTGTGCTGAAGAAGTATATGTAAGACCCCATTTTTTTTATTTTTAAACCACCGGGGACTTAGGCCCAGAACCGCCATTTTGCGGTGACACCTTCACACCCAGGAAGCTGGCCACTACAAAACATCGATCTTGTCGGCCGATTCGATCACAATAGTAGCAAAATAATAAAGGGCAAGTCAACAAACATCACATATATAGTAAATATTCTCCACGAAGGGAGTGTCCACAGATATAATAAAGTACAGAAAATAGGGCTCATGACCGGTACATCAATATCTTTACTACATATCACTCAGTGCGGAAGCAAAACTAATCATCTAATAACGATCGAGACTATCAGTCCCAGCAATCTGAACTCCGGTACTAGACTTCCCCATCTCCAAGGGTGCCGACCTCCGGGGCTGCTCCTCCATGCTGGGCTCCACGGTCCCCTAAAATGATGTGGTTCGAAAACCGTTAGTCTAAAATACTAAGTCATATCATCCCCCGCCCCTTCCCCCATGGCTCCTAGGCACCGAGCGGGGAGGAGGAAAGGAGAGGTAATGAAGGTGGAGAATAACAAATAATATGTGACGAAGGAGCTTGACTAGCAGTTCTATAAGTATGTGCGGTAGTAATAAAAGCAAGAAAACTGAACAAGAAATAAGTGAACTGAACTTATATGAAAACACATAAGCTAAGCAATCATCTGCAAGGCTCCTATCGTATAAAAAGTCTCATACCAATTTATACGATAGGGTGTCGGTGTTCTAGCAAGCATACATATACATTTACTGAATAAAAACCTTAACTTATAAGCACACTCGCGCGAACTTATAAACCAAGGGGTCATTTTGCAGGGCCTATTGTATAAAGCATCTCATACCACTTTATACAATAGGTGTCAGAGTTATATGCTATAGTTATGCTATGACATGTAATTATGCCATGATGTGAAAATGCAAGTGCAACTGACCCACTCGACTCTGTGTTCACAGACCTTTAGTTCCCCGTTTTTGGAGCTGAACCTCCCAGGATACCTCCGTAGTGGCAAACGGAAGCGGTGGGTGATGAGTTATAAATATATGCATTTTTCTGTGTTTTTATTATGTTATTTTAGTTTAATTTTGTCTTTTTAGTTTGTTTTATTCAATTAATTGCTCCTTTTTGTAAATATTATTTCTAACTTAGCTTAATTTAATTTTCCAGAAAAATTCTTGAAAAGGTCAAAAATTTACCTGACACGCCTGTGTCCCATGATCGACACGCCCGTGTAAGTCACTCAACGCCACTCAATGCTTTCACTGTTCACCTCTCAATGCCACTCAATATCATCATCAACCAGAGCGGGACACGCCAATCTCCATACTGGACATGCCGTGTCAACCACTCAACACCGTCGACACAGAACACACTCAACGCCATCAACTCGACACTCAATGCCTCGACACCAGCAGTCACGCCCGTGTCCATCCCAACATGCCCGTATCGATGACGGAACTGAATGCCTCTAGCAAGCAAAGATCAAATTGACTTCCTCCACCCAGCATCCAGTCACGCCCCCCCCCCCCCCCCCCCCCCCACATGCCCGTGACAAGCTTGTAATGCCCGTGACTAACACGTGTTATGACCCGCTGCTTCCAGAACGATACCAGCTCGCCAGATTTCTCCTTCGCAAGATAAACACTTCCCGACACATCCCCTGTCACGCCCGTTACTAGGGCGTGTCGCACCCAAAAAATTTGTCTATAAATAAGAGCTTTAAGTAAGCTCTCCTGTCCACTTTTTTGACCACTTTGCTTAGGGTAGGTGCTTCCCATTTGGATTCTAATGCTATGTAAGAGAAATTTCTCCCTCCCCTCTTAGTGTTTGTTTTTGCTTTCATGTAATCTCTTTCTTTTTATTTAATAAAATGTTAGTTTTTTTCTCTCTTTACATAGCTTGGAATTCATTTATGTTCCCTACCTTAAGTGATTTTTCGTCCTCCTTTTTTATGTTTTTCTTTTTAGCTTTTATAACTTGTTTAGTTTTAGGAATTTCTCCTAATTTCTAGCAGTTATAATCGCAATTTTATTTTCATGCAACGTCTTTGTTTAGCTTTAGTTTATTATTTTTTACTTTGTTTTCATTCCTATAGGTTTATAAAAATGTTTTAAAAGGTGGTTTTTAATTTTCGTTAACTTAGTTTGTTTTAGGATCTTAAAACTTTTCGTTCTCTTTTACCTTTATTTCCACTTTTTATGCATTTCTATGAAGTTATAAGAATGAAAATGTTATTATTTTAATTTTCCGAGCACTTGGCTTTTCATTTTAGTTTTCAAAAATTTTTACTCATCTAATTTTTTTGTCATCTTTTTATGCACTTCTACCGCATTCTAGTGGTAGAAATGTAGTCGTTTTAATTTTTTGGTAACTTAGTTTTTCTTATTTTTATATGTGTGTGTGTGCGTGTATGAGTTAGATTTTATTGCTTTCTTTCAATTTATGTAGAGTGTGTGCGTGTGCGCATTTATTTCCCCCTATACGTTAAGAGTTAAATGGCGTGCTTTTATTTCCCGCCTTCTCATTTGAGTAGGACTCGCAATTTACCGCTTTCATTTTCTTCCTACTCATTTGAGTAGGACTTTGTTTGTGTGTGTGTTTTCATTTCCGTAGAGTGTGTGGTAGGTGCATTTATTTCCTCCTACTCATTTGAGTAGGGCTCGCTTTCATTTATTCCCTCCCACTCATTTGAGTCGGGACTTGTCATTTACTGCTTTCTTTACTGTTTTATTTACTGCTTTCATTTTCTGCTTTATTTTATCGCTTTCTAGCTTTAGCCGTCCCCATTCCGATGAGTGGCTAACTGTTTTTAGCCCTCAATATCGAAGAGCATTGGGACAGATAAAATCGCTTTAAATAATTAAAGGCCCTCTTTTTCTCGTTAATTAAATTACTTAAGGTTTGCCCAAGGTTAACGATGCGTAGGACCACATATCAATGTGTGGGCTCAATTTTCGTTGTCCATACGCAGTTGGTCCAGAGGCCATGTGTATGGACCTATCACCCTTGGGTAAAGAGAGTTTCGCACTTACCCTCGAGAGAGGAGGCGCGTAACTCTATCGGATTGGGTTCCCCATACAATAGTGGGGTTCTTAGCGTAATGCGGGCGTTAAGAGGAATTCTTCGTCGGACTAATGTTCGGTTGAATAGTCTTAGCGTTCAGGTGAGTGATAGTCCTAGAGATAAGTGAGCTCATTCTTCTGGAACCTCCATGGCCAAGCCTCTGCCTTAATTAATTTGAAATTTAGGATCTTTTGTTATTAAAAGTTTATTTTAGTTCGAATTCTATTTGATATCGTCACGCTGTTTTCTTCATCGGCTTTCCTGTAGTTTTTTATGCTTTCATTTTCTGCAATTTTATATTATATATATCTGCTTTTTTAATATAAAGGCAACATAAATATTATTGGTAAAATAATAGTTCATTCAAGGAAAGAGTAGAAATAGGTAAACCGACCCCGAGAACAATACGACCCCGATATTCCTCCCTGGGAATATCCTGTACTACACGCGATAGGTGCACTTGCCTCCCTTTCGTTAAAACTCAGTTTCAACCAATTTAATAAATAATAAAACTTAAGTTTTAACCATCAGTGGGTTGGGCCTCGCCCAACTCTAAATCGGTAATTGCACTACCAATCAGACCTATCGTACGCCTCAACATTGGTGCACAAATCGGAGCTCCTGCATACTCTTGTCGGCTGGCCCAGCGGACTTTGATGGCGAAGTGCTAAACCCCACTTGCCGAGTCAATGAATTGGCATCGGTGCATCGATACTCCAATAACGAAGACCCACAACCTTATACTTTATGCACATGCAACTTATGTATCAACTATCGATCTAAAGCACCCCGAACAATCCCATCCGTCACAGTTAACAACTGAGCCAAAGCTCGCCCGACCAACCTGCCCATCACAAAATCCACCTAGCCTACAGCCCGAGTGACCCATCCTAACATCCTGAGACATCGAGGAGAGTGAAAGTGAATCCCTATTTATGCTAGTAACTCATGAAATTCATTTTTACCTACAATTTAGGTTAGCCCAGGACTGCCCCCGGCATACCCCGTGAAGGGCTCTCAAGGGGCACAAGGAACTACGATTGGCTGAAGTGCAAACCTCTCTTTCATAAGGAACTTATTATTATTGGTTAATACCCAATTCCGGATCCCTTAGTATTACTCTGGATCTAATCCTAATGTGTTTTGACTCTTTCTCTCTCTCCACGGGAAAGACGATGTTTCGTCGACCCCGAACACCTCTTAACACTAGTCAAACCTCCCACTCCTCATCACAACTCCCGATGATGGGCTCATTTCACTTACCAGATCCACACACCAACATCTAAACTCTCTGGGTTCATTTTGCACCATATCATGATTTCTACAGTTTTACAAAACGCAGACCATATTAAGATATATGATGAATAAAATGGGAGGTACTCAAAATTATAATCCAATATCCGTAAAATAATTATTGGGGGTCTATCATGTCATGTTTAGTCTAAATCCAGAAATTTATAATTTTCCTAATTTATTTGAAAATTTATTTAATTTCCTAAGAACTCCAATTGCCCTGGTTTTGAACATGAAGTACCCTTTTCAGTCATGCAAGATGCATCACAAAATTAAGATAAATACTAGGCTTATGTTACTGTAAATTCAAGGTCTCCAAAATTTTCTAGTAAATAAAGAACTCTAAATTTTATTTTCAAACATATTCCATTTTCTTATGTTAATAAAGTATGTACAGAAATTGTACATTCAAAAATTATGAATAAATTTCCTCATTAAAGTATTTACCTAATAACACTACTGATCAGGTTTCACAATTTTAAAACAAATAATGAGCTCTTAATAAATTATTGAACAAGTTTCCATTTTTATAAGCTTGTGAAGTAAGTACTGTAAATATGCATCTACAAATTGTAATAAAATTCATGTGTGAAGTTAATACCCCAAAACTCCCTATGCAAAAATTACACAAATTTTGTATGGTCAGGGAGGTCAAAAATAATAAATAATCAATTAAGGGCTAACACTTGCATAACAAAGGAAGTACCAAAATAATTGCTCCAAAATTCCCATTAAAATTTCCAAAGACTCATACTAACCCTATGACTACTCTACCCAAATTTCACAACTTTTCACAGAGTTTTGATAACATATTATACCATTAAAATATTTGTGACCTAAACTATGGTTAGGGTTTTGAGAGGCTTAACTGTCCCTAAGTCCACTAGTATTCTCACCAGAGGACCTTAGCTACCATAAGATCCTCTCCACCAAACTTCAAGTTCATACAAGGGCATTTGACCACATGCCCTTCTCAAACCCTCAAAGTCTAAACATTGGGTTTGAACTTGGGTCCTAAGGCAATTCAATCTCAAACAACCCAATATCCCATATGAGGGTGTTATATGTCATGCCAAACAAGTGGCCCAAATCTCAACCTTTGTTGAGGGGATTTTGCCACTCAAAACTCAAAGTGCACTTTTGACACAATTACCCTTATTATGGCAAGGGTTTGCAAAAGTTAAATCCAAATCATCTCCAAATGAGATGAAATTTTATCCAGAGCCTTATGATGACCCCAAGGACCACTCACCAAAATTTGGGAGAGTTTGGAGGTCATTTGGTCCCTTAAATAATTTATACTAGAGTAATTAAATAATTCAAAAAACGATTGAAAAATTGTACCCAAAAATTCTCCTTTTTGGTAGGACCTAGGTATAGGTTAGGGTGACTCCCTGTCCAGATTTCAAGTCATTTGGACAAGAGATGAAGTGGGGCACACATTTTAATCTCTGCATAGCCTTAGGTATAAACCCATAAAAATGGGTGCCCTGGTCAAACTAGTGGTCCAAATTGACTCAAATCAATTTGAAAGAAAAGGGGGGAGATAATATCTGAATAACTCTAGAGGGGGCGGGGTGAATAGAGTTATAAAAAAAACCTTTTATCTTTTTACAAATATTATGTTAAGTGACAAAGTAGGTGATTATATATAATATAGCTAAGCAATGATATCAGAGATAAAGCAAAAAACTATACTAAGCTAACCACATCACAAGCACAAAGGAAACAACAAGCACAATCCAGAAAACACAAGAACTTTATAGTGGTTCCCCAATTGGGTACATCCACTCTTCTACCACCCTTGGTAGGAATCTATTATAGGTTTTGGTCAGGTGACTGCCAAAAATATATCTATTTTTGGGAGATATAATAACCCTTTGTGCTTTTGACCAGGTGCCAAAAAATCCAACTTAAGTCTTTTGGAAGGAGACTTGTAAACCAGTATAACTTTTGAAGGGAGTTAAAACCCTGTACAGAGGTGGAAGTAAAAGTTGATGAGAGTCTTCTCTTTTCTCAATTAGCAAACTAAGAATACTTTATGAATTCAGAATGTTGTCAAAGCTCCCCCTGAGGTGTTGATGGTTCAGGATGAGAAGCTAAGGGTAAGGTAGGCCTTCAGCTTTGTAAGACAAGATCCAGGAACTCTAGATAGATGGAGATTTGTTGTCTCTGTAAAATCCTTTAAAAGAAGAATAAGAAGACTCTGGATATAATATTGTTATTCTTCTTCCTTATTCTTCTTCAGAGCACTATAAGAATAGAGATTAAGAGAAGAACTGAAATAATGAACCCGAGAACACTTTTCTTCTTCCTGCATTGTACTGTTAGAAAACTATGTTGTGCTTTTTTCGGTAAAAACTCTTGCGTCTTGTATATCTCTTTTTGTGTAGTTGAATGATTCTTTCTAACAGAGTATATCAAAAATGAACAGCAAAAACTCCTTTGCGAATTCAAATCATGCAATAAATGCGCTGCTAGAAAACTGGGAAGGAAAACGGCAAGCATGCCTTTTCATTATTCATTTCCTCATCTATCATGAGAAACATGTCAAGTAAATTCTCTGATGAATACCATAATCAATGCTGCCATAAATTGCTATATTCATACGGAATATAAGCATTGATTACTCAGCGAAATTACGACTAAATATAATAAAGGAACAGATATGGAAAGAATAAGGACAAAAATGTAACAACCTAGGTTTAGAGCTCAGAGGTCGCAGCTTGTCACGCCCCACGGCATCGCTACCGGGCTGCAGCCCAAGCACCCAAACCCCTCTCCAGCCTACTGGCGGGTTGTTGGTGGCTACAGCCTCTCTTTGATGAGTCAAACTCGATAGTCAAGCGTGCATCATGGGGACTTCCCAGGAGGTCACCCATCTAATTACTACTCCAGCCCGAGCACGCTTAACATTGATGGAGTTAGTTCAACTCTCATCAAGCGTTGCAGCTCAGTTGGTGATGAGAAGTGAAGGAACTCCATAGTTAAGCGTGTTTGGGCAAGAGTAGTACTGGTATGGGTGACCTACTGGGAATTCCCCCTACGGCCCAACTTAACTGTCGAGTTCGCTCATCAAAGGGAGGTTGTGGACACCAATAACCCGCCTGTGGAGGGAGAGGGTTGGGGTGCTTGGGATGCAGCCTGGTACCAATGTCATGGGGGGCTATGGGCCAAATCCCGGGTCATTACAATAAAAAGTTCACTTTTATTGTAACACCCCTATCCGATACAACGTGATAATGTCACGGCTCCGCTCTAAGCGACGTTAGCGGGCTGCAGCCCAAGCACCCCAACCCCTCTCCCTCCAATGGCGGGTTATTGGTGGCTCAGTTGGTGATGATAGTTGAAAGAACTCCATAGTTTAGCATGCTCGGGCTGGAGTAGTACCGGGGTGGGTGACCTCCTGGGAAGTCCCCATGGTGCACGCTTGACTATCGAGTTTGCCTCATCAAAGGGAGGGTGTGGCCACCAACAACCCGCCATTGGAGGGAGAGGGGTTGGGGTGCTTGGGCTGCAGCCCGGTAACGTCGCCTAGAGCGGAGACATAACATTGTCACGTTGTATCGACTAGGGGCATTACAAAACATCTTACAGTTTTCGTCGACCAAGGAACAGATTTCGTCGAGCAGTAATCAGAGATTGTCGAACTGAGAAATCATGTTCTTTGACCTGAGCTCTGCGAACTGAATACTGAATAAACTAAACTGAAACTATGCTCCAAGTTCATCGACCTAAGAGTCTGCTCTATACTGAAAGATTGTCGACAATAGGACTTGAATCACCAGAATTAGTCGAGCTGAGAAATAGACTGAGAGAAAACGTTGACCACAGAATAACTTCTTCTAAAGGATATCGTCGACCTGAAATCTACGATCGTCTTGCTCAACTTAGAAAAGGATCTCCAAGTTTTTCGAGCTGAGTTCGATGAACGTCAAACTTATTTCCCAAACAACATAGAATCTTCTAAGGCTTTAATTTGAGGCACTCTTCAGGCAGGTCCATGGAGATAAACTTTGGAGGGCTGGCCTAAGACCTAGAAAGCAAAACACTGACCCTAACTATACAACATGGGTCAATAAGCCTAAGAAGTGAACCTAGCCCAAATCAAAATAGGGGTTCCAATAATCTCCTCCTATTTGGGTGAGGTTACTTCAGAAAACAAATAACAACAGAAAATCATAGCAAAAGATATAGAGTTGATAAAATAAATAAGCTATCAGCAATAATAAAAGCTATGGACAGATATTGTTCAAAACATAATAAAAATGGACATTAAAAAAATAAATCAAGGGTCCTTTGGAGGAGCAAGAAAATTTTCCAAATAATATGGTTCTGTTGGGATCTGTTGCTTCTTTGAGAGTGAACTTCATATCAGCATCACCAAGGGTCTTCTGGGTAACAGACCTTGGAACTACAACTTCTGGATAGAGATTCATGTATTCATCAGCATTGAATAACTTTCCAACCTGGTATCTCTCTAATTACTTCTTCCTGTAGGATGACATTGTTGAGAACTGAGAGGCATCCTTGCCTTCTTCTCTGGCTTTCCTTATCTGAGAGAGAGCTACCAGCTCATTGAATCTTGCCATTCTAGTACTGGGGACCAATTCTGTATCATATGTTATAATGGGAGGACTCTATGGGCTTTTGCTTTTTCTAGGTGAAAAAGAGGCTCTAGGAGGGCTGAACTGCATAGCTGGAGGAGGAGAAGAACTCTTGGAAGAGGGAGAGTTTTTTCGAGGAGGATACCTGCTTCTAGAAGACTGGGAAGCTCTTCCTTGCCTGGAATAAGTCTGAGTGACATTAGAAGATCTCTGGCTAGCAAGTCCAGTTGCACTTGTAGCTAGAGAAGGAGGAGGAGGACCTCTCCCATCCCTATTTGGAGGAGGAGGGGAGAGTATCTCCTTGATTTCTTCCTAGCTTTCTGCTCATTCTTTGAAAGCTTCATCCAGTGAGTAATACCTTGATAAGGCTTGATCTTATTGAGAATATAGAATGGGATATCATTTTTGGGATTAGGCTTGGGAACTGGTACTGAATTTTTTTTCTTAAGCTTCCTTTTCTTTTAACTTGAATATTCTTCTGAATCATAATCATCATCATCATCAGAATCTTGGAAATCATATAAATCATCTATTTCCTTGAGCTATTCAGCTGTAATCTGGGGAGGAGGAGCCTGAGGAGCAGGAGCTTGAACTGGGACTGGAGAAACAATTTCTGCTGGAGGAGGCACAACTGGAACTAGATCAGTCATAAATACATCTTCTTAATTCTCTGACAGAAAGGAGTCTAGATCATTAAAAGGAGAGTCATCCATCACATAAGTGGGAGGAGACATAACCTTGGGCTAAGCCTCGAATATTTCCTCAAGTACAACTAAATCTGGCTTAAGGATTACATCAAAACTAGCCTTAATAGTAGCTATCATCTCTGAGCTAACAGGAGCTGTATAACAAACAATATCTGTACAATACTTATTCGAAACAAATAAAATAACATTTATGTACATGAGGTCAAAATAACTCAAAACTGAAAGCTGGTCAACATCTAGAGAGATGAAACAGTCTCCAGAGTAAATGTCTAGATCTATATCAGATGTCTCAGAGTCTGTATCAAAAAAATTAGGAAGTTCTACATACAGTTCGGCATCAGGTAATTCTGTATCAACAATATCTTCACCTGCTACTGTTATTTCTGCTATAGGAGCAACTGGAGTTGCTTTTTCATTGAGGTCAAAAGAACTCAAAACTGAAAGTAGGTCAATATCTGGAGAGATGAAACAGTCTCCAAAGTTAATGTCCAGATCTATATAAAATGTCTTTGAGTCTGTATCAAAAAATTCAGGAAGTTCTGCATACAGTTCTTCATCAGGTAATTTTGTATCAACAATATCTTCACCAGTTGTTATTATTTCTACTACTGGAGCTACTAGAGCTGCTTCATCATTGAGTATCTCCCTCTGCGTGGTTTCATTCGGCACTGGAGCTAGGCCCCTGATAGAAGAAGGAGGGATAGGAAAGGCAAAAAGTTGAGCAGCAAGAGTAGTGATGGAGGAAGTAAGAGGTGAAATGGCCTCTGCTATGAGTTGTTGAAGGAGTGGTGTGATGGATTGCAAAATGGAGGAAATGTTGGGTGAAGTTAATTCCATGAATTTTGGTGGGGTATGAGTAGAGACATATGGATTTACAAGAGAAGATGAGGGATGATAATCGAGCATTTGCTCATATGGAGGGGATGGAGAATGACTTGGAGATGAAAGAAGATTGAATGAGGGTAGGGATGACATATTATGAAGAGGGGAAATATCAGTAAGATGAGAAGGAAGAGAAGATAGAGGAAGAGTAATAGATTCTAGTGAGAGATCTTTCTCTAGATGTTGTTGTACCGGAGAAGAAATTGGGGTTTGTGGAGGTGTAGATTGATGAACTAGTGAAGAAGGGTGGATGGGGGAAGCAGGAGGTGAAATTGTAGGTTGATGTCAAGGAGTTGAGGAGATTTGTTGGAGGCATGTTGAAGGAGTTTGGAAAGGAGCGGAGGAATAAAGTTGTCCTCTATAAGGTGGGGAGTGGCTGCAACTGCCCTAGTACTCTCAGAAGTCTTTGAGGAGAAAGCCCGTGAAGGCTTTGGGATGTTCCTCTCCCACCTGCCAAATAAGGCGCAAGATAGTCTCTTGGAGGCATTGATGAATACTGTCGGGGTGACAAGTAAATCATCAGCCTTGGCCTTCAGAAACAGGCCTAGAATCCTGGCAAAATAGACTTCTTTCTTTGAATTCTTTCTCCTAATCAAATCGAACAACAATTTCCCCAGTTAACTTCCTTTTTTGTTAACCAAGGCGCACATTACAAGGAATTGGTGACTTGTAATGTAGTCGTGGGCAGTGTGTTTCCCAAACAATACCTTACCCACAACATCGGCCAGAAACTTATACGCCACCGACAAGTTTGTCTTCAGCAATTTATTAGTGTTTCCTTCTGAGTGACCCATCACAACCAGCATGTTCTCAAATTAGCCATGCTCTAACTCGATATCATTTGAGCCATTAACAAAACCAAAAACTTCGGAAAGAACTACAGGTGTTAGAGTAACCTGAGTTCCAATAATAGAGCCAATCATTTCTTCATCAGAGTTGGAGAACGAGTAGACCCACTAGCAAATTTCTGCAGCCGACAACTTTATCCTTTCAGACATCAAAAGCATCAAATTCTGTCCCTCAAACAACTGGAGGATGTCGAGGAAGATTTTGTCTGAATACTTGAATGAATCATAGTTATATCAAAGCCGGTGTCGAACTTCATTCCAGCGAGAGTAGATCCTGACGAGGCCATCGTTCTAAGAGAATCACCTACACACGTAAAAGCGATCAAGAGCAAAGGGAACTGAAAGCGCGGGATAAAGCTCGAAGAAGAAAGCCTAATAAAGGTTTTCAGAATATGAATCGACAAGCTCAGCACGAAGAAAAAAAAAATTCTTCGATCTTTGGTCGACGAAAATTTCCTGAAGAGGTAAATTCGTCGATCTCAGAAATGAAGAGATGGAATAATTTCATCGTTCTAAGAAATATTTCCTAAAACAGAATTGTCAATCTCTGGTGGACAAACCTGACTTCACACGGAGATTTCGTCGATCTCCGGTCGACGAACTCCCATCAAAATGATTTCAAATCGTCGATCTCAAGTCGACGAATTATTATCAAATCGATTTTCACAAGGACAGATTCAAAATTAAGCATTTCCATTTATCATTCTAAGCTGATTCATAAATAACAGATGTTTGGTTTCATCCAAGGGTTTGGTGAAGATATCTGCCCTTTGCAAATCAGTGGAGACAAACTCAAGTTTAATTTTCTCCTTGTCCACACAGTCTCTTATGAAATTGTGTCTTATATCTATATTCTTTGTTCTAGAATGATGCACTAGATTATGTGCTATAGATATAACACTAGTACTATCACAGAATATGGTTGAATTATTTAGATTGAAACCAGAGTCAAGGAGTTAGTTTTGTATCCACAAAATCTGTGAACAAAAACTACCAGCTACCATATACTCAGCCTCAACAGTTGATGTAGATACAGAAGTTTGCTTTTTGCAAAACCAGGACACAAGTCCATCACCCAGGAACTAGCATGTTCCTGAAGTACTCCTTCTGTCCACTCTACATCCAACATAGTCAACATCAAAAAATCAAGTAAGCTCAAATGCTGACTCTGTTGGATACCAGAGTCCTAGATTAAGACAACCCTTTATATATCTTAAAATTCTTTTAATAAAAATAAGATGAGATTCTTTAGGGCTCACTTGGAAACAAGCACATAGACATGTAGCAAACAGGATATCTTGTCTACTTGTTGTGAGATATAGTAGGGATCCAACAATGGCCCTATACCTTGTGTGATCAACAGGTTTTCCATGTTCATAAGAATCTTTTATAATATTGGAAGCCATGGAGTCTTCATAGAAGAGGCATCAGCCATCCCAAATTTCTTAATAAGCTCATTTGCTTATTTAGACTGGGAAATAAAATGCTAATAGGAGATTACTTCACTTGAATACCTAGGAAATAAGATAGCTCTCCCATGCTACTCATATCAAACTTTGAATGCATTAGATCAGAAAATCTTTTGCACAGTGTTGGATCAGTAGAACCAAATATTATATCATCTACATAAATTTGTACTACTAGGATTTTATCATGATGCAATTTAGTAAAAAGAGTCCTATCTACAACTGCCTCTAAAGAACTTGTGTTCCAAGAAAAAGCTGGCTAAGGTTTCATACCAAGCTCTTGGAGCTTGCTTTAGACCATAGAGAGACTTATGCAATTTGAAAACATATGAAGGAAGAGTTGGAGAAATAAAACTTGGAGGTTATTCAACATAAACCTCCTCCTTTGGCTCTCTATTCAAGAATGCACTCTTGACATCCATCTGGTAGACTTGAACTTTTAAATGATGTATAGGCAAGACAAAATTCTGATAGATTCTAGCCTTACAACAGAGCAAAGGATTGATCATAATCAATGCCTTCCTCTTGCCTATAGCCTTGAGCAACAAACCTAGCCTTGTTCCTCACAATCACACCTTGAGCATCAAGCTTGTTCCTGAAAACACACTTGGTCCTAACTACTGGATAGCCTTTAGGCCATGGAACCAAGTCCCAGACTCTACATCTCTCAAACTAATTGAGCTCCTCTTGCATTGTAATAATCCAGTGGGATCTTTCTTTGCATCAGTTATGGATTGAGGCTCAACTTGAGAGAGAAAACAGGCATGCATCACATCATGATTGAGTTTATCCTTATCTGTACATCTGCTGACATGTCTCCCATCACTTGAGATCTAGGGTGATCCCTAGCGTGACAAGATAAGATGGTGGAGTTGGTTCAGTAACAGTAGTTGGAATGAATTCCTCTTGTGGAATTACATCTGCTGTGGAGGAAGTTAAATTGCTTCCACAGTTTCTTTCTTCACTTCTTCATCACATTGTGGAGGAGGAGGTGATATAACCTTTGGTGTAAGGTTTAGTTCATCCATTTTATCACACAAGTGAGGTACCTGCAATAGCTCATTGATAGAAATTTCTTTCTCCTTGCAAAACATATTAGCTTCATAAAAAGTTACATGCATAAATTCCTCCATTTTAAAGTTGATTTATTAAACACCCTATAAGCTTTGCTGACTTAGGAATATCCTAGAAAAATTCTCATTGCAGCCTTTGCTTCAAATTTTCTAATATATTTCTGTCATTGTTATGAATATAGCAATACAACCAAATACTTTAAAATAGGTGACTTTAGGTTTCTTCCCTTTCAGTAGCTCATAAGGAGTATTATTCTTAAATTTGTGTATAAGACTTCTATTCAGCACATAATTTGTTGTGCTTACAGCCTCTGCCCAAATGGATAGGGGCAAATAAGCATCTGCAAGTAATATGCATGTAGATTCAATTAGTATTCTATTCTTCCTTTCAGCAACCCCATTGTGTTGTGGTGTTCTAGGAGCTGAGAAGCAATGTCTGATACCTTCCTTCCTACAGAACTCTTGTATAAGAAGAGAATCAAACTCAGTACCATGATCACTTTTGATCAATGCAACTAGAGTAGAGTACACAATTTGTATGTTCTTGAGAAATCCGTAAGAACCTTAAAAATATCTGACTTAGATCTCAGAAAGAATACCCAAGTGAATCAAGAGAAGTCATATACAATCACTAAAGTATAAGATTTCCCTCATAGGCTTTGTACTTCAATGAGGCCAAAAAGGTCCATATGTAGTAAGTACAATATCCTAGGTGAGTCTCTTTTGTTTAATATTTTAAAACTATATTTAGTTTGCTTGCCTAATTAATAAGCCTTGCAGAGGCCTTCCTTCTTGTAGGAACTATAGGGCAATCCTCTAACAAGGTGGTCTTTAGAAAGCCTAGCAATGTTTCTTAAAGTTACATGACTTAATATTTTATTCCACAAATCATTTTGATTGCTAACAAGATTAAATAAACAAATTTCTGACTGGCAGATTTAAAGTTTACTAAGTATATATTACCTTATCTAATTCTAATTAAAACATTTTTATTGTTTGCAGAAATAATACATTTAGATTCAGAAAAGCAACCTAAATAACCTGAATCACATAACTGACTTATGGATATGAGGTTATGCTTGAGACCATTACCATATGACGCCTTTTTGAAAGTGACATCTCTACTATTGAAGTCTTCATAGCCTTCAGTCGATCCAAAGCTTGGATCTCCAAAGATTACTCTTTGACCAAGCTTGGCCTTGATGTTTATGAGGCTGTCCTCATCCAGTCATGTGCTTAGGGCACCCACTATCCAGATACCACTTATTTGATTGATAGGATTGGTCTTTACCTGCAATAAAACAAGTTAAAAGTTCTTGACCCAGGTAACCTTGGGTCCTTGTTTCTTCTCAAATGAAAAACTGGATATAAATGAACATTCAGGTTGACTCTTATAACCTATGGGGTGAAATATTCTAAGAGGAATTATCCATTGAGTGAATGGGTTGATGTTCTCCCTATGTTGATTAGGTTTATTATTACAGTTTCTATTGGAATTTAAGTTTCTAAAATTTTTATCTGGGATCGACGAATTCTGGTGAGTTCGTCGACCTGAGCTCGACGAATTTGAATGAGATCTACGATCTCTACTCGAAGAATGAAAGTATTCATTCTCAGGGCTCCAATGTCTTCGATCTCTGGTCGACGAACCGTATTGGTTTTTTCGATCGAAGATCAAAGAATACTTATTATTATGGTTTGCGTTCTGAGGTCAATGAACTGTTCACGTTTCGTCGATCTGAGTTCGACAAAAACTAATGAAGATTGTTATATCTATTATTTTTCTTGTTCTTAGATTTTTGTTTTATTTCCATTTGTTTTTGAACTTCATTAACTTTATTAAGTTGTTCAGTGTTCTTCTTTCCTCCCCTTATCAGAAATGAAATTTACAGGTTTTGATAGATGGTTCTTCTAGATTAGAGGTGGTTCACTAGATGAGGATCCTAATCCTTGTTTACTGTTATTAGTCCTAGCATTTATGGTACTATTTATATCTAGCAATTTCATGCTCCTGCCATTTAGAGATTCCTCTAGTTTCTTGGCATTGCTAAGTTCAATTTTCAGAAAAACTTTTTGTTCATTAGCTGAATTGAGTTCAATTGACAATTTAGCATTTTCAGCAAGATATTTATCTTGAGAAGTTAATTTTTCTTTAAGAAGTTTGATTTCCTTCTCAGAGTCTATTAAGTCTAAGCAAAGATTTTTAAATTCAGATTAAAATTCTTCTGATTCAAAATAATAAGAAGCAATTACCTGGTCTTCAACAGACATTGATTCTTCATTATCTTAATCTTTAGCATCTGATTTGCTACTGCAGGCATCAATTGCCATTAGGCAAACTTCCTTTTCCTTTTCCTCTTCTTCATCATCACTGGAGCTGGAAGAGGATGACTCTTCTTCTGTATCAATCCAGGTCTCAGCAACAAAACCCTTTTCCTTCCTCTTGTGCTTGCTTGAGGAGGGTATGTTGTGATGAGTTCTTCTTGATTATTTTCTCTTCTCATGTATTTCCTCTGAGGTTCTGGACACTCAGAGATGTAGTGTCCTGGCTTCCTGCAACGAAAATAGACAATTTCTTTAGAAGGTGTTTTGTCATACCTTGGTTTGTCATCTTGTCTAAATGACTTCCTTTTGAAGTCCTTCTTTGCCATTTTGAAAAATCTCTTAGCAAATAGACTCATCAGTTCTTCATTAGCTGGAGTCTGTTCAGAATCCTCAGCAGCCTTGAAAGCATTGTTGTGCTCCTTCCTGGTAGGTGTTGGAGTCTTTATATTAGCTGCTGCTTCTCTGGTCTTCATCAATTGCTCATATAATTTGAGCTTTACAAGGAGAGACTCAGTTGAGATTTCAGTCATGCTTCTGGCTTCTTTGATAGGCCAGATCCTTGAATCCCACGTGTTGGGGAAGCATATAAGGATCTTGTCATTTACTTTAGTCAGAGTAATTTCCTTGTTTAAGGTCCTTAACTCATTGATGATTGAGCTTAGCCTATTGTACATGTCACTGACTGACTCAACTTCTTCCTTCTTGATGTTCTCATACTGAGAGATAAGATTGGATCATCTGTCAATTCTCTCATCAACAGATCCAGCCACCATCTGGTTTAGGGATTCCCAGATGGCTTTGGCTAAAGTGCACTCAACCACTTTCTGAAAAAGGTCATCAGACATAGTCTGAGCTAAAATGTTCATGGCTCTTGCATCTGCAATCTTGGCTTTTCTTTGTGCATCAGTCCAATCAGGAGGTGGAACTGGACTCAAGTTTGTTGAAGTAGAAGGAGTAGAGGCCACTAGAGCTGGTGGTCCTGTCAAGATTGAGTTGAAAATATCTTCATCAATAGAGTTAGTATAAAGCTTGATTCTTTCCTTCCAGATGGCAAACTTAGAAAGATTGTACACTGGAGGTATGGTGCTGGAATAGTCCTTGTTTTGTTCCATGGTATCAGAAATTTTAAAAAAATAAGATTTATTCAGAGATTATCTGAGGGGCTTGTTCGCCCAGGTGTTAGCCTGTATAAAATTGACTAACCTTCCTCTGATACCAATTGAAAGAAAAGGGGGGATATAATATCTGAATAAATCTATAGGGGGGGTGAATAGAGTTATAAAAAAATATTTTATCTTTTTACAAATATTATGTTATGTGACAAAGTAGGTGATTATATATATATATATATATAGCTAAGCGATGATATTAGAGATAAAGTCAAAACTATACTAAGCTAACCTAGCACAAGCACAAAGGAAACAGCAAGCACAACCAAGACAACACAAGAACTTTATAAGCGTTCACTAACTAGGTCCATCCATTCTTCTACCACCCTTTGTAGAAATCCACTACAGGTTTTGATCAGGTGACTGCAACCAATATATCTATTTTTAGGGATATATAGCAACCCTTTGAGTTTTTGACCAGGTGCCCAAAAACCAACCTCAAGTCTTTTGGAAGGAGACTTGTAAACCAGTCTAACTTTTGAAGGGAGTTAAAACCCTTTACAAGGTGGAAGGAAAAGTTGATGAGACTTTTCTCTTTTCTCAATAAGCAAACTAAGAATACTTTGTGGATTCAGAATATTTTCAAAGCTCCCCCTGAGATGTTGATGGTTCTGGATGAGAAGCTTTGTTAAGGGTGAGGTAGGCCTTCAACTTTGTAAGACCAGATCAAGGAACTCTAGACAGATGGAGATTTGTTGTCTCTGTAAGATCCTAGAAAAGAAGAATAAGAAGACTCTGGATATATTATTGTTGTTCTTCTTCCTTCTTCTTCTTCAGAGCACTGTAAGAATAGAGATTGAGAGCAGCTCTAAAACAATGAACCCGAGAACACTTTTCGTCTTC
The DNA here is from genome assembly GCA_039513925.1 of Platanthera zijinensis. Classification (NCBI taxonomy): domain Eukaryota; kingdom Viridiplantae; phylum Streptophyta; class Magnoliopsida; order Asparagales; family Orchidaceae; genus Platanthera; species Platanthera zijinensis. The sequence goes on from CM077080.1 coordinate 168,122,589, forward strand.
CTACACTGTACTGTTAGAAAACTATGTTGTGCTTTTTTTTGTAAAAACACTCGTGTCTCGAATATCTCTTTCTGTGTAGTTGAATGATTCTTTCTAACAGAGTATATCAAAAACGAACATCAAAAACTCCTTTGCGAATTCAAATCATGCAATAAATACGCTGTCAGAAAACAGGGAAGGAAAATGGTAAGCATGCCTTTTCAATATTCATTTCCTCATTTGTCCCGAGAAATATTACAAGTAAATTCTCTGATGAATACCATAATCAATGCTGCCATAAACGGAAATATTCATAGGGAATATAAGCATTGATTACTCAACGAAATTATGACTTAAAATAATGAAGGAACAGATATGGAAAGAATAAGGAACAAAACATCTTACAGTTTTTGTCGACCAAGGAACAAATTTCGTCGAGATGCAATCGGAGATCGTCGAACTGAAAAATCCTCTTCTTCGACCGGAGCTCTGCGAACTGAATACTGAATAAACTAAACTGAAACTGTGCTCCAAGTTCTTCGACCTAAGAGTCTGCTCTGTACTAAAAGATCGTCGACAACAGAACTTGAATCACCAGAATTAGTCGAGCTGAGAAATAGACTTAGAGAAAACGTCGACCAGAGAATAACTTCTTCTGAAGGATATCGTCGACTTGAGTTCTACGATCGTCTTGCTCAACTTAGAAAAGGATCTCCAAGTTCTTCGAGCTGAGTTCGACGAACGTCAAACTAATTTCCCAGACTGCATAGAATCTTCTAAGGCTTCAATCTGAGGCACTCTTCAGGCAAGTCCATGGAGATAAACCTTGGAGGACTTGCCTAAGAACTAGAAATCAAAACACTGACCCTGACTATATGTTGGGTACATTGGAAAATGTGTATCTGATTTGGAGAAGCCTCACTTAGCTCAATGATATACATCAAGGTGTATTTGATGTTACTTTGAGTTTATATGTGCAGGTTAAATATGTACTAGAATGCAGGAAAAATATTCTAAGTCCATATGTCGACACCTGAGCAAGCTGTGTCGACACTTCAGTAAGATTGTGTCGACACTTGAAAATAGCTATGTCGACACTTTAGAGAATTTGTGTCGACACCGGGAGGCAGTGTCGATACACAGAAGATTATAGTCGACATCAACTGTATCGACAACGGGAGGCAGTGTCGACACACAGAGGCAGAGTCTACAACAACTTTTCGACACCTGGAGGCATTGTCGACAAACACTATGTTCTGATTCTACATCAACTGTGTCGACACACAGGACTTGTGTCGACACACAGCTGAGTCTAGACCACGTTGATTGCTGATGGATGGTGAAGTGTTTGTGTCGACACAAATAATCAGTGTCGACACATTCTCAAGATGCAGTATCAAGAAGCTGTGTTGATATCAAGACAGCTATATCGACATCACCAAAGGCTGTGTCGACACTTAAGTCACTTATGTCGACACATATTGACAAATGGTCTCGACACTTTATGACAGAAAGACTCGACGCTTTGCTAATAGAGTCAAAGGCTCAAGAACTATTTGAAGACTTGACAGCTGTGAGTTACAACAGGTTTTCTAAAGCTGTCAGACTTGTCAGAAGTTAGTTATTAAACCGAATCAGCCGGTTACCATGGATGAAGTCTATAAATAGATGGATTCAGAAGAAGAAACATACACATAGAAGAAGGGACAAGTATTATCACAACTAACACAATTAGAGATTGATCTCTGATTAAGAAAGTACATGTAACAAAGAAGAAGATCTTTGTGAGAAGATCTAAGAAGACGTTCTGAAGTAGTAAACTATTCAGAATCTGTCTAAGTGGAATTCAATCAAGAATTCAGAAGTATCTTTAAGAGGTTTGGATAGAGAGAGATCAAGCTATTTGAAGACAAGGAGGAGACATTCACAGGTCTCTCAAGAAGCAGATACTGAACTAATCTGTCAAGAAGATTCAGATATATTTCAGAAGTATAAGAAGGAAGCTGCCAGTCAGTTTTATTCAAAGGAAATCAACCCAACTAAGTTCAGATTCAAGAAGCTTTGAAGATAGCTAAGATCAAGTTGATTTCAGTCATCAGCCTCTTCAAAAAGCTGATCAAGAAAGTTCTAATCCCTTATCTCTCAACAGGGGTATGAGATAACAAAATTCCTTATCAAATTCTGTAGGATCTATTCATAGATCTGAGTTGTAAGCCTATTTTATAAAGGCTGAGTGTAGGAGATTTATTCTCTGAGTGGTAGGGCTGTTTATGCCTGAGTTGTAGGAGAAGGTATTCTCTGAGCTGTAGGCCTTGTGGAAAGGCTGAGGTAGGGCTGTTTATGCCTGAGTTGTAGGAGAAGGTATTCTCTGAGTTGTAGGCCTTGTGGCAAGGCTGAGGTAGGGCTTGTTAGCCTGAGTTGTAGGAATCCTTCTTGATTCTGAGCTGTAGGATCTGAGGATCTGAGTTAAAGGAAGAAGTTAGGTCGACTCTAGCATACTGCTAGATAGGTGAAGGGGGAAAGTGGATGTACCCAGACATTGGGGAACACTATAAATCTGTATGCAATCTGTGATGTATGTATGTTTGTGATTGTTGTGCTGTGTTAGCTTAGAAATATCTGATTTATTAAAAGAACTGTAGTTATATTCTTCCTTAAGTTAAATCAAGGAAAAGTACCTATTCACCCCCCCCCCCTCTAGGTGTTTAGGTATTCTTGAAAGTAAAACTATAAAGTGGTATCAGAGGGAGGTTGCTCAAAGAAGGACTTAATAGTCTCATTTAGATCCCTAAGGAAGAATCAAGAATCAAGAAAATGGGTTCTGGAGAGAATCACAAGGAATTAGGGTCAATGAAATTACCCAAGGATATATATCACAGTAAAATAAGGTCCATATATCCCAATGAATGTGTCTGTTCTAGATGCAAATCAAAGAACTCCTATATATTTTTCTGAAATGACCAAGAATGAGATTATATTGGCAACTATGGATAAAAGAGCTCAGAATATCATAGTGAGTGCTATAGATGATTCTACTTTCCAAAATTTGATTCACTGCAAAACCTCCAAAGAAATGTGGGACACTTTGATTGTCTACATGGAGGTTCTGAAGAAGTTAGATAAGACAGAAAGTCTATGCTAAATCAAGAATATAAGAGTTTAAGACAAGGGAAGTCTCATAACATATCTGAATGCTACAAGAAATTCTACAGGATAGTGAATGAACTGATGTCCTATGGAAGGGTCTTCAGTACTTATGAGCTGAATGACAAATTCCTAAGATCCTTGACAAAGGATTTGGATACCAAGATTTGTGCCATTAGAGAAGTGGCCAAACTAGCTGACATTTCTCCTCCAACCTTATTTGGAAAGTTACTATCATATGAAATGCAACAAATGGCTAGGAAGGAGGAAGAAAGAAATACAAAAGGAGATCATAGAGAAAAGTCAGTGGCCTTCAAGGTTGAAGCCACTAGAAAGAGCAGGAGGATGTCTCCATCACCTCCTAAGGAAGTTGCTGAAGTTATCTCAGAAAATTTAGACAATCAGAACTCAGATAGCAGTGATTCAGATGCAGATTTTGCTGCCTTTACAAGGCAATTTCAGAGGTTCTTGAAGAAGAAGTAGTGGAAGTCAAGGCCCTCCACATCACAGCCAGTTGATGATTATTATCAAAAGAGAAAATCATCAAGAAAGGAAGGAGCAGTTCTAAGCCCAGTAAAGCTACAACATCAAAAATTGTTTGCTATTGCTGCAATAGGCCAGGACATGTGGTGGCTGAGTGTCTAGAAAAGAGAAAGGAGTAAGCAGACAGAAAGAAGACTCAATAAAAGGGCAAGAAGGAGAAATCCATTGTTGCTAAGAAGGAGAAGAGTCTTACAGATCAATCCTCCTCAGAGTCAGAATTTGAAGCTGAATCATACATTGGACTATATGCAACTAGTGAAGAAGAGGAGTTTATGCAATTGCTGAACTCCAGCAATGAATAAGAAGACCATCAGTGCATGGGACTAATGGCTGAATTAGAAGACAACAAGTTCCAGGATCAGCCTGATCCCAGTAAGGTATAAAGTAATTCTAGAATTTCTGATTACAGTACTGGTTCAGAGTCAGATTCATCTTCATTAAGTGATGAAGATGGATCAGAATCTGAAGGAGATATTCATCAGTTGATAGATGAATATGGGGACTTATTCCAGGCACTTAAGAAAAGCAAAAACCTGGCCAAAAATATGTCTAAGGAAATTACAGTTCTTAAGATGACTGCATCTGGTTTAGAGAAAGAATTGGATCAACAAATGAATGAGGTTGCCAAGCTGAAAACTATTACTGTTATTCAGATGGGTACAATCACATATAAAATGATCTAATTAAAGTCTGGAAGTCAGACTTCAAGTAGAGAACGATTTGGTGGCTAGTTACTCTAAGAAAAAATCAGTCTTACCCTTAATAGATGAGTTTGTGACTCAAAAGGGTAAGGCTGGAATAGGCTATAAAGGTAACACCAGGGCTGCCCATTTTAAGAGAAAGGGCAAAGCCTCTGTTCAGCCATTGAACTTAAAAGTCCCTGTAGTTTTTAGAAAGGTGCATGAGCTTTCTAACAAGTATGATCTTGAAAACATTCATGGTCATAATAAGACTGATGTTCTGAATAACAAGGGTGTTAATGCCAATAAGTCAGCCCATGTTCATAAACCCCATGGTTATAATAAATCAGTGGGTGTAGCTGTAGCAGCACCAGCACAGAACAGAATTTTTTTCCAAAAATGTATCTAGACCTAGATTCAATAAGTATGAATGTTGGTGCTGTGGAAAGACATGCCATTTTGACTTATACTGCTGCCATAACATAAGTGTCAAGAAGAACAACAGTCTACAGGTTAGAAGAGCTGCTGGTTAGTTTTTATATGAATGGTGCTAACTTGAACCAAGGACCAAGACTTACTTGGGTTCTAAGGGAAAGTAATTCTGTATTGCAGGAAAGTCAAAGTTGTCATGCCCCTATATGGTACTTGGACAGTTGATGTTCCAGACACATGACTGGAACAAAGGGGCTACTGAAGGAGTACACATCTATCAAGGATGAGCCAAAAGTAATCTTTGGTGGATCTGAAAGAGGAATCATCAAAGGATTTGGTAACATCTCTTCCAACCAAATTACCATCACTCAAGTGGCTTATGTAAAAGGTTTGAAACACACCTGATAAGCATAAGTCAGCTGAGTGATCTAGGATATGACATTTCATTTATTAAGAATGGATGTCATATCAAAAGGTCAAGTGATCAAAAGATCATTTTGACAAGATATATAAAGAGAAATGTTTATTGTCTTGATTTTGGGTGTGAGAACAAAGGTTCTCCTATTTGTCTTGTAGCTGATGAGAAAGCATCTCATTGTGTCAAATGGCACAAGAGGCTGGCTCATCTTAACTACAAGACAATTGTTTAACTCTTTAGTAAAGAGTTAGTGAGGAATGGTCCTCAAGTTAAGTGTATAAAGGAAGGGATATGTTCAGCTTGTCAAAAGGGCAAGCAGACAAAATCCTCCTTTCATAACCTTGAAAACAAGGATTTAGTGAGGTGTCTATACCTCTTACATATGGATCTTTTTTTTCCTATGCCAGTTCATAGTCTAGGTAGGAAGGTCTACACTTTTGTGGTTGTAGATGACTATTCTAGATATTCCTGGGTGTTCTTTCTAAGACAGAAATCTGAAACCCCAAGTGTTTTACACAGTTTTGTCAGACAAATTCAGAATGAACTGGACAGTATAGTGGTCAAAATAAGAAGTGACCATGGTACTGAATTTCAATCTTAAAGTATGACAAGATTGTGTGAAGAGTATGGGATTTTTCAAGAATTCTCCTCGCCTAGAACACTTCAGCAAAATGGAATTGCTGAAAGAAAGAATAGGACATTGATTGAAGCTGGTAGAACTCTATTGAGTGACACTTCTCTCCCAAAATATTTCTGGGCTGAGGCAGTAAACACTGCATGTCATGTGCTCAACAGGGTTTCTATCACCATGTACGACAAAAAGACTCCTAATGAGATTATGAAAGGTAGAAAACCAAATTTATCTTATTTTAGGATCTTTGGTTGCAAGTGTTATATCCTTAACAATGGCAAGTCTTATCTAACTAAGTTTGCTGCCAAATCACAAGATGGAATATTTGTTGGGTACAACAACAATAGTAAGGCTTATAGGGTCTACAACTTGATTACTCAGGTTGTAGAAGTATCTGTACATGTTGTATTTGATGAAACAAGATTAATCAACAGTGAGTTGTCTTGTAGTTCATGCAGTCCAACAGGTATAAGCAATAGGATGGACAAGCTTTCCATTGCAGAAGGCTAAACTGCAGATGAAGTATTGGAAAATGATGGCTACTGTCCAGTGGGAGTACAAGACTCTCTAGAAGCTGATTACAACCAAGAGGTGCAGCATAATGAAGAAACTGGAGGTTTTCAGCCAGAAGGAAGTCTACCTCCAGCTGTAAGACATCTAAAGGATCATCCAGCAAATCAGATAATTGGTGATCCAAGACATGGAGTTTAAACCAGAAGTAGAAATCTGAATACAGTCCTGCACTCATGTTTTCTATCTAAACTGGAGCCAAAGAAATTTTAAGAAGCTATCCAAGACCAACACTGGATTAATGCTATGCAAGAGGAGCTTAATCATTTTAGAAGATGCAAGGTCTGGAAGTTGGTTCCTAAACCAAAAGACCACAACATCATTAGTACAAAGTGGATTTTTAGGAACAAGTTGGATGAGAATGGAGTTATTGTAAAGAATAAAGAAATATTGGTTGCAAAAGGATACAGGTAGGAAGAGGGAATTGGCTTTGATCAAACATTTGCCCCAGTAGCAAGACTGGAAGCAATCAGAATGTACCTTGCCTATGCAGCATATCAAGGCTTCAAGGTATATCAAATGGATGTGAAATCAGCATTTCTTAATGGTGATCTAAAAGAAGAAGTCTATGTAGAGCAGCCATCAGGTTTTGTAGATTCTCTTAAACCTGGTTATGTCTATAGACTTAGGAAAGCATTGTATGGGTTAAAGCAAGCCCCAAGGGCTTGGTATGAAACCTTGTCTACTTTCCTTATTGAGAACAAATTCTCAAGAGGTAAAATAGACAAAACTCTATTCCTAAGGGAATCTAAAGGGAAGATAATCTTAGTTCAGATCTATGTAGATGACATAATCTTTGGGTCTACAGAGAACAACCTTTGTAAGATGTTTGCAAAACTTATGCAAGGGATGTTTGAAATAAGCAGTATGGGGGAACTTAAGTTCTTCTTGGGACTCCAAGTAAGACAGACTGATGATGGATTGTCCATATACCAGTCTAAGTTCATCAAGGAGTTAATTAAGAAGTATGGTATGGAATTATCCTCCACCATGAGAACTCCTATGGGAATTAGTATGCCTATATGCAAATATGATGCAAGTAAATCTGTAGATGAGTCTTTGTACAGAGGAATAATTGGCTCTCTATTATATCTAACTGCTAGTAGACCATACATTATGTATGCAACATGTGTCTGTACTAGGTACCAAGCATGCCCTAAAAAATCACATTATACTGCAGTTAAGAGGATTTTGAGATATCTAAAGGGCACACTTAATCTTGGCCTTTGGTACCCTAGGAATGGAGATTTTCTACTAACAGGTTATTCAGATGCAGATTTTGCAGGCTGTAGAGAAGATAGAAAAAGTACTACAGGTACATGCCAATTCCTAGGAGGAAGATTGATATCTTGGAGCAGTAAGAAGCAGACTACTATGGCAATATCCACAGCTGAGTCTGAATATGTGGCAGCAGGGAGTTGCTGTGCACAACTGTTGTTGATTCAACATCAGCTAAGGGACTATGGTATTCAAGTAAGTAGAACACCTTTATTGTGTGATTCTAAAAGTGCCATTTCTATTGCAAACAATCCTGTTTCACATAGTAGGACTAAGCATATAGAGATAAAATACCATTTTCTTAGAGAACATGTAGAAAAAGAAGACATCTCTTTAGAATTTGTTAAAACTGATTTTCAAATTGCAGATTTATTTACTAAGCCTCTGGATGAAACTAAATTCAATAGATTTAAAATTGAATTAGGAATACTGACCATAGGTTAGTTTACAAAAAATTGGCAAGTAAAATAGTGTCGACACATTCAGTGATAAGGTGTCGACACAGAGAAGTCATGTCGACAATTCAGGGAAATTGTGTCGACACAGAGAAAATGTGTCAACACCTAAGGGACAAAGAGTCGACACATCCAGAAATGTAGTGTCGACACAACCAGAGTAACGGTGTCGACACTTACAGATTTTGTGTTGACACTTGTAATAAGAGTCGACACAGAATATCTGATGAACTACTAAGTATCTCCTGTTTCGACATATCATCAATTGGTGTCGACACATAGTAGTCAGCGCCGTTGTCGAGACAATAGAAGTTTGTGTCGACAATTTCTAACAGTGTCCACACTTTTAGACAGTTTTTGCCCGCTTTTTGATCTTCTTTGGTTAGAAGGGTATAAATAGGTCAAGAACTTATTCTGTCGATACGCTCACCAGGGTTTCGAGACAAAAACCTTGTGTCGACAATCTCTCTCCTCTCCAATCAAGCCTTCTCTTCATTCCAATGGTGCCCAAGGTTGAATAAAACGTCAATGAAGGATATGAGTTTGTTAGGCATGCATTCAACGATGCCGAATCGGAGATCAAACAGGTCATTTCTCTTCTTGCAAACAATGGATTAGAATATCTTGTCTCTAAACCTAGTATGATATTGAAGAAGGAAGTATTCGAGTTCTATAATGCTGCATCGATGGACTCAATAGGATTGAAGATCAAATCCTCTTTACATGGAGAAAGAGTCAAGCTATCTCAAAAGAGGTTGAGTAAGACTCTCCATCTTCCTAGAATACAAGATGAGGAAGAGGTACAAGCCTCAAGGACCAAGGAGGCACTTCAATGGTGTGGATTGGATCAAACCATAAAGATAGGATCTGCCATCAACAGGAAGGGCATGAATCCTCAAGGGAAATTCCTATCTGGAATTATATGAAATGTGATCTTATGCAAACCAGGTGGCAATGATAGGATATCAGCCTATATATTCAGCCTGATGACTAGGGTGATCTTTAAGATTCAAACAAATTGATCTGTTGTACTGTTTGATAAGATTAAAGAAGGAATTAAGAAGCAAAACTTGGCTAGGATCATGAGTCTGTACCTGGCTGGAATGATTCCAGAGGTAATGCAACAGATTCCTTGATCAAAGATAAATCATATAAGGAGAATGGACATGAGGTTATTCTCTAGGTGGGATAGAGTTCTTTCAAAAGAGATGCCTGAGCATTGTCATGAAGATGCACAAGATCGGGAAGAGCAAGTTAGAGCACAAGTTCAGGATCTGACTGTGACTACCCAAGTCCAGGAAGAGACTATAATTGCACAAGTGCAGGGGGAGCTGGAAAGTATACAAGTCTAGGAAAATGCTGAGAATGCACATTTGCAGGGGGAGCCAGAGTCTGAATAGGTATAAGAGGAAGAAAGAATCAATTTATCAGAGGACATTGTTCCTCAAACTGATCTTGATATTTCTGGTGTTGCTGCTGCTGCTGAGAAAGTACAATCTCCTGCTCTCACACAACAAGAATTTACTCTTGAAGAGTTGTTTCTTGATATTGGAGGAGAAACAGATAAAATGGAGACCCTATGGGTTGAGGGGGAGCAGGTGGATATAGAGGAAGAGCAACATGTAGCTGAAAAAGAAATTTCTTCCACTCCTCATGAGAGAGTTAATATTGATAGTTCTTCAGAATCTGAGCAAGAAGAAGTTAGGGAGGCAAAGAAAAGAAAATTAATGGTCTTTAAGAGAAGAAGTCAAAGTTATAAGAAGGCTCTCCAAACAACTACTTCACATTCTACTCCTGAGATTGATTACAGCAAGTACTTGGTTGACCTACAAGTAAAAATTGATGAGCAGAGATTTCTTCTTGAAAAATATGTGGATGAAAGCCAAAAGGCTCTTCAATTTGATCTGGCACAAGAGATAAAATCTATAAGATTTGAAGTTAATCAGAATAAAAGAGAGATGACAGATTGCTTCCACAAAGGAGGCAATGTTGTTGTATTTCTTGCAAAGCAACAAGCAGACATAAAGAAGCAAGTTGATGAGATGGCTGTTAAACAAGGCTATGTCCTTGAGAATCAAATAAGAATGAATGAAAATCTGACTGAATCACATAATGTGATAGTTACTGAGTTCACAAACACTGTTGTTTCAATGACTGCTGAAACTGCTGAAGAAAAAGAAGAATATGATCAAAAGTTACAGGCTGCCCTAGATGCAGTTAAAACTGCCATCACTTCATCTAAGAAGTTGATTAGTGATAAGCTTCAAAAATTAAAGCAATTCTTTAAAGATGGAATCAACTATCTAGATGGACAAATCAGATTTCAGAAAGATGACTTGAGAGAGCATGTGGCTAGAGAAGTCATAAAGGGGGAGAGGGTGTTAGTCTATGTTGGGTCTGATCATGCCAAATGGGTAACTAACAGCATAAGATCCACTCTTGGATATCCACCCTTATGTGATGATGATAATATGGCTGAGTTAGGGGTGCAACCAATTCTACTTGAAGGTAATCAACATGAGGTTTCCCAAGTAATTTACCCTCCTACAAATCTTGAGATGATACATGAACAGGTTCAGTCAATGTACAGCCCTCCACAACCAATTACAAATGTGATTATTGAAAAGTTTGATATGCCAGATACTGTTATCAAAGCTCAGCAAGATGCTCTATTATCAAAGAAAAGATTTAGAGAGCAAGCAGAAATAAAGCCAGACTTTGAGCAGTGGATCCCCACTTCAAGGAATATCATTTTAATTGCATGGAAGGCTGTAAAAGATCAAGTACATGAAAGGGGTAAATGGTACAATGAGCAAGAATGGCAAAAGTATGAAGCCAGACAAGAAGCCATAGTTCAACAAAGGAGAAAGGCTAAGATGGGGAAGCTACCTCCTGATATTGAGAAACCTAGCAAGTATTTCCCAAAGCCCTTTCATTATTTTGAAAGACAAAGGATCAAGGTTGATGCACAGAAGAGAGTTGATTTGAAAGGCAAGAAGCCCATGGAAGAAACAAAACCTCCTACTCAGGCTCAGATAATATCTGGAAAAGGGATAGTCATCAAGGAGCTTGCCAAGCCTTAGTCTTAGCTTTACTAGTTTTTGTTCAAGAACTATGTAATTGTTAGTTTGTTCATGTAATCAATGTAAACATTTTGTAACAAACTTTTTGAGTTGATATACAAAACATTATTCTGTGATCATTTACTTTTACATCTTTATTCTGTGATGTAACTATGATATGTGTTTTGTTTATAAAGTACCCTGTCATATAATGCTTATGTACATCATCTTGTTTATTTTCTAAGTGGTGTATATCATTGGCTAAAGGGTTATGACTTCTCCAAATAGGGGGAGATTGTTGGGTACATTGGAAAATGTGTACTTGATTTGGAGAAGCCTCACTTAGCTCAATGATATACATCAAGGTATATTTGATGTTATTTTGAGTTTATATGTGCAGGTTAAGTATGTGCTAGAATGCAGGAAAAATATTCTAAGTCCATATGTCGACACCTGAGGAAGCTGTGTCGACACTTCAGTAAGATTGTGTCGACACTTGGAAATAGCTGTGTCGACACTTCAGAGAATTTGTGTCGACACCGGGAGGCAGTGTCGACATACAGAAGATTATAGTCGACATCAACTGTGTCGAATTCGGGAGGCAGTGTCAACACACAGAGGCAGAGTCAACAACAACTGTATTAACACCTGGAGGCAGTGTCGATACACACTATGTTCTAGGTCTACATCAACTGTGTCGACACACAGGACTTGTGTCGACACACAGCTGAGTGTAGACCAAGTTGATTGCTAATGAATGGTGAAGTGTTTGTGTCGACACAAATAATCAGTGTCGACACATTCTCAAGATGCAGTATCAAGAAGCTGTGTCGACATCAAGGCAGCTATGTCGATATCACCAAAGGCTGTGTCGACACTTAAGTCACTTGTGTCGACACATATTGATAGATGGTCTTGACACTTTATGATAGACAGACTCGACGCTTTGCTGACAGAGTCAAAGGCTCAAGAACTGTTTGAATACTTGACAGCTATGAGTTACAACAGGTTTTCTGAAGCTGTCAGACTTGTCAGAAGTTAGTTATAAACCGGATCAGCCGGTTACCATGGATGAAGTCTATAAATAGATCGATTCAGAATAAGAAACATACACATAGAAGAAGGGACAAGTATTGTCACAACAAACACAATTAGAGATTGATCTCTGATCAAGAAAGTACAAGTAACAAAGAAGAAGATCTTCGTTATAAGATCTAAGAAGACGTTCTGAAGTAGTTTACTATTCAAATTCTATCTAAGTGGAATTCAATCAAGAATTCAGAAGTATCTTTAAGAGGTTTGGATAGAGAGAGATCCAGCTATTTGAAGACAAGGAGGAGATATTCACAGGTCTCTCAATAAGCAGATACTGAACTAATATGTTAAGAAGATTCAGATCGATTTTTGAAGTCTAATAAGGAAGCTGCCAGTCAGTTTTATTCAAAGGAAATCAACCCAACTAAGTTCAGATTCAAGAAGCTTTGAAGAAAGCTAAGATCAAGTTGATTTCAGCCATCAGCCTCTTCAAGAAGCTTATCAAGAAAGTTCTTATCCCTTGTCTCTCAACAAGGGTAAGAGATTACAAAATTCCTTATCAAATTTTGTAGGATCTATTCATAGATCTGAGTTGTAAGCCTATTTTATAAAGGCTGAGTGTAGGAGATTTATTCTCTGAGTGGTAGGGCTGTTTATGCCTGAATTGTAGGAGAAGGTATTCTCTGAGCTATAGGCCATGTGGAAGGCTGAGGTAGGGCTGTTTATGCCTGAGTTGTAGGAGAAGGTATTCTCTGAGTTATAGGCCTTGTGGCAAGGCTGAGATAGGGCTTGTTAGCCTGAGTTGTAGGAATCCTTCTGGATTCTGAGCTATAGGATCTGAGGATCTGAGTTAAAGGAAGAAGTTAGGCTGACTCTAGCATACTGCTAGATAGGTGAAGGGGGAAAGTGGATGTACCCAGACCTTGGGGAACCACTATAAATCTATGTGCAATCTGTGATGTGTGTATGTTTGTGATTGTTGTGCTGTGTTAGCTTAGAAATATCTGATTTATTCAAAAAACTGTAGTTATATTCTGTCTTAAGTTAAATCAAGGAAAAGTACCTATTCACCCCCCCCCCCTCTAGGTGTTTAGGTAGTATTGAAAGTAAAACTATCATTATACAACATGGGTCAATAAGCCTAAGAAGTGAACCTAGCCCAAATCAAAACAGGGGTTCCAATACAATTTTAAAATAAAGTACACCCATAGGGCTACAAATTATATGTTGACCACTTTTTCTGATTAAACCTCTAGATATTTTTAAAATAATTTACAAAATAACGAAAAAGGTATGACAGAATTATTAAAATGAAATTCTTTAACCTAAGGTTAAATATCCAAGGCGGAATGAATCTTTGCGCAAAATAGGCGGCATCCGGTCATCTTCAAGCTCCAGCCAACGACCAAGATTCACCGACCGAGAGCTTTTTTCACCCCCATTTCCCGGCCATCCGGCCACCTCCCTGGCCGGCCACCTCCACCACCACCTCGGTCGAGGTGGTGGCTATCACCAGGCGGCGGCACCGCCGCCGGAGGGGAGGATTCCGGCTATCCAGACAAGTTGTTTTTCTTGGAAAAACCATGAAAGCGGAAGGTTTGATCGGGCTTAATTGAGCCCAACCTTCATTCTAAATGAATCCTAAGATCTATCCACAGAGAAAGGAGATGAGGAGGACCTGAATTGTGGCCTGAGAGCGAGTGTTATGCCTCCTTGCCATTTTCGACCACCGGTTTGGTCTTCTCTGCAATCTCCATAGTAACAGTAAGGAAATTGGAATTGGAATGGGGGAAATGCTTGCTCTCGACCTGGTGAAGGTTTTTGAAGAAGGAATTGAGGAGAGGAGGTTTGTAACTCCCCAATTTCTCAAAACAGCATTAATGGCCATTAAACTTAATTTTCAATTTGACCCAAATTTATGAGCTGAGCCACCCCACTCATCGGCCATCTTCTTAAAACTTCTCCCCTGCCTCCAAGGAGTTAAAGCCCCATCAAAAGGAGGGGTATGGAGCCTCCATGACCATGATAGCCATTAAGCTCTCACTTTCTGTCTCCTCCAAAGTGGGTACTCTTTTCTCTTTCTCTCCTAGTCACTTTTCTGAATTTGGTGGCCCCAAAATGTGTCTCTCCACTTCCTTAGACTAATGGGCCACACCACTCTAGTTTAGCCCACTTGAATTGGGCTATGTTAACCTAAGTTGACCACTCTGACCCATGAGTTGACTTTGGTCAACATGACAATTTGGGTTGACCACAAAGGATCCTTGGTGACCCATTGGCCTCCCCTAAGGTCTAGAAGTACTTGGATAGGGTTGGTTGGGCATCTTGGGGGTCACTTGACCCTTAGTTAGGGCACTTTGACCTTTTTAGGGCTAAGGTTGACTTGGGTCAACTTAGCCTCTTTGGTTACTCCAATGGTTCCTAGATTATCCATTGACCTCACTCTATTGTTAGGAGGATATGAGTGGGATACACTTGGCTAATGGAAGGTCAGTTGACTCTATGTAGGTCAGTTTGACCCATTTAGGGTTAGAGTTGACTTAGGTCAACTTAATCGCTTTGACTGCCCTCCATTGGTTCTTAGTGGCCCTATGGACTATCCAAGGTGTTAAGGGTGTTGTGGTAGGGTTATGGGGTCAGGTTGAAGCCCTAAAGTCATACATTAGGTCTGATATTGAGGATGTGCTATTGGGAGTCCAAGGTGGTTTTGACCTTGGGCCTTGGCCACTTGATCAAGAGCTTCTGTTGGTTTTGTCATTACCTAGTCATGAAAAAACAAAGACCTAGGGGTCTAGTTGTTTGAGGGATGTTATAAATCCCAATATATATAAAAAAATTTCGACCTCGAAATTCTAGTTAGGCCTACGGGGTTTAATGTATGAAAGGTAAATTGTAACATCCGGAGAGGTTGTGAGTAATACCTGACTGAAAAGCTCTGGGTACCTTTGTTGAATCAAGTCCTATGGCTCCCATGTGTGCTCCTGTCGCCCATTGTTCCTCCACAGGACCTTGACCAATGGAACCTTCATGCATCGCAAGACTCGTATCCCCTTGTTGTCAATCCGGACAAGTTCCAAGTGTACTGACCGATCAGATGCTACCGGCCCATCCGTGGTCGTAATCTGCTGCTCCGGGCATAGTAGAGCCCTCCTAAGAGATGATGCGTGGAACACATCGTGCAGACTCACCAGCTCCGGTGGCAGCTCCAGCTTGTATGCTAAAGGACCGATCCACTCCAGGATCCTGTAAGGCCCCATATAACTTGGGCTGAGCTTCTTCTTACGACCACGCACCTGTGAAACTCCATGCATCAGTTGGATGTTCAAGAATACTCGGTCCACCACTTGAAACGCCACCTGACGATGCCAAGTGTCATAATACTTGGCCTGTCGATTCTGTGCCTCTAATATCCTATCCCGTATCAGCCTCACCTCAGCCTCAGTGTCATCAACAAACTCCGAATCCAAAGCGTTCGGATCCTTATCCTGTATCCATGATAGCGGAGTCCTACACCTCAATCTGTATAGGGCCTCAAAAGGATCCATCCATATGCTTGATTGGTAGATGTTCTTATATGAGAACTCGATCAGTGGAAACAGCTTCTCCCAAGGCTCTCCGCAGTCCAGAATGCATAGACGCAGTAGATCTTCCTAAGTCCAATTGGTTTGTTCCGTCTACCCGTCGGTCTGGGGATGAAAAGTTATACTGAATGTCAACCGAGTTCCCAAGTAAGTCTGCACTGATCTCCACTCCCTGGACGTAAACTGTCCATCCCGATCCGATACAATCATCTTGGGTATGCCATGATAACGGACGAACTTCTCCAACAATTTCCGAACTAGCACACCAACCGAGTCATCCTTCCTAATAGGGATAAATCAAGCTATCTATGTCAGCCGATCGATGATTTCCCAGATCGAATCGTTTCCCGTCCGTGATCGGGGAAGGCTATGTATAAAATCCATCGCGATATCTTCGAACTTCCACTCCGGCACTGTGAGTGGCTGTAATAATCCAGCAGGGTTTCTGCACTCTGCCTTCACCAGCTGGCATGTCTCGCAATGGGCCACGAAGTAGGTGATATCGTTTTTCATGCCTGGCAAGTACATGGTCTTCTTCAGATCCGCAGTAATCTTTGTAACTCTAGGGTGTACCAAATATCGACTGTAGTGGGCCTCCGCCATGATATCCTCCCAGTCTGGCCTCCCTTTGGTATTTTAACCCATCCTCTGAAGCACACTAGGCCATCCCTCAGTGTGTAATATCTAGTAGTTCCTACTTCTAAGGCCTAGAATATCGGCTCTAGCTTGGCATCCTGCCTCTGCCCATCTCTGACTCAATCTTGAATGTCATCAGTAATGCTCATCGCGGCTAGATACTTCTCAAAAAGCTCGGGGTCATCAAACGAAACTAGCATGATGTGCATATCCTCTAATCTCTGTACCAGCTCCATGGATATAATCTAGGGCTCCGCTATGGTGGTGTCGGCTCTCCGACTCAGTGCATCGGCTACCACATTCGCCTTCCCTTTATGGTAATGCATCTCGTACTAATAATCTACTAGAAATTCCACCCATCACCTCTGTCTGATGTTCAGCTCTTTCTGCGTGTCCACATACTTCTAATTTTTTTGATCGAAGTATATGTCGTAGTGGACACCATACATATTGTGTCGCCATACTTTCAGAGCAAATACGACCTCTCCCATCTCTAAGTCATGAACATGGTAGTTCTGTTCATACTTCTTCAGCTGGCGGGAAGCATAAGCAATCACATGGCCCTTCTGCATCAGTACTGCTCCCATGCCCTGGTAGAAAGCGTCGGTGTAGACCTGGAATCCTTCTTTCCCCGAAAAAGGGCAAGTATAGGAGCCGAGGTGAGTCGATCCTTCAGCTCCTAAAGCCACCTCGCACTGCAGGGTCCAGACAAAGGAACATACTTTCTCGTTAAGGATGTGAGTGGGAGGACAATACGATAGAATCCCTCCATGAACTTCCGGTAATAACCAGCAAGTACTAGAAAACTCCGCACGTCTGTAGCTGCCATATGCTGCGGCCAATCCCGAACTACCTGAATCTTGGTCGGGTCCACTGCCAACCCAGCTCCACTGATGATATGGCCTAGGAAAGCCATATCCTTCAACCAGAACTGGCATTTGCTAAACATCGCATAAAGATGGTGCTCCTGCAGTCTCTCTAGAGTAAGCATCCGATGTCGTGTGTGCTCCTCCTCTGTCCTCAAGTTGATTAGGATGTCATCAATAAACACAATGACGAACACATCCAGATATGCCTCGAACACCCTGTTCATGAGGATTATGAACGCCGACGGTGCATTCGTGAGCCCAAAGGGCATCATGGTAAACTCGAACAACCCATATCTGCTAATGAAGGCAGTCTTCGGAATGTCCTCCTCCTAGATCCACAGCTGGTAGTAGCCCGACCTCAAATCCAATATGGAAAATAAATGCACCCCCTCCAGCTGATCAAACAGCTCATTTATACTTGGAATTTGATAGTTATTCCGGACTGTCAGGCGGTTCAGTGCTCGGTAGTCGATGAACAATCTAAGTGTCCCATCCTTCTTCTTGACGAATAATACTGGGGCTCCCCATGGTGAATAGCTTGGCCGGACAAATCCGGCTTCCACTAGTTCCTGCAACTGGCTTTGAAACTTTGTGAACTCCTTCAGGGCTATCCAGTAAGGGGCTCTAGATATCGGCTTAGCCCCTTACACCAGCTGTATTCAGAAATCCTGCTCTCGATAAGGGGGTAGCCATGATAGCTTCTCTGGGAATACGTCAACAAAATCCTGCACCATCGGGATATCAAAGATGGAATCCTTGGCCTCAGCCGTTTCAAACAGCACTTCATAGACTTCCTCCCCGTACAAGTGAGCCTTGACGGCCTGCACGGATGATAGCAAGAGAGGGGGAATAGGTCTAGTACCTTCGATGATGATGTGGGAATCCTCATGCCTCACAGTGATCCTCTTTGACATGCAGTAAATCTGGGCATGGTTCTAATGCAACCATGTCATGCCCAAGATCAAATTAAATACTGGCATCTTCAGGATCGTTGCTGGTGCTTCGAATGCATTTCCGCCGATCTCCACCTCCATGTTGTAGTAAGAGTAGGTGAATAGCTCCGATCCGTCACATAGCTGTATCCTCATCATCAAGCCTGTGAATCGCTTCATGCCTTCCAGCCCTTCCACGAAGGCTTCCGTCACGAACGAGTGCAAAACACCCATATCGAACAGTGTATAAGCGGGTTTGCCGCTGATGAAG
Source organism: Platanthera zijinensis (assembly GCA_039513925.1). Classification (NCBI taxonomy): domain Eukaryota; kingdom Viridiplantae; phylum Streptophyta; class Magnoliopsida; order Asparagales; family Orchidaceae; genus Platanthera; species Platanthera zijinensis. Next base: position 168,141,105 of record CM077080.1, read on the forward strand.
ACTATGCCTTGGGTAGTTAATGTCTTAGAAATCTATTTATGGTTTTATTTCATTCAATTCTATATCCATAAATCTATTTACTTAGGAAAGAGAGCACTTAAAATTAACTGGCATACCTGTGATCACTTGCTCAAGATTATGATGTTGAGTCAGATCAAGTGCATACACTTGCTCTCTCTCCTGCCTACGATCTCCCCCTGGTATCCACATCCTCGATAATGTTCTCGGCCTCCATAATACTGAGCAGACGGGGCTGCCGGTGGTGATGGTTGTGGTGCCCCCTTCATGGTGCAGTTTCTCCGGATATGCCCCACCTGATGACAGTTGAAGCACTGTAGCGGGGTATATGCCACACCCCTGGGTCTCTACATCTCCCGCATCTGGAGAGGCTGAGGGGCCATCAATACTGGTTCCCTCTACTCCTATCTCACCTCCTGACGAGGCTGGTCTTCTTCTCTTCTCCCATCTTTCCCATCAGTAATGTGGCCCCGTCTCTGATCATTTCTTGCTCCTCGGCCCTGATCCTCAGTTGGCCGCTTCTGACCTAGGGTAGTGTGTCAATCTGCCTCAATCCTCTTTGCCATCTCCAATATCCGAGGAATAGGCCCGTCGGACACGAACAATAGAGCCTCCCTCAGATCCTCTCGTAGGCCCATATAGAACCTCTTGGTGTATCCTTCCTCATCAAACTGATAGGAATCCGCAAATAAGGCCAGATGATTGAACTCTCGGTGGTACTCCACCACTGTCTTGTTGCCCTGTCTCAACTATATAAATCTATCTTCCAGCTCATCTCTGGCCGACTGCGGAACAAAATGCTCCAACAGTGCTACCCTGAACTCCTCCCAAGCAATCTTTGCAATCTCTCTATCAACAAACATCGTATCCAGCGATTTGTTACACCATCTCTTGGCATGGGACTCCAAGCAAGAGACCACCAAAGGCACCCTCTCCTCCAAAGGGCACTGTATCCCAGTCAGCATCTCATATATGATATCCAGCAACTCCTCCATCCGAAAATCCGACTCTGTCCCCAAGTAAGATGGGGGAGAAAGTCCTCAGAAGATACTCATCCAGTTGGCCACCTGGTTTGGCTGCGGAGCCGGAACCTATTGGGCCCTGAAAGCCTCCAGAATAGCCGTCAGAGTCTTCCAAATCTCTGACTGTAGGAATGGAGTGGGGACCGGGGGAGGTGGTGTAATATTCGGAGTCTGCTGTACTCCGCCCTGTGGTGTGGGTTGTGTTAGGGGTTACGTAACAAAAGCCATTTGTAAGTAATCGTTCAACCCTAATTAAAAGTGGACAATTTCCATGTAATCCCCCATATGGGCACACCACTTCTTCCGCTGCTTAGTTTGTCCCCAAACTAAACTCATGCGGGGGTGACCCAGGCGTTGTGGACTATTACTTTTTACGATCGAGGTTTCCTCTGATACTACTTATAAGACCCAGGAAGGTTGCCACTACAAACGCTGATCCTGCGGGCCGATTTTATCACAACATTAGCAAAATAAAAAAGGGCAAGTCCACAAACATCACATATATAGTAAATATTATCCACGAAGGGAGTGTCCAAGAATATAATAAGGTACAGAAAATAAAGCTCATGCCTGGTACATCAATATCCTCACTACATATCACTCAGCGTGTAAGAAAACCTAATCATCTAATAACGATCGGGACTCATAGTCCCAGCTATCTGAACTCCAGTACAAGAATACCCCATCTCCAAGCGTGCCGACCTCCGGGGCTGCTCCTCCATTGTGGGCTCCGCGGTCTCGTAAAATGATGTTGTTCAAAAACCGTTAGTCTAAAGACTAAGTCCTATCATCCCCCGCCCCTTCCCCCATGGCTCCTAGGCACCGAGCGGGGAGGAGGAAAGGAGAGGTAATGAAGGTGGAGAATAACAAATAACAGGTGATGACGGAGCTAGACTAGCAGTTCTATAAGTATGTGCGGTAGTAATAAAAGCAAGAAAACTGAACAAGAAAATAGTGACCTTAACTTATATGAAAACACATAAGCTAAGGGATCATCTATATGGCTACTATAATATGAAAAGTCCCATACCAATTTATACGATAGGGTGTCGGTGTGTTCTATCCATCATACATATATATTTTCTGAATAAAAACCATAACTTATAAGCACACTCGCGTGAACTTATAAACCAAGGCATCGTTTTGCAGGGCCTATTATATAAAGCGTCGCATACAACTTTATATAATAGGTATCAGAGTTATATGCAATTATTATGTTATGACATGTTATTATTCCATGATGTGAACATGCAAGTGCAACTCACCCACTCGACTCTGTGTACACAGACCTTTAGTTCCCCCTTTCTGGAGCCGAACCTCCCAAGATACCTCCGTAGTGGCAAACGGAAGCGGTGGGTTAGGCCTTGCCAACATCTAAACCGGTAATTGCACTACCAGTCATACATCGTACGCCTCAATGCTGGTGCACTAAGCGGAGCTCTTGGGTACTCTTGTCGGCTGGCACACCGGACTTTGATGGCAAAGTGCTAAACCACACTTGCCGAGTCAACGTATTGGCGTCAGTGCATTGACCCTCCAATACTAAAGACCCACTACCTTATACTTTATGCACATGCAACTTATGCATCAGCTACCGAGCCAAAGCTCACCGGACCATCCCGTCTATCACAGTCAATAACCGAGCCAAATCTCGTCGGGCCAACCTGACCATCACCAAATCCACCGAGCCTACAGCCTGAGTGACCCATCCTAACATCCCGATACATCGAGGTGATTGAAAGTGAATCCCTATTTATGCTAGTTACTCTTGCAATTAAATATTACCTATAGTTTAGGTTAGCCAAGGACTGCCCCCGGCATACCCCGTGTAGGGCTCTCAAGGAGCACTAGGAACTACGATGGGCTGAAGCCCAAAGCTCCCTTTCACAAGGCAATTATTATTATTGGTTAATACTCGATTCTCGATCCCTTAGTATTACTCTGGATCTAATCCTAATGTGTTTTGACACTTTCTCTCTCTCCACGGGAAAGACGATGTTTCGTCGACCCAAACACCTCTTAACACTAGTCAAACCTCCCACTTCTCATCACAACTCCTGAAAATAAACTCATTTCACTTACCAGATCCCCACACCAACATCCCAACTCTCTGGGTTCATTTTGCACTATATCATCATTTCTGCAGTTTTACTAAACGCAGACCATCCAAAGCTATATGATGTATACAATGGGAGGTACTCAAAATTATCATCCAATATCCCTATAATAATTATTGGGGATCTATCATGAGATGTTTAGTATAAATCCATAAATTTATAATTTTCCTAATTTATTTGATAATTTATTTAATTTCCTAAGAACTCCAAATGCCCTGGTTTTGAACATGAAGTACCCTTTTCAGTCTTGCAACATGCATCACAAAATTAAGATAAATACTAGACATCTATGTTAGTGTAAATTCAAGGTCTCCCAATTTTTCTAGTAATTAAAGAACTCTAAATTTATATTTTGAAATATATTCCATTTTCATATGTTAATGAAGTAATTACAAAAATTGTACATCCTAAAATTGTGAATAAATTTCTTCATGAAAGTATTGACCTAATAACACTATTGATCAGGTTTCACAATTTTACAACAAATAATGAGCTCTAAATAAATTATTGAATAAGTTTTTTTTTATGAGCTTATGAAGTAAGTACTGTAAATATGCCTCTACAAATTGTAATAAAATTCATGTGTGAAGTTAATACCCCAAAACTCCCTATTCTTAAATTACACAAATTTCCTATGTCTAGGGAGGTCAAAAATTATAAATAATCAATTAATAGCTAACACTTACATAACAAAGGAAGTACCAAAATAATTGCTCCAAAATTCCCATTAAAATTTCCAAAGACTCATACTAACCCTATGACTACTCTACCTAAATGTTACAACTTTTCAAAGAGTTTTGATAGACTAATATACCATTACAATATTTGCCACCTAAAATAGGGTTAGGGTTTTGAGAGGATTAACTATCCCTAAGTCCACTAGTATTTTCACTAGAGGACCATAGCTACCATAAGGTCCTCTCCACCAAACTTCATGTCTATACAAGGTTATTTGACCGCATGCCCTTCTCAAACCCCCAAAGTCCAAACATAGGTTTTAAACTTGGGTCCTAAGGCAATTCAATCTCAAACCACCTCATATCCTATATCAGGGTGTTATATGTCATGCCAAACTAGTGGCCTAAATATCAACCTCTTTTGAGGGGATTTGGCCACTTAAAACTCAAAGTGCACTTTTTACCTAAATACTCTTATTATGGAAAGGATAGAGTTTGCAGAAATTCAATCCAAATAATCTCCAAATGAGATGACATTTTATCCAGAGCCTTAAGTTGACCAAAAGGACAACTCACCAAAATTTTGGAGAGTTTGAAGGTCATTTGGTCGCTTAATTAATTTACCCAAGAGTAATTAAATAATTCAAAAAACTATAAAAAATTGTCCCTAAAAATTCTCATTTTCTCGCAAAACCTAGGTATGGGAGACTCCATGTCCAAGTTTCAAGTCATTTGGACAAGAGATGAAGTGGGAGCATATATTTTAATCTCTGCATAGCCTTAGGTATAGACCCCACCAAAATGGGTGCCCTGGTCAAAATAGTGGTCAAAATTGACTCAAATCAATTTTAAAATAAAGTAGACCCATAGGGCTATAAATTATATGTTGACTACTTTTTCTGATTAAACCTCTAGATATTTTTAAAATAATTTACAAAATAACTAAAAAGGTACAACAGAATTATTGAAATGAAAATATTTAACCTAAGGTTTAATATCTAAGGCGGCACGAATCTTGGCGCAAAATAAGCAGCATCTAGTCATCTTCAAGCTCCAGCCAATGTCTAGGATTCATCAAACTTGGAGCTTATTTCACCCCCGTTTCCCGGCCATCTGGCCACCTTCCTGGTCGGCCACCGTCACCACCACATCTGTCGAGGTGGTGGCTATCGCCAGTCGGCGGCACCGCCGTCGTAGGGGAGGATTCCGGCGATCCCGACAAGTTGTTTTTCTTGGAATGACAAGGAAAAAGGAAGGTTTGATTGGGCTCAATTGAGCCCAAACTTCATTCTAAATGAATCCTAAGATCTATCCAAAGAGAAAGGAAAGGAGGAGGACCTGAATTGCGGTCTGAGAGCGAGTGTTGTGCCTCCTTGCCATTTCCGACCGCCGGTTTGGGCTTCTCTGTAACCTCCACTGTAATAGTAAGGAAATTGGAATTGGAACGGGGGAAACGCTTGCTCTCGACCTGGTGAAGGTTTTTGAAGAAGGAATTTAGGAGAGGAGGTTTGTAACTCCCCAATTTCTCAAAAAACCATTAATGGCTATTAAACCTAGTTTTCGGTTTCACCCAAATTGATGGGCTGAGTCACCCCACTGGCTGGCAATCTTTTGAAAACTTCTCCCCTGCCTCCAAGGACTTAAAGCCCCATCAAAAGGAGGGGTTATGGAGCCTCCATGGCCATGATGGCCATTAAGCTCTCACTTTCTCTCTCCTCCAAATTGGGTAACTCATGTCTCTCTCTCCTAGTTACTTTTCTAAATTTGGTGGGCCCAAAATGTGTCTCTCCACTTCCTTAGACAAATGGGCCACGCCACTTGAGCTTAGCCCACTTGAATTGGGCTATGTTAACCTTAGTTGACCACTTTGACACATGAGTTGACTTTGGTCAACATGACCATTTAGGTTGACCCTAATGGGTTCTTGGTGACCATTGGCCTCCCCTAAGGTCTAGAAGTACTTAGGTAGGGGTCGTTGGGCATCTTGGGGGTCACTTGACCCTTAGTTAGTGCACTTTTACCTTTTTAGGGATAAGGGTAACTTGGGTCAACTTAGCCTCTTTGGTTACTCCAAAGGGTCCCAGGTGACCCATTGACCTCACTCTATTTTTAGGAGGACATGAGTGGGATCCACTTGGCTAAGGGAAGGTCAGTTGACTCTATGTAGGTCAGTTTGACCCATTTAGGGTTAGAGTTAACTTAGGTCAACTTAACTGCTTTGACTACCCTCCATGGGTCATTAGTGACCCTATGGACTAGCCAAGGTGTTAATGGTGTTGTGGTAGGGTTATAGGGTCAAGTTGAAGCCCTAATGTCAGACTTTAGGTCTGATGTTGAGGATGTGCTATAGGGAGACCAAGGTGGTTTTCACCTTGGGCCATGCCAACTTGATCTAGAGCTTCTGATGGTTTTATCATGACCTAGTCATGAAAAACAAAGACCTAAGGGTCTAGTTGTTTGAGGGATGTTACAGTATAAAGGTGCTATAACATGGCAAATAACTGATAAAAAAGGTATCAAACCGAGTTTTTGCACCCACAAGATCCTTTTGGAAGAAAACTATAAGCCCCCTATTTAACCGCAACGTAGGCTAAATCGAAATATGAAAGTGGTAGTGAAAGCTAAGATTGTTAAGCTGCTAGATACTGGTATGATATACCCTATTTCTGATAGTTCATGGGTTAGTCCTGTACAAGTCATTCCTAATAAGGGAGGTTTTACAGTAGTAGCAAATAATAAGAACGAATTAATTCCAACGCGAATATTAACAGGTTGGCGTGTCTGTATTAATTATCAGAAGTTAAATGATGTTATTAGGAAAGACGATTTCTGTCTTCCATTTTTTAACCAAATATTAGAACAATTATCAGGCCATACTTATTATTGTTTTCTCGATGGATTATCTGGATATTTCTAATTCCCTATAGAACCAGAAGACCAGGAGAAAACAACATTCACTTGCACATTTGGTACCTTTGCCTTTAAACGCTTGCCATTTTGTTTATGTAATGCCCCTGCCACTTTCCAAAGGTGCATGTTAGCCATTTTTAATTAGTATGTTGAAGTTTTTATGGAAGTCTTCATGGATGATTTCTCTGTGTTTGGTGATTCTTTTGATTTTTGTTTGAGAAATTTAGAAAAAGTTCTGAGGAGGTGTGAGGAAACAAACCTAGTACTTAGTTGGAGAAGTGTCATTTCATGATGCAAGAATGTTTAGTACTTGGCCATAAGATCTCGAGCCAAGGACTTCAAGTTGATAAGTGGAAGATTGAAACCATAGAAAAGGTTCCACCACCAACCTCCGTTAAGGCAGTGAGAAGCTTTTTAGGTCATGCCGGATTTTATCACCGGTTCATTAAAGACTTCTCTAAAATATCTAAATCACTTACAAGGCTTTTATAGAAAGAAACACCTTTTATTATTTATCAAGATTGTCTACAAGGCTTTGAGTTTTTAAAAGAAAGATTAATTAATTCTCCTATTATGATCGTACCTGATTTTACTCAACCTTTCGAGATCATGTGTGACGCTAACAAATTTGTGGTAGGGGCTGTTTTAGGTCAATGCCAAAACAAATACTTTCACCCTATATATTATGCTAGAAAAACACTTAATAATGCACAGGAGAACTATACAACTACGGAAAAAGAACTCCTAGCAGTGGTATTTGCCTTAGCTAAATTTAGATCCTATTTAACATTGTCTAAGGTAGTAGTATATACAGATCACTCTGCCCTAAGATATTTACTAGCCAAAGCAGAATTCAAACCTCATTTAATCTGTTGGGTTCTTTTATTGCAAGAATTTGATTTGGGAATTAGGGATAAATGAGGAGCAGAAAAATTAGCGACCGATCATCTCTCACGTTTAGAAAACCCATTATGCACAATGTTAGATGAGTCTGAGATTAGTGATACGTTTCCGGAGGAATCGTTATTTGCATTATCTACAAATATAAATTTTGAATATTCATGGTTTGTCGATTATGCAAACTATATTGTGGCTAAGGTCCTTCCAAAAGACATTTCATACCAATAGAAAAAGAAAATTTTCTCTAACTTGAAATATTACTTCTTGGAGGACTCCTATCTTTTTCGGATATGTGCAAATTCCATTATGCGTAGATGTGTATCAGCGGATGAGGGCTAGAAAATCCTGGAGCAGTGTCATTCAGGCCCTACAGGTGGTCACTTTGGAGAAAACCGCTCAGCTAAAAAGGTTCTTGATTCCGCTTTTTATTGGCCCTTCTATTCAGGGATGCCCAAAGGTATGTGCTTTCATGTGATTCTTGTCAAAAATCAGGTAATATATCTAAATTACAGGAAATGCCACAAAAATATATTCTTGAATGTGAAGTGTTTGATGTGTAGGGGATTGACTTTATGGGACAATTTCCAATTTCTTATGGGAATAAATATATTTTGGTAGTTGTATATTATGTATCAAAGTGGGTAGAGGAGCAATATCTCCCTACTAATGATAGTCGAGTAGTAATTCAGTTTCTAAAATTCCTATTTGCATGATTTGGCATACCACGTGCTCTTATTAGCAATAGGGGTACACATTTCTGTAATCTACAGTTAGATAAAGTATTACAAAAATACGGGGTAACACATAGGATAGCCACCCCTTATCATCCACAAAATAGCGGTCAGGTTTAAGTTTCGAATAGAGAACTTAAGAGAATCATAGAAAAATCTATAGAAGGAAATAGGAAATAATGGTCTAAGAAACTAAATGATTGCTTGTGGGCATATAGGACCGCCTATAAAACACCTATAGGGAACACCCCCTTTAGATTATTCTTTGGTAAATCATGTCACCTGCCTATAGAATTAGAACATAAATCATATTAGGCAATATGCTCTTTAACTTTTGACACCAATTCTATAAGGGAGAATTTAAAACTTCAACTTAACGAATTAGATGAGTGGAGAACCATGGCTTATGAAAACTCCCGAATATATAAGGAGAAGACTAAATTATTCCATGATCGTCACCTTCGCAAACCCGAGACATTCCAAAAAGGTGACCAAGTCCTCCTTTTCAATTCCCGACTTCATTTATTCCCAGAGAAGTTAAGGTCTAAGTGGTCCAGACCCTTCCCAGTCAAAGAAGTTTTTCCCTATGGCACCATCGAACTAACCCACCCTGAGAAGGGAAATTTTAAATTTAATGGGCACCGATTAAAACTTTATTATGGTGAGTTTCCTCAAGATTTCGCTCGCCAAGAATCATGCCTCTGGCTAGACTTGGATTAAGTGTAATGTAGTAATTTTTCTAAGTTTATAAATTTTTTAGTAAAATTCTAGTTAAATGTTAGTATAAAAAATATCATAAAAATCACTTCGGAGGTAATTCCAATTCAAAGGGGAACACGGGTTAACATATGCCAGTGTACTAGGCCGTGTTCATAAAAACATTCTTTAGCCCAGCCGAGTCGATTTAAAACTAAGTAGGAATCCTTTTTTCCCGAGCACCACACGGCTACACACACACCCGTGTGCATGGTCGTGTTGAATTTTTTTAAATTTTTTCACAAACTCATCCAGAGCAAGACACGGGTAAACACACACCCGTATTGGTGCCTGTGTTCAGATTCAATCTTCCCGAGCAGGACACATCTAACTACCCAGCCGTGTGTAAAACCGTGTGCAATTCTGAGTTCGACGATGCTCTATGCCCGAGCAGGACACAGTTTTACACACGCCCGTGTTCTCGACCGTGTCCTCCTAGCGCGCTGCTTTCCCGTCAGTTTGACCACACATCTTTTTGAGGCCCGTGTTCCACCCGATTAGAGATTCCTCAATACAGGTCCACACTGGCCCGTGTCGGACCCGTGTTCATTTTTTTTATAAATTCATGTGTGTGATGGTCATCTATATCCTCTCCAAAACCTGGAAAACCCTATTTTTCTGCACTCCTTCTTGCCAAGAACTCGGCTTTGAGCTTTTGCCTTCAAATTTCGGGGAACCGCCTCCTCTTCTTTCGATCTACATTCCTAGATAATTTTTTTTAATGTTCATATTTTTCAATTCCTTCTTCTTCTCGAGTCTCTTCTCATTCTTCTTTTTCTCATTTTCTCATTTTTTTCTTTCCTCATTCTTCTTCCTCTTCTTTCCTCTTCATTTATGAAAAATCCTTCAACTTGTTTGTAGATCATGTCAATGGGACATTCACAAGGGGGACGCCGTCGTCGCCCAAATCTCCAAGCATTATCTACAGAAAGGCACAACAATATTGCGCAACTAGAGTTTACAGATCCGACACACATTAACCATTTTAATCGCCTCCAGTCCAAGAAATTTCAAGACATTCGTACTATTGAATGGAGCGTTTGTGAGGAGATTCATTTAGCTACGTAAGTTCGAGAGTTAATTTCTGTAATGGGGTGGAACAATTTTTTAGTATTGATGAGTTGGGGTTTAAGGAGCTCACGTTAAAGTTTATGTCCTCCTTCTACCTAAATCTCAGGACGACTTTTACTGAGCAGACCAACATGTAGGAAGGGGTTATTTCATTTCGAGTAGCGGCCACTACTTATACCCTTTCTCTTCTCCAGTTCACCCAGTATTTAGGGGTGTATGAGGACTCTTTCCGCAATAGTGCCGCCTATTCTGACCTTCACTTTGAACTCCCGTCTCGTGACTACACCGCCAATATCTGGGCTCGGTTTACTTTCAATATATCTCCATATGAGGCCAAGAGGTCTAAGTCCTCTAAATTGCGTTCTCCCGCTCTTCATTACATATATCATCTACTGAGTCATGCCATGAGTGGCCGGGGCGAAAGCTCTGGTGTAGTGAGTAGGCAGGATATGCTTTACCTCTATAACATGTCATCGCATTACCATATTCATTTGGGATATATGTTACCGCAGTTCATTCTTCACCAGACCGATAACTCCTGTATTGGGTCTATCTGTGTAGCACCCTACATCACGCGCTTGGTAAAGAATATGAATATCTTTTCTTCCTTCCCTCGATGATAGTGGTAGAGAAGACTGTTCCTATCACTATGGCTAGTCTTTGATCACTCTACCTCATCACTGCCCATCAGGGTCAGGGTGGACCTGTTTATTCCATTGCGAGGCATGGACCTCAGCTTTCTCCTGATGACAATGATGACTACGATGTCGATCAAAACCACAAAGAGCCTCAGATTCCTTCATCCCAGTCTACTTATACTCATGGAGAGTCTTCTTCCCCCCCCCCCCTCCTCGATCGTGCTCTCAGTATTCCCGTGACTTCCATCACTTTTATGAGACCGAGATCTCACCGTGCTTACAATGTATATAGGATTCACAGAATCAGACAGAGGACACTATAGCTCAAATTAGGGACCACTTGAGGATCTCTCCTCCACATCCGACAGCTACCGGCTCCTCTCACCTCCCCGACGATCCTTCAGATTTTGCTGTCCTAGCTTTTTATTTTTGATTTCTCTGTAGTATTTTATATTTGGTAATATAATTCAGATGTTCTTTGCTCTCACTTTCTGTAATCATATATGATATAACATGAAGGAGACTCATATTTTCTCCTGTTGTAGTTCTTATGCAGTTATATTTTTGCTAGCATAGTACTCAATGTTATTAAACTCCCCTAATAAAACAATTTTAACTCCTTTAAGCTTTCATTAATTCAATCACTTGGGATTATAACTAGCTAATTTACTTTCGCACGCTGATTAAAATGAATTGACGTAGACTCATTGAGTGTACAAATTTGTTGATTAGTAATTATGTATAGAAATTCATTAGTTTAATTTTCTCTATATAACTTATTTTTAGGATTAGTCCTCTATAATATTAACTAACATTCACTCTATTTTAGAAAATATAATTATTTATAATAAAGCGAGTCGATGAGTGTAACATTTTGATAATTTTGTATTAAGGACTCAAAATGAAGAATACCCTTTATTTGTCTCCAGAAATTGCCCCTAGCGATCCTCAAAACATTCACATAAGTTAATTAGTTAGGGCGGAAATGACATAGGCCTCCTTTTTGATAGCTTGAGCCTTGTAAGCCCAAAACCCTAAACATTATACCCTTGAACACCCAATTTGGACCTAATCCCTATGCCTTTTGATACTCTACTACTAAAATTCACCAAGGCAAAAAATCCTTACCTATTAGCACATCTATAATTGAGACATTCTTGGAATGAGTTTGTTCATAGTGATATGTGGACTGAGTGCGTGTACACCCACTCGGAATGATCCTTACTATGGACCCTTTGATAAGAAAAACTAACAAAAATATAGAGTATCCATCAGAAGAAAGCAAGAAAAAAAAAGAAAAAAATGTGGGAAGTATAATAATTGTGAAGTCTGGGGGTGCTTTTATAATATTGATGTATGTTAGGGTAATTACAAAGCAAGAGGCTCAATCATTTTATAGGTGTGATATAAACCATCAAATTTATCTTTGATTACCCCACCTATAGTCATTTATCCTAAGCCAAAAGCTTACATCGTAATATAAGTCCTAAGGATCCAACCTTACTAATTCAAACTTGTTTTGTGAAGATGGTGTGAAAAGGCAAGCTTATGACGCTTATAAATTTTGAAACACTAATGCCTATCTTATCATGATTGTTATTTTCTCCTCACATTTATGGATGATTGTAATTCTATTTTCAGGAAAGAGTGAAAGATAGTTAAGAGATATATGAGAGGAATTTTAAGATAAAGTTATATTTCGAAAAGTCTACTATACAATTTCCTGTGCAATTACAACATCAAATTTCTCTTTGAATTCATAGCAATCAGCTTGTAGAAGAAAAATTCCCTATCAGTATTCCAAATTCTTGAATTACTTTGCTTATGGACAAGAAAACACTTATGTCTGGGGGTATTTGATGAGTACAAATATATATGTTCTTTTTACTATCATATTTGTAATCATGTCAACTATTGTATACCTCCAATCATTATAATTTTGCGAAAATTGTTAAGAATTTGAATTATCATGAATAGAAGAGCACAGTACGTAGTTTCCTTTATTTCCTGTATTAAGGTATTTATTTATTCATTCATCATCTTAATGCTGGTATTGCAAGAAATTGGAACTAAAAGCTTTGAGCAAACATCGGCATTCACGGATCCAACATGATTGATGATAGGACTGGAATTGGGCACACACGAGTAGGAACACGCCCGTGTCACTACCCGTGTCCTATTCGGGAAATATCAGAAGGCTTGGAAGAAAAGTAAGAGCACCACACGAGTAGGAACATGCCCATATCACTACCCGTATCCTTATCAGGAAGAATGAAAGGCCTGCTGCCAACCAAGCCGTGTGTGGATCCACGAAGAACAACACGGCTGTTTCATCAGCCGTGTAAAATGACATGACAAACGACCATACACATCTATTCGTATTTAACTACATTTGAACCGTACACACGGCCTGTGACACGGCCATGTTGGAACCCGTGTTCGACCCTGTTTGCAAGAAGACTATAAAAACCAGTACGAAATTTGAAAAATGACTTTTGGATTGAAGAACTTTGAGAACTTCTGGAGGATAAAAGTGGAGCATTCAACGGAGGGGAAGTCATAGGAGAAAATCAGTATGGTTTTAATTTTAATGTATCTCTTTTGATTTCCCCCTCCTCTTAATGGATCTAAACTTAATTCTACATTTTGCATGAGTCTTGTTTATTTATGTCTCAATTCAGTAATCATGTATGTTGTTTTACTTTGGATTCGTGGTATTTTATTCGTATGTTTGCTTTTGAACAAAGAGATTGATATTAGTTTTGAAGTTGGAACTTGTTTTATTTGAATCCCAAACTTCTAGATTGATAAATTGAATGTTTGTGATGATGTTTATATGCTCATATTCTTGTTTTATTTCTCTTTGTATTTCAAATTGCATGATCGAGAGATATGTTATTTGGATAATGGTAATACGAATAATTGTATTCATGGTATCTTAAAGATAGTATTTCATGAATTTATGTATTAGATAGGGTTACTTTATATTAATACAAATTTGAGTGTTGTGAATTGTTCGAGAGAAAATTTACTCAACTTAAGTTTAGGTATTGAATTGCTAGAGAGAGAATTCGATAAAGGTTTTACCCTTACAATACAACGAATTTGATAATCTTGTTATTACGTGATTACATAGAATTGAATTAATGAATGATTGTTCTCATGTGATTACTCTTAGAATATCTACTTTTTACTATCATTAATCCTCCAATGTCTCTTTATCAAAGTAGTCCTAGTAAGTTTAATTTAGGGTAACAATCAATTTTAATTATAGGTACGATAAAAGAGTGAGAGTGAGTACGAGTAATTGAAAAGACCCTGTGGAATACGACATGAGATGTAGATTTCTCCTATACTATGATTTATAGGTGCATTTGCCTGAGAGTAAAATCAAGTTAGCTTTTACCCATCTACATAGTTTATACATAAAGTAAAAAAAATCGCATCAGGGTACCTTAGAGGGCAAGCTTTCAAGAATTCCTATTTTCTTACTCTCTGATTTTCTTGAGCTTCCTGAGGTGCCCTTAGCTCAGCATAGGCTAAAGAGGGGAAGCGTTCTAAGATCTTCTGTGTGTGTGGTAGGACCTTCTGTGCTGGAGCCTTGGGTCCGTTTCTAGTTCTAAGTTTTTTGTCATCTAAGCTTGTGAGGAGAAGTAAGTGTGTGATAACCCCTTCACCAAATTGTTCGAACTCCAAAAAAGCTGGTTTTCAGTTTAAACATTTTTGTTGCGGTGAGTGTGGAGAGTGATCAGCACAGAAAATCTTCTGTGAGTTCGATGGATAAATATGAAGGACGTGGTTCGGGCAGAGCAGACTCGCCACCTCCCCCTCCACTCGCAACCCTCGAGATGTTTGAGGATTTCTGACAAGAGTTGCTGAATCTCGTCATGTTCGAACTTGGCACTCATACCGAGTGCTCGACGCCGGAGTCCAAGTTGTCGCAGTCCAAACCTTGTGTGAGAACGCAACCGATAGGCGACCTGGGAAGGAGGTAGTAGAAGAAGGGAGGGAGCGAGATCTGCTGGGGCGATTTTTATTCCCCGGCTCGGCGAGTGTGGGTACAGTTGGCAAGATCAATGCACGAGATCCCCCAGCTTTCCCGGCAAGGGGTGGTATCCCCTTCAGCGAGTTGGTTTCATCTGCCCCAGTTTAGGAGTGGTTTTGAGCGCCGGAGATGTCCTACTACACCGAGAAGATGACCTAGTTTATTACATCCAGTGGTATGACGAAGTGGTCTCGATCTGACAGATGTCAGATGTGGTCAAGTGCAGGCACTTCACCATCACCCTCAAGGAGAAGGCAAGTGATTGGTTCCACCCGCTGCTGGCCAGCTCTATATATTGTTTTGAGGACCTACACCGGGAGTTCATGGTGAGTTTAAAAACTTCCAAGAAGAGGAAGAAAGAGTCTGAGTCTTTATTCTACATCAAGTAGGGGGTGAACGAGGCCCTGGAGAGCTACGTGGACCGGTTCCAAGAAGAGGTCCTCCAGGTCCAGGAGATGCCCGAGCATAACTTGATGATGGCCTTGAACCTGGGGCTGTAGCAGGGATTCTTCAGGATGGAGCTGAAGATGGTGTCTCCTCTCTCCTACGAGGAGATAATGGAGAGGGCAGCAAGGGAAGTCGAGGGGGAGGCATAGAACCCTAAGTTTGCGAGGAAATTGGCTAGGTGGGCCGTGGAGGAGGAGCCAAGAGGTGGCAAGGGAAAAGATGTATGAAGGCCCGAGCTTAGGCAGAGGGAGCAGCAGCAGCAGTAGTAGCAGCAACCAAGGTGGGGGCACCAGGATCCGAATAATCAGCTTGACTAGAGGCAGCCAGAGTGGCAAGACCAGGTCCAACGGAGAGGTTTACTTGGAGGAGACAACCGCCAAGGGGACTAGGGTTAGTTCAACCTTCTAGGTTGGAGATAGGTCAAAAGTTATCATCACCCCGATCTACATCTTACTATGGCTATAACCTTGGGGAGGAGAAGGAGAGCCCAACATGAGAGTAGGAATGGAGGAAGTGCGGAGCTACCATATTATGACTTTCATCAGGAGGAGGGCCATGCCACGGCCACATGCCCGGAGTTCCTCAAGATTAGGGGAAACTAGGACTAGCAGCAGCAGTAACCCTGCTAGGAAGTTCGGACTAAGGAGGTCCTGCCTAGGGTAGAGGAATATAGGTGCAAGGACCGGGCTTATGTTGGAGGTCACGGAGGGATCGGGGTGATCCACGGGGGTGGGGGTGGGTGGGAGTTGAGGCCGCCTGCAAGGAAGGCCTCCATACTATATATCGCCGGAGCATTGCTTCGACGTCTCTAACTCCACCCCCAGAGGAGAAGATCACCTTCTCAAGGAAGGATATGTCGGATCATGATGATCCATTTTGCGATGCAATGGTGATCCAGGCTACGGTCGAAAATTTCACGGTCTCTCCAATCCTCATTTATAATAGAAGCTCGGTCAGCATTGTCTTCAAGAAGGAGTTCGATGCGATGAAGGTGGAGGCCAAGAGGGTGTTGGACTCAGATGGTCCTCTATTCGGATTCTCCATGGAGAGGAAGGAGGTGGAAGGAGTGGGACTCCATGCCACTCTATGGGGGCAATCTCGAAACTCCAGGTTTGTCATTGTGGACTATCCTAGTAGTTATATCACCATATTCGGGCGGCCCCTCATAAGTGTCTTTCATTGCACGCCCTCTTCCTTCCATCAGTGCCTGAAGTTCAATGCTGAAGGCATTCAAGTCCGGGTTTGCGGAGACCCCAAGGTGGGGATGGAATGTTATGTCACGGCGATCAACACTATATCCTAGCAAGAGGGAGTCGAGGAGATGGAGAGGAGGATGGAGGAAGAGTCCAAGCAGGTGGCTTGATAGGAAGCTGAGGAGATGGAGGCAGAGGAGGAAGAGATCCGCGCCCAGATGGAGGCAGCGTAGGAAGTGATATAGGAGCAGGCCGAGGTGATGGCCATGGAGTAAGCTGAGGAAGAAGTTCTTGCCCCAGGCGAGGGGAGATCAGTCCCGGCTAGAAGTAGCGGAAGTGATGGTGGAGATGGAGGTTCTCACCCAGGAAGATAGGGTGGAGAAGGTGCAGATCAGCGGGGGGCTGAGTCCAGAGGACCAGGGGAGGATGTTGGAGCTCATCCAAAAGAATGTAGACACCTTCACATGGAGCGTGGCAGACATGCTAGGGATTGATGCGAACGTCACCTGCCATTGCCTTAACCTGGATCCCGAGGCTTGCCCTATCCTGCTAAAGAAGTGGTCTAATGCGAACAAACTTGCCAAGCCCATACTGGAGGAGGTGGGTAAGCTCCTCAAGGTTGGATTCATTTCAGAGATTCAGTATCCATGCTAGGTCTCCATTGTTATAATGGTTGAAAAAGGAGACGGCCGTTGGAGGATGTGTATATATTTTTCTCTACTCAATAAATCATGTCCTAAAGATTGTTACGCCTAGCCTAGGATCGACGTGGTTGTTGACTCATCTGTCTATTTTTTTGTAATGAGTATTCTAGATGCTTTTTCTTGTTATCATCAAATCAGGATGCACCAGCCCGATATCAAGGATGTCTCCTTCATCACTGGGGATGATTGCTACTGCTACATGATGATGTCTTTTGGGCTAAAAAATGCAGAGGCAATGTATCAAAAGAGGATGGAATGGTTCTTTCGGGAGCAGAAGGGGAGGAACCTGGAGGTGTACGTGGATGATCTCATGATCAAGAGTCGGGATATTGACTCTCACCTCCGGGACCTGGAAGAGACCTTCGACACCCTATGGAAATACAAAATGAGGCTTAACCCATTGAAGTGTGTCTTCAGGGCAATTAGAGGTAAGTTCCTAGGCCATCTCCTTACTTCCACAGGTTTAGAGCCCAACCCTGACTAGGTAAGGGCTATTATGGAGTTGGGATAGCCTCAGAATGCCAAGGCGGTCCACCGGCTGACGAGGAAGTTGGCAGGGTTGAGCAGGTTCCTCTCTCGGACAGGAGAAAAGTGTTTCCCCTTCTTAAAAGCACTGAGGGGAAATCGGAAGTTTGAATGTTCAAAGGAATGCGAAGAGGCATTCCAAGCCTTGAAGAGTAACCTGAACCACACTCCATTCCTCTAGGGACTAAAGGATGGGGAAGATCTTTCCCTGTATCATTGGGTCGGGGCCGAGGCCCTGAACTCTGTCCTGGTTTGAGAAGATGGTAAGAAGCAACTACACATCTTTTACATGAGCAAGGTCTTGAGGAAGGCAGAGCTCCGATACCCGATTTTAGAAAAGTTAGCTTTTGATATAATTATCTAAGCTCGGAGGCTCTGACCCTACTTCTAGGCACACTCCATCTGAGTGGTGAATGAACATCCCCTCTATAACATCTTTGAGGGGTGGAGCACTCTGGGAGCTTGGCAAAGTGGTGGGTAGAGCTGAGTGAGTTTGCCATCTCTTTTGTCGCTCGCATATCGATCCGGGCTCAAGCAATGACCTACTTCCTCGCTGACTATGTGGTTGATGTAGCGAAGGCTGAGCTCACTCACCAAGTTACTTAGAGGGTGAAGGTGGATGGCGTATTAGGGAGACATTCCTTGGGGGTAGGAGTGATCCAGGAGAGCACCCAGGGAATGAGGATCGAGCAAACAATGGTTGTTCACTTCCCCAATACCAATAACTAGGCGAAGTACAAAGCAGTGATAGCTGGGTTGCGTCTTGGCAGGGAGCTGGGGGTGCAAGATATGGAGGTGCTTATAGACTCCTTAGTGGTTGCCTCCCAGATCAATGGGGAGTTTGAGGCCAAGGAGCCTAATCTCCATTTGTACTTAACCAAAGTAAAGGGAGTTATCGGCATGTTCCAAACGTTCTCCATTCGATACGTGTCGCGAGGGGAAAAAGAGCATGTGGTTCAGTTGGCCAATGATGAGTCCCTATTTCATACCGAATTCGGACTCATCTAGGCTCATTT
Source organism: Platanthera zijinensis (assembly GCA_039513925.1). NCBI lineage: Eukaryota > Viridiplantae > Streptophyta > Magnoliopsida > Asparagales > Orchidaceae > Platanthera > Platanthera zijinensis. Next base: position 168,159,875 of record CM077080.1, read on the forward strand.
GCATGTCTTTGCACTACCATTTAGCGCCACTAGCACTTCTTTTTGGTTCGCTACGACATTCCACGTCTTGTGCACCTTTTTACCCTATTTCTGTGCATGTGTGTATTTCCCTTTTGTTGTGCATTATATTTATGTCTGTGACTGCCATGTCGACATCCCGTCCAGTTTTCCTGCAGGTTCTGGGATCGTGTGGGCGTCCGGGATATGGCTTTCACCATTTTTGACAAAGGAGCCAATGGCCGTGCGTTTTTACCCACGCACGACCATCGACCTCTTTGGCGCACGATCATCGGTCGTGCGCAGTATGCCCTCTTTTATGAAAGTTCTACCCCTGCCATATCGCACGATCACCAGCTATACCACGCACGATCATTGCTCGTGCGCTGCCGGTTGTGCGCATTCATGCCATATTTTTCCACTTTTCTGCCTCCATATCGCACGATCACGGACCATATCGCGCACGACCACTGGTCGTGCGCCTGTGATCGTGCGCAGTGTTTAAATCTGCTTTGCATAAATAGCGCAGGTCTCGCCCTAATCCAGAGCGCTGGAGATTCTTCCGCCGTTTTTCATCCCAGACGAAGGGTTCCGCCAATTCCCTTCATCTTCCACCATAGGGAGGTGCTCCGGTCAAGCTTTCAATGCCAAATCATAGCTGGAGCTTCCTCTCGGCCTCCTCCTTCATCCTCGAGCTTCAAGGGAGATTTGACCTAGCTTTCTTCACCAAGCTAGGAGGAGCATGTGCTTTCATCTTCCGCAGCGTGATACGAAGAAGACGGGCCATTGGGAGTGAGTGACAGCCTCCTTTACCCCGGACGTAGTTGAGGACTGTGTTTGGACTCGGATTGACAACCCGGGATCCCAACCGTGATCCCTCAATAAGGCTTCGGACCCGGTCGATTTTGCACACTCCTCTTAAGTTGTTGTTGTTAGTTTAGTTTCATTTCCATGTATTGATGAAGTATTTTTACATTGATAAACACTTTCACTTATTCATGTCTATGTGAGTTATTGTGATTTTGTTATTTTTGCTTGAGGTGCGCTATATTCCATCCACCGCCATCATCCTTGCCACACTAGCAATTGCTAGTGGCGTGCATTGCGAAGAGGTGCTTACGACCCTCATTCTGCCATTCTCTCCACCTCATCCGCTAACCTACTCGTCCATCCGCCTTGCGAATCGGTGCATAGCGGCCCGACTAGTCTTCATCCCGCCTAGCGAAGCTTTGCATAGCGGCATTGCATAGGACTAGTTTGTAGCATTTATTTTCTGTTTCCGCAACCATCAAAACCCCCCATTTCATTACCTCCGACCCGAGGACTTCAATCTCAAGTCCTCCTTGAAATTAACTCCACCTTACTGTGTTCCTTGTGAGATCGATACTTAGGAAAACTCGCCCATTTTATATTACTTGTGCGACCGGTCACTGCCGTGATCTTTTATGCATCAGCCAAGCACAGACCCCGAGTGGGGGTACCATCACCGAATTGTTCCTCCCTTCCATCGAAGAAGGAGAGCTGATGGAGGTGGATCAATGCCCCTCATGGATGGATCCTTTTGCAACATTCCTATCCACAGGGGAGTTCCCGGAGGGCTTGGACAAGAAGCTTTTCAAGCATAAGTCGACATACTATCTTATGCGCGTGGGGAAGTTATATCTCAAGACCCTCTCAGGGCTCCTAGCACGTTGTGTGTCCGAGGGGGAGGTTCAGAAGATCTTGGAGGAGGTTCACTCCGGGGAGTGCGGGAGTCACTCTTGGAGCAGGAACTTAGAATGGAGGATTGTAAGTCAAGGGTATTTTTGGCTGACCCTGGGTCAGGATGCCGTCAAGGAGCTCAAAGGCTCAGGAGTATCACCGCACCTTGGCCCTTCGTCAACTAGGGAATGGATCTGGTAGGACCCTTCCATCAGGTCAGTGGGCAGAGGAGATTCTTTCTAGTCATGATTGACTATTTTTTTAAGTGGTTGGAGGTGAATGCGCAGGAAAATATGACATTCCAGGTAATCAGAAACTTTGTGTGGGGGGAGATCATCTACCGGCATGGATTTCTTCAGGCCATTATCACGGACAATGGGCCGCAGTTTCCAGTGCCGAGTTTATCAGCTTCTATGGCCAACTTGGTATTAACCTCAGGTTCGCATCAGTCCATCATCCCAGGAGAAACTGGAAGGTGGAGGCGGCGAAAAAGATCATCGTGAACCTCTTTAAGTATAAAGTGGAGAACTTGAAGGGGAGCTTGTTAGAGTAGCTCCCTTCGGTCCTATGAGCCCTGAGGACCACTCCCAATATGGCCACATGGGAGACCCCCTTCAAGCTCTCTAATGGCTACAAAGTAGTGCTCCCCATAGTGTTCGAGATCCGAACACCTCAAGTATTTGAGGCTGCGGAAGGCAGAGAAGAGTTGCCGGCCAAGAACGAGGACGGGTTGCGGCTCTCCCTGGAAATAGTGGAGGAGTTGCATGATCTGTCAACCATCCGACAGGAAGAGATCAAATGATGGATGGATAAGTACTTTGACAAGCACGTCCGGATTAGACAGTTCGCGGAAGTGGACTTGGTCCTGAAAAAGGTGGATGCAGTAGGGATATAAGATGTCGTGGGAATGCTAAAAGAAGTGTTGAGTTCAGGAGGGTATCACATCCGGAATGTGAAGGGCGAGAACCTAAGTCACACCTGGAGCAGTGATGACTTGAAGCTTTTCTACCCATGAATCATGTATGTACTTCCCTTTTGTAAATGTAAAATCTCTTGATCTTTCATCTCTCCTTGCAATAGAATTTGTGACAGGTAAAGTTCATAATGAATACCTTGATCAGATCCTGCTACCAGGCTCTCACCTAGCTGGCAAGGTTAGATATCACTCAAGAGAGTCTACCTAGACCCTGAGCAGATCCCGCTGTCAGGATCTCACCTAGCTGGCAGGACTGGATGTCACATGAGAGAGTCTACCCGGACCCCGAACCGATCCCACTAACAGGCTATCACCTAGCTAGCAGGGCTAGATGCCATCGAGAGAGTCTACCCAGACCCCGAGCAGATCCCGCTACCAGGCTCACATCTAGCTGGCAGGGATGGATGTCACTCGAGAGAGTCTACCCAGACCCCGAGCAGATCCCATTGCTAGGCTCTCACCTAGCTAGCAGGGCTGCATGTCACTCAAGTGAGACTACCCAGACCCCGAGTAGATCCCGCTGCCAGGCTCTCACCTAGTTAGCAGGGCTAGATATCACTCGAGAGAGTATACCTAGACCCAGATAAGATCCCACTATCAGGCTCTCATCTAGCCGGCAGGGCTGGATGTCACTTGAGAGAGTCTACCTAGACCCCGAGCAAATCTTGCTGTCAGGCTCTCATCTAGCTGGAAGGCGTGGATGTTCCTCGAGTGAGTCTACCTAGACCCCAAGCATATCCAGCTGCGAGGATCTCATCTAACTAGCAGGTTTGTATATCACTCGAGTAAGTCTATCCAGACCCTGAGTAGATCCCGCTGCAAGGCTCTTACCTAACTGGCAGGGCTGGATGTCACTCGAGAGAGTCTACCCAGACCCTGAGTAGATCCCGCTGCCAGGCTCTCACCTAGTTCGCAGGGCTGGATATCACTTAAGAGAGTCTACCTAGACACCGAGCAGATCCTGCTGCCAAGCTCTCACCTAGCTGACAGGGCTAAATGCCACTCGAGAGAGTCTACCAAGACCACGAGCAGATCCTGCTGCCAAGCTATCACCTATCTGGCAGGGTTGGATATCACTCGGGAGAGTCTACCCAGACCCCGAGCAGATCCGGCTACTAGGCTCTCACCTAGCTGGCAAGGCTGGATATCACTCAATAGAGTCTACCAAGACCCCGAGGAGATCCCGCTGTCAGGCTCTCATCTAGCTGGCAGAGCAGATCCCGCTTACAGGCTCTCATTTAGCTAGTAGGGCAGGATATCACTCGAGAGAGTCTACACAGATGTTGAGCAGATCCCACTGTCAGGCTCTCACCTAGCTAGTTGGGCTGGATGTCACTCTAGGGAGTCTACCGGGACCCCGAGAAGATCCTACTGTCAGGATCTCACCTAGCTGGCAGGGTTGGATGTCACTCGAGATTGTCTACCCGGACCCCGAGCAGATCTCGCTGCAAGACTCTCACCTAGCTGGCCGGGTTAGATGTCAATCGGGAGAGTCTAACCAAACAATGAGCAGATCCCGCTACCAAGATCTCACCTAGCTGGCAGGTCTATATGTCAATCGAGAGAGTCTACCCATTCCCCAAGAAGATCCCGCTACCAGTCTCTCACCTAGCTGGTAGGGCTGGATGTCACTCGGGAGAGTCTAACCAGACCTCGAACAGATCCCGTTGCCAAGCTCTAACCTTGCTGGAAGGGCTGGATGTCACTCGAGAGAGTCTACCAAAGTCCAAAGCTTCTCTCGTTGTTAAGATTTCATCTAGTTTGTAGGGCAGGGGCCCTCGGTGGGCATTGTTCTTTCCCTGGGGCCAAGTCCTGAGCAACTCTCGTATTCAGACTTTCATCTAGCTGGAAGGGTAAGGGACCTCGATGGGCATTATTCTTACTCGAGGGCCAGTACCGAGCTGCTCCCGTCGTCACGTTTTCATCCAGCCGATAGGATAGGGTTCCTCGATAAACATTGTTGCTACTCTAAAGTTAGGTCTCGGGCTGCTCTTGCAAACAAACATAAGTGTTTGAGGTTAAAATTTGAGGCCAAGGTCGGAGGAAATAGATCACAGGGAAAATAAAAGATCAGATCCAGCAATCTCCAAGCAAGCAGGTAATAGCGAGCCGGGATCTCGACACATACTCAGGGGTAACACTATCTATAAGACAATACTAAAGTCGGCGAGCCGAGATGTTGACATCTACGAAGGAAGGTGAGCCGAGACTAACCTCGGCTAAAACACTTCATCCCCTTGATGTTTTACTTGGGAAATTTGGCCTAGCACGAGTCCTTATAAGGGAGAGAAACCCCAAGGAGAGCTGGGCGGTCGAGTGTCCATCTTGGTTGGTGGTTAAGTCCCTAATATTAAGGGCTGACGAGGTCTTAAGGCCTCTGCGTGGGTATGTATGGTTGCTCAGCGAATATTTTATACTGGAGAGTCTACCCTAGCGAGATCTATTAGCAAGGGGAGACACACGCGCGCGAGTATAACACGGGAAAGTAAGTACAGAAGAATGAGAAAATGCAGTCTTTTCATTAATGTATATCGGTCATTACAAAAGCACTCGCCTCGGAGAGGTAATAAAATAGAGGGGCAAAAAAATCATTACAAAAAACTATGAAAAAAGAATATGCGAGCTAGCTTTCGCCCTCCCCTCATGAATGTCCAGCCAGGAACGTCCTTGAAGAGTGAGCCGAAGATATCCTCCTTCTTTCCAGGGGGAAGCGTAGGGAAATAGTTCTAGAACCAGGTCCCTTGCAGTCATCTTGTCGCAACCCGCCATCAACACTTGCATATCTCGCATGACCTGCAGGCTATAGTTGGAAGTTTTAATGGAGTTAACCTGCAACTTCTCGGTTAACTCCGCCTCGCTGAACACCTTCTGCCTCTTGGCTGGGACGCCTGACTCACTGATAGTTGGGAGAAGTAAGATGTCCATTAGGTGAGTGAGCTCGCTATGGAGCCCCTTGTTCTGCTCCTCCAGCTTCTTATTCTTTTCTTCCAGCTCGACAGTATGAGCGTGCATGAGGTTCGCGGTCTTGGCATCCTACAAGGTGAGAAAGGTAAGAGAAGAAGTCGTTAAAGTACTAAGTAAATTGAAGAGGGGTTCGTTATACTTACCACTATGTCAGCATTTTGCAGAGGATGTCCTCCTCGCTGATTCCCATTCAACTCGCTAGGTCAACGACATCATCCTTGGCAATGTCTCGCTCTTGCTCGACCTTCACCAAGTTATGGCTGAGGTGGAAGCCGCTACAGGATGCCATATGAGACAACTCCATTGCCCGCATTTGAGCTAGCAAGCTTTCGTGTGAGTGTCACATGAGGTTCATGTAAATGTAGGCCTCGGCATCCTCGCGGCCATATATTCCAAACCCAAGGACATAAGCATGCCCGCTGGGAGGTCGACGCTCTGACCAGGAAGGGAGGAGGGATGAGATGGAGACTCTTTGAGCCTGTACATCCCATTGGACCATCGACTCGTCGAGCTGGTCCTTTGCCTTCCCGCCAAGGATGAAGTTTTGGTGGTCCTTCGGTAGTCCAGGCTAGCGAGCTGGGAATTCCTCGGCAGTTGGGGAAGCAGGAGGGTCGTCGTTGCCTTGATCCTTCTCCGGCGAGTCGAGAACGATGTTCTTACCATTAGAAATCACAACCGTCTTCTTCATCTTATTCGGCGGCAGGGGATGGAGAGGCGAGCTGGAGCTTGCGGATTTTGGTCGCTTTTTGCTGGAGGGAGGCCTGTCCGACTCTGACTCCATCTGACAGGCCGATGCAGCTTGTCACAACCCGCATTTTCTCCGAATTAAGAATTATCAGAGTATGAGAAAATACGCGTCATGATGCCACGTCAAGCAGGGGATAACTGCTGACGCTCAGGCAAAACCAACTACAAACTTTATGCAAGAAAATCTTTAGTTTAATGATTAGAAAATCAGTTATATTTTAGAGACCGTATCCCTCGGCTCAGTGGATCACCTAGTCCACAAAAGAAAACTATATTTATACGCTGCGGAAAAATACTTTATTTAGGTTTGACATCCTAACAAGCACATAAGGATCCCAAGAGAACCACTTATGCTATGCAATACCCTACATTTAATTTATATAATATATAAGAAAGTGTTTTTTACACGTGATTTGGAAAATAGTGATTATGTTTATAAAACATGTTGATCATGAGCTTTACTTATAATAATAATTATAGTTTAAAAGTAACTAGCAATCTAGCATAAATCCTTCTCAAAGCAAGTAGACTATCTCCAGAAAATGGTAGAAGCATAATTAATATATCTAGTACAAGGTAAAAACTACCAGTGGGCGCCAACAACCTGACACGAACCCACTGGCATGCATGTATGTCTGTAAGAAAGCACTGAAAAACTACCTCACTAACAAGGCAAACAGATCTCCAAAGTCCAGGAGTCCACCAACAACACGACTGCAAACTAGCCACCCAACTGGCTACATCTCTGAACCTAAGGCATTCCAAAAGAAAACAGAATACCTCAGCAAGTAAAACAAGGTAAAAACAACTGCATGTAAGAGTCAACCAAAAGGAAGAAGTAACTGAAAAACATGCAGTAGAAAGAGTCACAACTGTCCGAAACAGGACAATAGAAAAAAAAATGCACCACGTGCAAGGAAACAGCAACAACCCAACCCAGGAACAAAATCCTGCAGGGCCTACTAGGCTACCAAGAGCCAAAAGTGCTGCAAACCACCAAGGAAGAAACTTCTAACACCCTAAACTATGGGAAGTGGTAGTAGCAAAAACAAACAACAAGGAACCGGATCGGAGGCAAACGCAGTCCCCCAATCCACCATGTCCAAGTCAACAAGCTCGAGCGTCAACACGTGAAAGCACAAGGGACCTTCCACCCAACATGCCCAGCCGTACCTGGAGCAAGAAAACAAGAGTGGCCTTGGCTACATCACACAACTCCACCCCCCCCCCCTGAAGAGCTACAAACCACCACTACCAACCACGACCCACGATTCGGCCTTCAAGAATATAAAGAAAACAGCCGACAAGAAAACTCAGCAATACAACAGGAAAATTCACTCGGGAACAAAAATCAAGGTAAATAAAGAGTGTTGAAATGAATTAACACGACCAGGCGTAGAGTGAGACCCACTCCATGCCTACCTAAACCTTGGCATTGAGTGAGCTAGCCTCACTCAATGCCAAAACCAAACTCTAACCACAATCCCACTAAGGTAACACGGAACTCGACGATCATCAGTCAGAAGTCGATGATCGTCGATCAGTTGAAGGCCAAAAAGAAGCCTGACGATCATCATCCTGGAGGTCGACGATCGTCGAAGACTAAAGGCGAGCGAAGCTTGACGGTCTTCCTCAAGGAAATCATCGAGCGCTGATCGGAGATCAGACAAGAGCTGAGCTCGATGTTTTCCTCCCGGAAAAAACGTCGAGCGTCGAACGGCTCAAGACTAAACACTGGGCTCGACGTTCTCCTCCCAGAAAATGTCGAGCGCAAACCACGCTAAGACAGAACGAAGCTGAGCTCGACGCTCATCGAGCGTCGAACGGAGCTCGACGCTTTTCCTCCCGGGAAAGTGTCGAACGGAGCTCGAAGCAAAACCAGAAAACTGAGCTCGACATTTTCCCTCCGGGAGAAACGTTGAGCGTCGATCAGAGCCAAACAGAAGCTGAGCTCGACGTCTTTTCCTCCCGAAAAAGCGTCGAGCGGAGCATGACGTTTTCTCTCCAGGAAAAGCATCGAGCGAAGGACGAAGCTAAGAACGAACAGAGCTCGACGTTTTTCTTCCCGGAAAAATGTCGAGCGGAGCTCGAAGCTAAAACAGAAAGCTGAGCTCGACGTTATTCTTCCTGGAAAAGCGTCGAACGGAGCTCGATGTTTTCCAGTAATACCTTAACGAAATCGGCAATCACGCCCCCCCCCCTCCTAACACTCCCTCTTGGCTACACCCGAACCAGAGCAAAAATCTGATTAAGGAACAATGGCATCACGCCGGCAATTTTGGATTCCAACATCACAAAGTAGGGGGGGTCAATAGGAAGAACTAAATCCTATAGTTAGCAAGAAAAAGAGAACAACAAGGCCTCTAACCTAGGGCTAACAGGGATTTCAAATTCAGCAAGAATATTCAAAAAAAAACCTGGCAAGGGCAAGAATACCACTTGCCTCAATTTTCAGCGAAGCTTGGACGGCTTTCCTCCTCTTCACACGGTACAAACAGCCGCAGCACCTAGAACATATCTCTCGGCCATTAATGGCGGAAAACTCCAAAACCGAAAACCCAAATCTCAACAAAACTACACGAAAATCAAATATCTTACCGCCGAAACGAAGATCTCAGAGAGAACAAGACAACGCGGCTCTCGGAATCGAATTCTGTCCACGATCAAGCCCGGAATCACCGTCCAAAGGAGTACAAAAAGGGCGGTTTCTCCTCTGTTTTCCGCGAACAAGCAGGGACGGTTCTACAGGAAGAAGAAGAAGAAGTGGGCCGCCACTTCTTGAAACAAAGCTTTTATATAAAAAGCTTGACACGACGGTTCAGAAATAACCGAACCCTAATACGCCTAATCACTTAATTACATAAGTGAATTCCAAAAAAAAAAGGAACAAGCCAATATATGGCTGCCACCTAGGCAAGGAATAACTGCTGAATAAATACTGTCGCAGAAACCGCTCATCAGCCCAAAACCCGATAGATTCCACTCAACTATTCAAATCAAATAATTATGCTATTAACACACCAACGATGCGAAAACCGAATCACCTCGGAATTCGACGAAATTCGCAGCGTAGCTAAATACCCATGCTACTAACACAACGGCGAAGTCAAAATTAACTTTCGACGAACAGAACTCGAGTTATACCCAAATAAAGCCAAACACAAACATCCCCCCGAGAGGCCACACCGGGTCACCCAAAACGACTCGGCTTGCTAGGGAGATCTTGCCAACAAGCTATAAAACAGGGCACTCAGTTCTAAGGAGCTAAACCACACTCCACACATGGCACATGCCATAGAAACGCGTCATCGTAATGCCAACGAGAATAAATATAATCGCAGGAAAATCGGGGGCGTTACACGGCTGCCCGCTCACGCTTGAGTGGGTCGGGGTAGATTTCCGAGTCCGCAAAGGGTGGGTGCTCGGGAATCTGTCACTGCCCTGAAGGAAAAACATGTCATCAAAAAATCTTATGATATTGGCGAGCCCATTAAAATAAAAGGAGGAAATCTATACCTTTGTCGGGATGAACCAGAGGGAGTTAGTCGAGGCCCCTTTGAAAGAATGTGACCTCGAAGTCCTTATTGAGGAAGAATTTGTGCAGTTCGACATCGTTGCCCGTTATAGTGGATGGTTGGTATACCTCCTTGCTCTACTGCTGAGGCGAGAAGGTGACGTCGCCGAGATCCCCTTTGATGAAGACAAATTTCGAGAACTAATTGTAGTTCTTGTTGGACGTCTCGCGTACTTTAAGCTGCGAGCTGGCAAGGAAGGATCCCCCATCATTGGTCGCGCAGTATATGAATAGCTTGCGGAAGACGGTGAGGTTAAACTATATTCGCTCTAGCTAGAGGAAGAAGGCGAATGCCACCATCATTGCAATCGTATTCGGGTTTAGCTGCACGGGAACTGCCTCGTAGTACTTCAAAATCAGGCAGATCTCCGGCCAGAGGGGAAGGCACAACTGCACCTCAAAGTGGAAATGGGGAAGGCGAGCTCATCGGAGAAAAAAGTGTTGATCGCCTCGCTCCTCCCTGGTTAACGTGCAGTGAAAACTGATGGAACGTAGTCGGCAATGAAGTCCGTGAGTTCTTTCTCAGTAGTATTCCCTTCAAATAAGGTGTACTCGGCAAACTACCTCGCGCACTTAGACTGTCCATCAGCATCAGGATTCGTTTTTCCCATTTTCTAAGATCTTGATGAGAGTGCAATTAGCGAGAAGGTCAACAAAAGGGTGGTGTGAGTTTGTAGTAAAGACGAGAGTCTGGGGGTACGTGAGGGGGCCTATTTATAGAAAACAAATTAATTACTAAGCCGATCGGTCAGTCTGACGGGCCTTCCCTGACTCACCAAACCCTGTGACCTGCACTATCCTAATATGAGCCGACTCTAAAGCACAGAATGATTTACGAATCACAAACATTGGAAATTAAATCTAGAAAAACAGTTAAGTTATTACACATCAATGTCAAAGAATCAGTTAAACGAAATTATTATAATAAGCGAGACGGGTGCTTGGGGGCGAGTGCTGGCAGGCTCAGTTAGGGAGCCATTTCCATCCACCTCGGCCTTGCGTCCCCATCACCGGAGGTCATCGCGGGTTGTTGAACTCGCAGACCCACTACAAGTCTTGATGTATGAACCGCATATTCTCATCGATTCAATCCATAAGCAGGCTGGAAGAGGTTATCCCACTTGCCGAACAACGCCCCAACTCGTCTCCCAGTAGCACATAGTCTCGCTCCAGCGCCTGCATCCTCTGCTTGTCGAGAGTGTTCTCCTCCTGGATCCGGCGCAGCGCAAGTCCCTGCTTCTTGAGGACTTCCATAGTTCGCCTCCTCAGCACGGCAGGGTCCAGCGAGGCGTCCAGGAAATCCTTTATCGCGTTGGGCAAAGGAGGTGGCGAGTGGCGAGCTGGCTCGGAAGATTCTTCGGCTTCAGATTGATCAAGAAGGCATGCAAGAACAACAAATATAGCTGAGCTAAAGTTTGTAGAAATAAGGAATGCTTTAAAAAACTTCATGAGATGGTCCTGCCGAGGTGGCTCTGCCAAAAAGAACTTGGATGAACCTGAAATGGGCGAGTGAGAGGAGGGTGAAGGGCCATTCCGCGACCCAGAACTTGAGAGTTTTGGGAGATCAGATTGAAGTTCGGGATGGGAATGTACCCGACAGCTCCCCCTCCGAGGGCGGGACTGGGGATAGGAACTCGAGGCGACTCACAAGATGGCGACTTAAGCTATAGCGAGCATAGCCTATTTCACATAAGGGGGTGTGGTGTGTTTCTCACACGGCCTTCAGTAGATGATTGGGGGCGCGAGGAGAATCTACTCTCCGCATAGAAGCTTCGGTAGCATTCTGATGAGTGTTCGGGTTGGCAGGAAGTTCGATGATCTGTTTCTCTTTTGGCTCAGTGGCTGGCTTAGAGGAAGATGTGAGACCATGATCCAAAGTTAAGGCCATATCAAGGTAGACCAACTCGGTAACCTTCGGGAAAGATTTAGCCTTCTTGGCGGACTGGTCTTTTAGTGACTCGCGTGATGCAGGACTAGGTGACAAGGAGATTATCTCGGTAGTGTGACAAGCATTGAGCTACTGGGCACAGCTAAGCCTCTCTTGGAGCTCCTTGGAGAGAGGAATCTCGGCATAATCTGAATAAGGGAGAATGACAAGGGTCGCCAAGGCCTAGGGGCGTATATTTATAATGGCTTGTGGATTTTACCAGAAGATTTTCTCCCGCTCCTACAACACTCATCAAATACCTGGGGTTGGATGATTCTTTCCGAACTTCGCGGAAGCTCGTAAAGAGCGGGGATTGTGTACAATCCCATATTTGATAAGCGGGTTCCCATCCAAAATAAGGGTTTTCCAAGATCTTCATGAGAAAACTCACACAACAAGCGAGCCCTCAAGTATTCGCCGAGCTGACCACTCGAGCCGAAATCTTTGCTTAGAGTATGGAGTGTCCACTCAACGCATTCTGCCTTTGGCTTAGAGTAAGGCAAGTTCACTCGACGCCCTCCGCCTTTGTCATAGTGTGAGGTGAGTCCACTCAATGCATTCTGCCTTTGGCATTAAGTTAGGCGAGTTCACTCGACTCTCTCTACCTTTGGCATTGAGTGAGGTGAGTTCACTAGACGACCCCCCCCCCCCCCCCGTCTTTGGCGTTGAGTGAGGTGAGTTCACTCTACGCCTTCTGCTCTTGGCGTTGAGTGAGGCGAGTTTTGTCGAAACCTTCCACCTTTGGAATTGAGTAACACGAGTGAGATCAACAGGAGCCAAACTAGCCAAATTGTCCAGTCCAAGTCCAAGGCAAGTCGAGAGGGAGGCGAGAGCTCAGTAGCCTCATCGACTCTCCCAGGCAGGGTGGGATGAAAGTAGGGTGAGTGGAGCAAGTGGGCTCACACTCGCCCCTACCTCTCGGCAGCAGCACTCGAGTGGGGTAGGTCGGGCTCACACTCGCCCTGGGCCCTAGGGAGGTGGAGAGTGCCAGCCCCATTTAGCACTCGCTACCCAAGGCGAGTGGAGATTTTTGGGGGCCACTAGCCCAGTGTTTTATGTTGTATTTTTACCATATCTCCTCGCTGGCCTGCGAATAGCTTTTTAGAAAAGAGGAGTTATGCTATTGGCTAGCTGACCTGGACTGCATATAGCCATTCCAAACAGCGGAGGTACGGTGTAGCCAGACCAACTTCAAAAAACTATAAATAGACCCAAGGTTGTACCTCAAAGGGAAGGCTTTCAAGCATTCCAATTTTCATACTCTCTGATTTTTTTAAGCTTCCTGAGGTGCCCTTAGTTCAACACAGGCTAAGGAGGGGAAACGCTCTAAGATCGTCCGGGTGTGTGGTGGGACCTCCGTGCTGGAGCCTTGGGTCCATTTCTAGTTCTAAGTTTTTGGTCATTTGAGCTTGTGAGGAGAAGTGTGCGATCACCCCTTCCCCCAAGGGTTCTAACTCCACAAGAAGCCGGTTTTCGGTTTCAATTGTGTGTGCTGTGGAGGAGTGGTCCCCTTTAAGGTCGTCGTTCGATGTATGAAGTTTTCTCGGACTTGCTGGGTACTATCACAAGTTTGTTGAAGTATTTTTGAAGATCGCACTTCCCCTCACTGCGCTGACGAACAAGAGTGGACCTTTTGTGTGGGCACCTAAGTGTGAGTCTGCTTTCAAAGAGTTGAAGGACCGTCTCACCTCCACGCCAATCCTTTCCCAACCATATAGGAAGGAAGGATTCTAGATTTATATAGATGAATCCTATCAGGGCTGGGGGCGGTGTTGATGGAACATGGACGTGTGATTGCATATGTTTCTATACATCTTAAGAAGCATGAAGTGAATTATCTAGTGCATTATTTGGAGTTGGGAGCAATGGTATTCGCCTTGAAAATTTGGAGACACTATCTGTATGGCGTCTACTACGAGATCTTTTTGGACCATAAGAACTTGAAATACTTCCACACCCAGAATGATCTAAAATTGAGGCAACGACAGTGGCAGGAGTTTTTATGTGATTATGAGTTTACATTGAATTATCACACCGTGAAGGCAAAATCCGTTGTGGATGCTCTAAGTAGGAATACACCAATGACAAGCCCTAAATCACAATTAATGGATATGAGGTTGGCAAGAGTGCTTGAAGATATGGAAAATACGCTGGTGTCTAAGGCTTGTCCCGAGGCCTATATAGAGTATCTGGCTACCATGAGTATAGTTTGTGACATTCGATATCAGATTTGTGAAGAGAAAGGAATGGATGCTGCATTGGCCCTTATATTTCAAGCAATGGTTGGAGGATTAGTGGAAGGATGTATGCTAAATGAAGATCTCATTCTTCTCCATGGAAGACTCTTTATTCCCTTAATTAGTGGGATTCGGTAAGACATCCTGAGAGAGGCCCATTGCACCAAGTATTCGGTGCATCCCAGAATTGCAAAAATGAACACTTACTTGCGGAGGACCTTATTTCGGCTAGTAATGAAGAGGGATGTCATGTACAATGTTACACACTGTGATGTTTGTTAGAAGATAAAGGTGGAGTGCAAGAGCCTTGGTGGATTGTTGCAGTCATTGCCTGTTCCGGAGTTGAAGTTTGAGGATATCTCCATGGATTTTGTTCACGGTCTTCCCTAATATCACTTAGGGAATGATTGAGTTTGGGTGATTAAGGATTGCTTAACAAAGGTTGCCCGGTTTATCCCGATGAGGAAGGAGGTGCATGTTGATGCGTTGGTGCTTCTCTTTGTGGATTTGTTCGTTCGGTATCATAGGTTGCCTAAGACAATTGTCTCAGGCCGTGTTGGTCGCTTCAACTCTAAGGAATAGAAGGTAGTTAAGCATATTTGGGTTCTCGCCTTACCTTTAGCATAGCTTTTCACCCTCAGACTGACGATTAGTCTGAGAGAAAAATCGGAATAATGGAGGATTTGTTGAGGTTATGCATTTTTGATAGGGGAGAGCCGTGGGAGAGACTTCTACCATTGGTAGAGTTTTTGTATAATAGTAGAAGCCAAGCAAGCATCAGAATGACATCTTATGAACCACTCTATGGTAGGAGATACAGGACCCCTTTATCATGGGTTCAAGATGAGGTTCCTAAGGTGTTGGGAGTGGAGTACATCGATGACACTGATGCTATGATTAGGTTGATCCGAGACCGCATGCTAGAGGCTCAATGCCGGCAGGTGATGTACTATGATGCGAAACACAAGATGGTGGAATTCCAAGTGGGTGAGAAGGTAATTCTAAAGATTAGGCCGATGCATGTGGTATCACGTATTCATGGAAGGAAGAAGCCCATCCCGCGATATATGGGACCTTATACCATTTAGGAGAAGATCGGTCCCTTAGCTTATAGGCTTGAGCTACCACAGGAATTGGAGAATCTACATGATGTCTTTCTTGTATCTTACCTTTGAGAAATACTACTTCAGTCTGAGCAGTTTGTCACTGCAACATATTGCCCCGTGGCATATGATAGATTTTTTCAACTAGAACCTTTTCAGATAGTATATTTTGAAGTACGAAGGCGGAGGAGAAAAAGTGTTCCATTAGTGATGGTCCTGTGGTCCAACCATGGAAAAGAGGAGTACACTTGGGTGCTTATGGACCTTATACGATAAAGCTACCCAGAGTTGTTCCCCCAAGCTAAATTTAAGCGCATACCTTGTATACCTCGTACTTTATTTTTCCGTAGACTTGGCTCGATTTCGGGAACAAAATCTTTTGTTTGTTTATAGGATTTGTAACATCCCATTTCGAGCTAGACCCCTCGTATGTGTTGCGGTGTCACCATGGTGACTTGAGTCAGCAATTAGAGCAGGCCTTGAGTAAATTCGTCAGGAGGCCTGGAGGGTATTTATCAAGATGACTCGGGAGTTAGTCAAGAGGACTCATGAATTTGTCGAGAGGACTCAACAAATTAGTCGAGTGAACTTAAGAAGACTCGACGAATTCATTGAGTGAACTCGAGTGGACTTGTGAAATTTGTCGAGAAGATTCGTCGAAAGGACTCGAGAATTTGTCAAGAATACTCGACAAATTCTTCGAGTGAACGAACCCGAGTGGACTTGTAAAATTCATCGAGTGGACTCGTATATTGGTCGAGGTTACTCGTGCAACTAACTTAATGCACTCGACGATTCGTCGAGTGATTCCAATGATTCATCGTGTATATTCGACGATTGGACTTAGTGTTTTCTTCCTGTGCTGTCTGGTTACTCTCAGATTTTCTGTACTTCTAGACTGTATAGAACGACGGGTTAATGACCTGCCCCTTTAGAAGAATTTATTTATGTTATATTAACGGTGGTCCAATGAGAGATTGACACGTGGTAGGAAGACTTTCAACCCTAAAATCACCAGCCACTTCTTTATAAGAATAACCCGAACCCTAGAAGGCTTCTTCATTGGCCGACCTTTTCCCTCTCCCGGAAGAATGATGGACCGAACACGATATCGACGAGGAAACAGAACACAGCTATGCCTCCAAGGAGAAGTACTCGAACTATGGTCGGAAATAAGGTGAGCTTCCTATCCTCTCCCCTGGGGCTAGATCCTTAAATAAAAAGTGTAAGAGAGACATCAGCTCAAGAGCGCTTGATTTGGGAGTTTAATGGATATTTCCTAAGAATGAACCACGTTAGAACTTTTGTTCTACGGCGCTGAGAGCCTCATGAATATCTTCAATCATCTCCTCTCTTCATTACGAAGATGGTGGACTCAATCTTGTGAAAAATCGTTGTAAAATGAGGAAGAAAGGGAAGAGAGAATTTGGACGTGTTTAGTATGATGGCTGGAGGAAGGAGATGAACCAAAGCCATTTTCACATCTTAACGATGCGTGCAAAAATACTGTATAGAAATCGTGTTTCCTGTGCGCAACAGATTTTGATAGTTTTACTTTCAAGACTACCTAAACACCTAGAGGGGGGGGGGTGAATAGGTTCTAATGCTTGTTCTCACTTTTAGGCAGAATATAATATCTGAATTAAATCACACAGCACAGCAATCACAGAAATTCATACAACACAGATTGCACACAGTTTTATAGTGGTTCCCCAAGGTCTGGGTACATCCACTTTCCCCCTTCACCTATCTAGCAGTGTGCTAGATTCGGCCAAACTTCCTCTTTAACTCAGATCAGCAGATCCTACAGCTCAGAACCTGGAAAGGTTCCTACAACTCAGAACCCAGAATGGTTCCTACAACTCAGGCTAATCAGCCCTACCTCAGCCTTGCCACAAGGCCTATAACTCAGAGAAAAACTTTCTCCTACACTCAGGCAACACAGTCCTACCACTCAGAGATCAACTCTCCTACACTCAGCCTTTATAATTTAGGCTTACAACTCAGATCTACCTTAATAGATCCTACAGAAATTAGAAAAGAGTTTTATAGAATTTTGTCCTAGATGAGAAAGTTAGGACAGGACAATACTTGATTAGCTGATGGATGAAATCAACTGAATCTTAGCTTTTTTCAAAGTTTCTTGAATCTGAACTAGCTGAGTTAATTTCCAAACAGCTTCTTGAGAAACTTGTAACAGCTTCCTTCTTGATCTTCAAATGGCTGGATCCCTCTCTATCCAATCCCTTTGATACTTCTTCAGAATTCTTGAACGAATTCTCCTTAGACAGATCCTGATAGGTTGAACCCTTCAGAATGTCTTCTTAGATCTTCTGATGAAGATCTTCTTCCGTGCCTTGCACTTTCTTGATCAGTTTGTATGTGTGTTTCTTCTTAAATCAATCTCCTCTTTTTTTTTATTTGTCTTCTAAGAGGACTTAGCGCTACCAACTGCACCAAAAGACCGGCATGAAGGTCAAAGGCGCATATTAATCTTTATATCAAAGATTTTGACCGGGGACGGGGCAGCCAGTTAAGCCATTACCACATAGCACCGCAGCGCGGGGGCGATTCCGGACCGCAGCCCCAACAATCCCCCCCCCCCCCCCGGAAATGACCCCGAGGTTTCGAACCCGTACCCCGCATCTCCACCACTCGAGAGGACTTAGCGCTACCAACTGCACCAAAAGACCGGCCTGAAGGTCAAAGGCGCATACTAATCTTTATATCAAAGATTTTGACCGGGGACGGGGCAGCCAGTTAAGCCATTACCGCATAGCACCGCAGCGCGGGGGCGATTTCGGACCGCAGCCCCAACACCTTCTGAATCTGTCTATTTATAGACCTTCTTCATGGTAACCGGCTGATCCGGTTTCTAACTGTCTTCTGACAAGTCTGATAGATTCAGATAAACTGTTGCAACCCACAGCTGTCAAGTCTTCAAACAGATCCTTAGCCTTTGTCTTGATCAGCAAAGTGTCGAGACTGACTGTCAGAAAGTGTCGAGACCATCTGTCTATATGTGTCGATACAAGTTACTTTGGTGTCAACACAGCTTCTTCATACCTTCATCTTGAGGATGAGTCGACACTGATAATTTGTGTCGACTCAAGCACTTCATCATTCTTCAGGAAATGACTTGGTCTAGACTTGCAGTGTGTCGACACAAGTCCTGTGTGTCGACACAGTTGTTATAGATTCAGAACATAGTATGTGTCGACACTCCTTCAGGTGTCGACACAACTTTTGTCGACTCTGGCAATATGTGTTGACTCTGTCTTCTAGTGTCGACCTAACTATCGTCGACCCTGCCAATATGTGTCGACTCTGCCTCAATGTGTTGACACTGCCTTCTGGTGTCGACTCTGCCTCAATGTGTCGACACAGCTTCCCAGTGTTGATACAGCTGTTGTCAACTCTACTTCTGTAAGTCGACACTGCTTCCCAGTGTCGACACAAATGTGGTCGACTATTTTTCTCTGTGTCGACACAGTCTTCTTCAAGTGTCGACACAATTCTTCTGAAGTGTCGACATAGCTTTTTCTGGTGTCGACACATAGACTTAGAATAATTTCCAGTACTTTTAGTACTTTCTTAATCTGCACATGTCAACTCAAAATAACATCAAATACACCTTGATGTATATCATAAAGCTAAGTTAGGCTTCTTCAAATCAGGTACACATTTTCCAATGTACCCAACAATCTCCCCCTATTTGGAGAAGTCATAACCCTTTTAGCTAATGATATACACCATTTAAAAAATATAATATGATGATGTATATAAGCATGACATTACAGGAATACTTTAATAAACAAAACATACAGTAAATTCATCACAGAATAAAGATGAACATTAATAAATGATTACAGAACAATGTTTTGTTTATAACTTGGAAATGTTTGTTACAGATGTTTATATTGAATGACTTAACAAAACATTACAAAACAATTGAAAAGACTGGTATGTTTAAGCTAAGACTGATCAGGCTCTCTTATGACAATTCCTTTGCCAGATTGAATTTGAGCCTTCACAGCTGGTTCAGCAACCTCAGCAGGCTTCTTACCTTTCAGATCAGCTTTCTTTTGAGCTTCTTCCTTGAGCCTTTGCCTTTCAAAGTAGTGAAAGGGCTTTGGAAAATATTTGCTTGGCTCCTGATCATCTGGTGGTAGCCTCCCCATCTTGGCTTTTCTTCTATATTGAACTATAGCCTTCTGCCTAGCTTCATACTTTTGTCATTCAATCTCATTATACCACTTTCCTCTTTCATGGACTTGATCCTTTACAACCTTCCATGCTGTCAGTATAATGTTTCTTGAAGTGAGACTCCATTGCTCAAAGTCAGGCCTAAGTTCATCTTGCTCTCTAAATCTTTTCTTGGACAGTAGAGCATCTTGTTGTTCTTTCAAACTTGTATCAGGCTTATCAACTTTCTCAATAACAACATTTGTAACCTCCTGTGGAGGACTATACATAGCCTGTACTTGCTGATTAATCATATCAAAATCTGCAGGGGGTAAATGACTTGGGCAACCTCAGGTTGATTGCCTTCAAGTAAACCTTGTTGAATTCCTGACTCAGCCACCATATCATCATCACATAAAGGTGGATATCCCAATGTGGCTCAAATAATATTAGTCACCCATTTGGTGTGTTCTGAGCCAGCATAAACTAATAATCTCTCTCCCTTTAGGACTTCTCTTTTAATATGGTCTCTGAGATCATCCTTCTGAAATCTGATCTGGCCATCAAGATAATTCACACCCTCTTTAAAATATGGTTTCAACTTTTGAAGCTTAGTAGATATCTCTGTCTGAGAGGTTGTGATAGTAGTTTGAACAGAATCTAACGCATCCTTGAGTTTCTAATCAAAATCTACCATCTCTTGTGCTCTTGCTTCAGTCATCCCTGTAGCACTCTTTTTCAACTTATCAAGAATTTCATGGTGAGATTCAACCAGATTCTCATTCATTCTCAGCTGATTTTCTAGAACATAACCTTGCTTTAGTGCAATATCATCTACCTTGGTAAGAATTGACTGCTGTTGTTTAGCCAAAAATACTACAGCATTACCTCCCTTATGGAAGTAATCTATCATTTCCTTTTTGTTCAAGTTAACTTCAAATCTGATTGATTTAATATCCTGAGCTAAGTCAAACTGAAGTGACTTATTATTCTCATCAACATATTTTTCCACAGCCAATCTGTGTTCATCCAACTTAACTTGCAAGTCCACCATGAACTTATTATAATCAAAAGCAGCAGGAGTTTGGTGACTTGCAGTTTGGAGAGCTTGCTTATAGGTTTGGCTTCTTCTCTTAAAGACTATAAGCTTCCTTTTCTTTGCCTCTTTGGCTTCTGCAGTCTCAGATTCTGAAGGGCTGTCAATCTGAACTTATTCATGAGAAGGAGCAGGAATTTCTGCCTCAGTGACATGTTGTTCAACCTCAACATTCACAGGCTCCCCCTCAACAACTCGCTCCTCAGCAACAACTAGCTCTTTCTCAACCTCTTGTTCTTTCTCAACCTCTTGCTCTACCTCTATTTCATCAGCAATTCCATCACCAACAATTCCATCATTAACAATTCCATCATTAGCAATTCCATCATTAGGAAACAACTCATCTAGAGTGAATTCCTACTGAGCTAGAGCAGAAGATGAGACATCTAGATCAGCTATATTCAGATCTTCTGGTAGGTTTTCCCTTTCTACCTCTTGGACTTGTTCAGAAATGTTCTCCCCCTAAACCTGTTCAGTATTGGGAATGTCCTGGGCAGGAGAATAACCTTGCTCCCCCTGCACCTGAGCTGGATCAGTAATATCCTGAGTAGGAGAATGAACTTGCTCCCCCTGCTCCTGTGCAGGTAATGTTTCTTTCTGGACTAGAGTTGATCCAGACTGATCTTCACCCTGTTCTCTCACTTGATCTCCTTGATGTTGTTCAGTACTTTGCTCATGTCCAGGTGACATCTCAGTTATGTCTTGCCTGACCTCTTCAGGCATCTCTTTGGATAGTACTCTATCCCACCTTGAGAATAATATCATGTCCATCTTTCTCATGTGATTGATCTTAGTCCCTGATATTTGTTGCAGGACTTCTGGAATCACTCCAACCAAGTATAAACTCAAAATCCTAGTCAGATTTGGCTTCTTAAGTCCTTCCTTGATCTTATCAAATACAACTGCTGACCAGTCAGTTGGAATTTTAAAAACAATTCTTGTCATAAGGCAGAACATATAGGCTGAGACCCTATCATGTCCTCCAGGTTTGCACAAAATTACCTTTCCAACTATCTCAGACAAAAATTTGCCCTGGTGATTCATTCCTTTTCTATTGATGGCTGCTCCAATCTTTATGGTTGGATCCAACCCATACCATTGGAGAGCCTCCCTTGTCTTAGAGGCTGGAACCTCTTATTCATTCTCAATGCTTGGCAATTGAAGAATTTGTCTTAAACTCCGTAGAGTAAGTTTGACCTTGGTGCCATGAACTGTGGATTTGATCTTGAGTCCAGAAGAATCCACTGATGCAGAAGTGTAAAATTCAAGTACCTCCTTCTTCCAGATCTTCGTTGGTTCAGAAACAAGAAATTCCAATCCATTTTCAGCAATAAGGTAAATCACTTATTTGAATTCTGGTGCGGCGGTGTCGAACGCAGCCCTAACTAGCTCATATCCTTCGTTCACGTTATCTTCAACCTTAGGCGCCATTGAATCAGTCGAGAAAGCTTGAGAGAAGGAGAGAGAATGTTGACGCAGGGTTTTAGTCTCGAAAACCTTGTGAGCGTGTCGACAGAATACGTTCTTGACCTATTTATACCCTCTAAAGAAAGAAGATCAAAAGTCGGGCAAAAACAATCTAAATATGTCGACACAGATGGAATGTGTCGACACAAACTTCTATTGTCTCGACAAACAATTCTGTCTACTATGTGTCGACACCAATTGAGGATATTTCGACACCTGAGATACATAGTAGAGCATCAGAAATTTTGTGTCGACTCTTTGTTCAAGTGTCGACACAAAATCTATAAGTGTCGACACCAATGTTCTGGTGAAGTCGACACTATATTTCTGGATGAGTCGACTATTTGACCCTTAAGTGTCGACACATATTCTCTGTGTCGACACAATTTCTCTAATTAGTCGACCAGACTTCACCGAGTCGACATTTTATCACTATAAGTGTCGATACCATTTTACTTAGCCAATATTTGTTTGTTGATACCACTTGAATGTTTATTGATATACTAGTCAATGGTCAGCATTCCTAATTCAATTTTAAATTTATTGAATTTTGTTTCATCCAGTGGCTTAGTAAATACATCTGCTATTTGATAATCTGTGTTAACAAATTCCAATGAGATGTCTTCTCTTTCTATATGCTCTCTAAGAAAATGATATTTGATTTCTATATGCTTAGTCCTACTATGAGAAACAGGATTGTTAGCAATAGAAATAGCACTCTTAAAATCACATAATAAAGGTGTTCTACTTACTTGAATACCATAATCCTTCAATTGATGTTGTATCCACAATAGTTGTGCACAGCAGCTTCCAGCAGCAACATATTCTGACTCAGTTGTGGATATTGCCACACTGGTCTGCTTCTTACTGCTCCATGATATCAGTCTTCCTCCCAAGAATTGACAAGTACCTGTAGTACTCTTTCTACCCTCTCTACAGCCTGCAAAATCTGCATCTGAATAACCTGTTAGTAGAAAATCTCTATTCCTAGGATACCAAAGGCCTAGATTAGGTGTGCCCTTAAGATATCTCAGAATCTTTTTGACAGCGGTATAATGAGATTCTTTAGGGCAGGATTGGTACCTAGCACAGACACATGTAGCATACATAATATCTGGTCTACTAGCAGTGAGATATAGTAGAGAGCCAACTATTCCTCTATACAAAGATTCATCAACAGGTTTACCTGCATCATCTTTGCATATAGGCATACTTGTTCCCATAGGAGTTCTCATGGTGGAGGATGACTCCATACCATACTTCTTAATTAAATCCTTGGTGAACTTAGACTGGGATATGGACAAGCCATCTTCAGTCTGTCTTACTTGGAGTCCCAAGAAGAACATAAGTTCCCCCATACTGCTCATCTCAAACTTCCCTTGCATAAGTTTGGCAAACTTTTTGCAAAGGTTGTTCTCAGTAGATCCAAAGATTATGTCATCTACATAGATCTGTACTAAGATGATCTTACCTTTAGATTCCCTAAGGAATAGAGTTTTATCTATTTTCCTTCTTGAGAATTTGTTCTCAATAAGGAAAGTAGACAGGGTTTCATACCAAGCCCTTGGGGCTTGCTTTAACCCATACAAAGCTTTCCTAAGCCTATAGACATAATCAGGTTTAAGAGGATCTACAAAACCTGATGGCTGCTCTACATAGACTTCCTCTTTTAGATCACCATTCAGGAATGCTGATTTCATATCCATCTGGTACACTTTGAAGTCTTGATATGCTGCATAGGCAAGGAATATTCTGATTGCCTACAGCCTTGCTACTGGGGCAAATGTTTGATCAAAGTCAATCCCTTCTTCCTGCCTGTATCCTTTAGCAACCAACCTAGCTTTGTTCTTCACAATTATTCCACTCTCATCCAACTTGTTCCTATAGATCCATTTTGTGCCAATTATATTGTGGCCTTTTGGTTTAGGAACAAGCTCCCAAACATTGCACCTTCTGAATTGATTCAGCTCCTCTTGCATAGCATCAATCCAGTGTTGGTCTTGGATGGCTTCTTCAAACTTCTTAGGCTCTATTTGAGACAGGAAACTTGAATGCAGAACTGTGCTCAGATTTTTGCTTCTTGTCTGAACTCCCTTTCTTGGATCACCTATAATCTGATTAGCTGGATGATCTCTTAAATGTCTTGTAGCTGGAGGTAGATTCTCTTCTGGTTGAACATCTCCAGCTCCTACATCATGCTGTACCTCTTGAATTTCATCAGCTTCTATTGAGTCTTGTACTCCCCCTGAACAGTAGCCTTCATTTTCCAATGCTTCATCTGCATTTGATGCTTCTGCAATGGAAAGCTTGTCCATCTTTTTGCTTATACCTGTTGAATCATTTGATCTACAAGACAACTCACAGTTGATTAATCTTGTTTCATCAAATACAACATGTACAGACTCCTCTACAACTTAAGTAGTCAAGTTGAAGACCCTATAGGCCTTACTATTTATGATGTACCCAACAAATATCCCATCTTGGGATTTGGCAGCAAACTTAGTCAGATATGACTTGCCATTGTTAAGTATATAGCACTTGCAACCAAAGATCCTGAAGTAGGATAGATTTGGTTTTTTACCTTTCATAATCTCATAGGGAGTCATTTTGTGGCTCTTGGTGATAGAAGCCCTATTGATCACATGATATGCAGTGTTTACTGGCTCAGCCCAGAAATATTCTAGAATAGAGGTATCACTCAATAGAGTTCTACCAGCTTCAATTAATGTTCTATTCTTTCTTTCAGCAATGCCATTTTGCTGTGGTGTTCTAGGTGAGGAGAACTCTTGGAAAATCCCAAAGTCTTCACATAATTTGGTCATGCTTTTAGATTTAAACTCAGTACCATGGTCACTTATGATTTTGACCACTGTACAATTCAGTTCATTCTGAATTTGCTTCACAAAACTAAGTAAGACACTTGGGGTTTCTGATTTCTGTCTCAGAAAGAACACCCATGTAAATCTAGAATAGTCATCTACAACCATAAAAGTGTAGACCTTCCTACCTAGACTATGAATTGGCATAGGACCAAAAAGATCCATATGTAAGAGGTATAGGCACCTCACAGAATCCTTGTTTTCAAGACTATGAAAGGAGGATTTTGTTTGCTTGCCCTTTTGACAAGCAGAACATATCCCATCCTTTATACACTTAACTTGAAGACCATTCCTCACTAACTCTTTGCTAAAGAGTTGGCCAATTGTCTTGTAGTTAAGATGAACCAATCTCTTGTGCCACTTGACACAATGAGATGCATTATCATCAGCTACAAGACAGATGGGAGAAACCTTGTTCTCACATACAAAATTAAGACAATATACATTTCTCTTCCTATACCCAATCAAAATGATCTCTTGATCACTTGACCTTTTGATATGACATCCATCCTTAACAAATGAAATGTCATATCCTAAATCACTCAGCTGGCTTATGCTTATCAGATTGTGTTTCAAACCTTTTACATAAGCCACTTGGGTAATAGTAATTAGGTTAGAAGAAATGTTACCAAACCCTTTGATAACTCCTCTTTCAGATCCACCAAAGATTACTTTAGGTCCATCTTTGACAGATGTGTACTCCTTCAGCAGCCCCTTTGTTCCAGTCATGTGCCTGGAACATCCACTATCCAAGTACCATATAGGGGCATGGCCACTTGGACTTTCCTGCAATACAGATTTACCTTCCCTTAGAACCCAAGTAAGTCTTGGGTCCTTGGTTCAGGTTAGCACCAATAAAACTACCAGTTGCTCTTCTAACTGGTAGACTATTGTTCTTCCTAACACTTGTGTTGTGCCAGCAGTCTAAGGCAAAATGGCCTCTCTTGCCACAACACCAACATTCAAACTTATTGTATCTAGATCTAGATACACCCTTGACAGAAGAATTTCTGTCTAGTGCTGGTGCTGCAGCAGCTTCACCCACAGGTTTCTTATAACCATGGGGTTTATGAACATGGGTAGACCTGTTGGCATTTACACCTTTGTTTATCAAAACATTAGTCTTAATATAACCATGAATATTCTCAAGATCATATTTGTTAGAAGGCACTTGCACCTTTCTAAACTTAACAGGGACTAAAAGGTTTAGTGGCTAGACAGGAGCTTTGCCTTTTCCCTTGAATTGGGCAGCCCTGGGGTTACCTTTGAAGCCTAATCCTGCCTTACCCTTTTGAGCCACAAACTCATCTATCAAGGGTAAGACAAATTTTGGCTTTGAGTAACTAGCCACTAAATCTTTTTCTATTCTTAGTCTAGCCTCCAGACTTTTAACTTGATCATTAGTATATCTGATTGTGCCCATCTGAATAATAGTTATATTTTTCAGTTTGGCAATCTCATTCAACTTTTGATCTATTACTTTTTCCAACTCAGTTGCAGCAACCTTAAGATCAGCAATTTCCTGAGCCTGAGATTTGACTAGGTTCTTGCTTTTCTTAAGGGCCTGCAACAAGTCCCCATACTTATCTATCAACTGATAGACATCTCCTTCAGATTCAGATCCATCTACATCACTTGATGCAGATGAAGCTGATTCTGCACTAGTACTACAAACTGAGTTTATAGAAGGACAATGTACCTTACTAGAACCAGACTGATTCTGGCACATGTCTTCTTCTGATCCAGCCATCAGTCCCATGCACTGATGGTCCTCTTGTTCATAGATGGAGTCCAGCAATTGCATAAACTCCTCTTCTTCAGTAGCAGCATACAATCCAATATATGCTTCAGCTTCAGATTCTGACTCTGAAGTTGATTGATCTGTAAGGCTCTTTTACTTCTTTGCAACAAAGGATTTCTCCTTCTTGCCTTTCTGATGAGTCTTCTTCTTGTCTGATGACTCCTTTCTCTTATCAGGACAATCAGCCACTACATGTCCAGGCCAATTGCAACAATAGCAGACAATATTTGATGTAGTGGCTTTGTTGGGCTTAGTTTTGTTCCTTTCCTTCCTTGATGACTTATTCTTCTGATAATAGTCATCAACTTGCTGTGATGTAGAGGGCCTAGACTTCCACTGCTTTTTCTTCAAGAAACTCTGGAATTGCCTTGTGAATGCAGCAAAGTCTGCATCTGAATCACTCCTCTCTGAACCCTGACTGTCTGAATTTTCAGAGTTAACTTCTGCAACTTCCTTAGGAGGAGATGAAAATATCCTCCTATTCTTTCTATTGGCTTCAGCCTTGAAGGCTATAGATTTTTCTCTATGCTCACCTTTTGAATTCTTTTCTTCCTCCTTCCTCACCATTAGTTGCATTTCATAAGATAGCAACTTTCCAAACAAGGTTGGAGGAGAAATTTCTGCCAGTTTAGCCACTTCTCTTATGGCACAGATCTTGGTGTCCCAATCCTTTGTCAAGGATCTTAAGAATTTGTCATTCAGTTCATAGGTACTGAAGACTCTTCCATAGGACATTAATTCATTCACTATTCTGTAGAATTTCTTATAGCATTCAGTTATGCTATCAGATTTTCCTTATTTGAAACTTTCATACTCTTGGTTGAGCATAGACTTCCTATCCTGTCTTACTTCTTCAGAACCCTCCATGTAAACAATCAAGGTGTCCCACATTTCTTTGGAGGTTTTGCAGTGAATCAAATTTTGGAATGTAGAATCATCTATGGAACTTACAATAATGTTCTGTGCTCTTTTATCCATGGTTGCCAAAATGATTTCATCCTTTGTCATTTCTGAATAACTCTTTGGAGTTTGGATATTTGCATCAAGAACTGATACCTTCATTGGAATGAAGGGGCCTTCCTGTACTGTAATGTATATCCTTGGGTCAGAAGCCTCCATGAACAATCTCACCCTTTCTTTCCAAATTCCAAAGATTTCTTTTCTGCAGATTGGTAATTTCATTGACCCTAACTCCTTTTGATTCTCTCTAGAACCCATTTTCTTGAATCTTGATTCTGCCTTAGGGATCTTACTCAGACTGTTAAGTCCTTATTTGAGTAACCTCTCTCTGATACCACTTGATAGTTTTACTTTCAAGACTACCTGAACACCTAGAGGGGGGTGAATAGGTTCTAATGCTTGTTCTCACATTAGGCAAAATATAATAACTGAATTAAATCACACAGTACAGCAATCACAGAAATTCATACAACACAGATTGCACACAGTTTTATAGTGGTTCCCCAAGGTCTGGGTACATCCACTTTCCCCCTTCACCTATTTAGTAGTGTGCTAGATTCGACCAAACTTCCTCTTTAACTCAGATCAGCAGATCCTACATCTCAGAACCTGGAAAGGTTCCTACAACTCAGAACCCAGAATGGTTCCTACAACTCAGGCTAATCAGCCCTACCTCAGCCTTGCCACAAGGCCTACAACTCAGAGAAAAACTTTCTCCTACACTCAGGCAACACAGCCCTACCACTCAGAGATCAACTCTCCTACACTCAGCCTTTATAATTTAGGCTTACAACTCAGATCTACCTTAATAGATCCTTCAGAAATTAGAAAAGAGTTTTACAGAATTTTGTCCTAGATGAGAGAGTAAGGACATGACAATACTTGATTAGCTGATGGATGAAATCAACTGAATCTTAGCTTTCATCAAAGCTTCTTGAATCTGAACTAGCTGAGTTGATTTCCAAACAGCTTCTTGAGAAACTTGTAACAGCTTCCTTCTTGATCTTCAAATGGCTGGATCCCTCTCTATCCAATCCCTTTGATACTTCTTCAGAATTCTTGAACGAATTCTCCTTAGACAGATCCTGATAGGTTGAACCCTTCAAAATGTCTTCTTAGATCTTCTGATGAAGATCTTCTTCCGTGCCTTGCACGTTCTTGATCAGTTTGTATGTGTGTTTCTTCTTAAATCAATCTCCTCTTTTTTTTATTTGCCTTCTGAATCTATCTATTTATAGACCTTCTTCATGGTAACCGGCTGATCCGGTTTCTAACTGTCTTCTGACAAGTCTGACAGCTTCAGATAAACTGTTGCAACCCACAGCTGTCAAGTCTTCAAACAGATCCTTAGCCTTTGTCTTGATCAGCAAAGTGTTGAGACTGACTGTCAGAAAGTGTCGAGACCATCTGTCTATATGTGTCGACACAAGTTACTTTGGTGTCGACACAGCTTCTTCAGACCTTTATCTTGAGGATGAGTCGACACTGAGAATTTGTGTCGACTCAAGCACTTCATCATTCTTCAGGAAATGACTTGGTCTAGACTTGCAGTGTGTCGACACAAGTCCTGTGTGTCGACACAGTTGTTATAGATTCAGAACATAGTATGTGTCGACACTCCTTCAGGTGTTGACACAGCTTTTGTCGACTCTGCCAATATGTGTCGACTCTGTCTTCTAGTGTCGACATAACTATCGTCGACCCTGCCAATATGTGTCAACTCTGCCTCAATGTGTTGACACTG
Source organism: Platanthera zijinensis (assembly GCA_039513925.1). Taxonomy (NCBI): domain Eukaryota; kingdom Viridiplantae; phylum Streptophyta; class Magnoliopsida; order Asparagales; family Orchidaceae; genus Platanthera; species Platanthera zijinensis. The sequence goes on from CM077080.1 coordinate 168,189,233, forward strand.
TCTTCTGGTGTCGACTCTGCCTCAATGTGTCGACACAGCTTCCCAGTGTTGATACAGCTGTTGTCGACTCTACTTCTGTAAGTCGACACTACTTCCCAGTGTCGACACAAATGTGGTCGACTATTTTTCTCTGTATCGACACAGTCTTCTTCAAGTGTCGACATAATTCTTCTGAAGTGTCGACATAGCTTTTTCTGGTGTCGACACATGGACTTAGAATAATTTCCTGTACTTTTGGTACTTTCTTAATCTGCACATGTCAACTCAAAATAACATCAAATACACCTTGATGTATATCATAAAGCTAAGTTAGGCTTCTTCAAATCAGGTACACATTTTCCAATGTACCCAACAGATTTCAAGGCCAATTTCATGTATGATTCGGTCTAATTCAGGTCTCGAGCTCGGCATAAAAGTTATAGCTCTTGGAAAGACCTTTCCAACTAATGATTTCAAGTTTTGTGGGAAGTTTTGTAGCTCTATGATAGTCAGACAAAGTTGTTGCGCTGTAATAATTTAAGTGACGGTTTGTTTTGTCTAAGTGTACATAAGTAGACTGAAACCCGATTTTTTGTGTGATGGATTTGTATTTAGACCCCATGCTCAACACAGGCTCAACACGGAAGTTATGGCTCTTGAAAATACGATTCCGATTTCGGGTTGCTCGTAATTTTTGGTGTACTGTAGCTTCCCGAATTCCAGCTTTAGTAAGCAGTGGCACGTAGTCATGATGTATTAATATTTGGATGATTTCCTTATTCTACGAAATGATTACTCGGGAGATCGGCTGGAAGATAGTTGATGATAACGTGATCACCCCTTGCATGATTAATAAGTTTTGGATAGAGTACTTGTTGCGAGTACTTGGAGGTTTGTGAAATGAAGTTCGGTAGAGGTGATTGAATAATTATGATGCATATGCATGTGATAAATGCTAAAAAGGGTTGGATGAGGTATACCCACATGGACATATGTTGAGCTTAACCTTGATCTCAAGTATTGAAGGAATGACTTGTTTAATCCACTATTTAGAGTACGATAACTCAATACAGGTAGTAGTAAGTGATTGGTGTAGCAATTAGGATGGATTGTCATCCTGTGTTAAATGTGGACCCTTGTGTGCTTTGGAGCACAGTGTTGTCTATGATACGAAGGGACTTGGTTGGAGCTCTTGAATTCATTATGGCATGGTAAATGTGAAATGCATGAGTTGAGTGTATGATAACACACGGTATATGATCATGCGTGGAGGATTTGGTGGCACGTCTATGGCCTCGCCAGTCGTCACACCGATGGGAGCTTGAAGTTAAACCTTGTGCGATTGTGCTTGGTCCTTTGTTGTTCACTCACAAAGGCTCCTTCCATACCAGTGGGCTGTTGGGCTTGATTATTCAGTGATTCGCTCTCGAAGACTCCATTTGTTCTAGTTACATGCTAGTTGGGCTGGGATCTTGGTGCACATCTTCCCAAGACCCCTTATGAGTCATAGTACGCATGAGCTCTGTTGTTGTGTTCTTAGCATTGAGGCGTAAAGAGGCCTAGGCCATCGAATTTCTCTCAATAATTTAATCACACTTTTTCACTTTTTTCAATTCAATCACTCTTTTTGTTAAGATAAAATAATAGCTCTTCCTTATCAGTACATGTATTTGAGAGACTCAAAAAAATACGACACTTGATTCTATACTCTGTAATGATATATACACTTGCCTTTTCAAAACATAATTAATCACGGCTACAATTACACACCAACATTACACACAAGTTACGCTATCCATCAAGTTTTTGGCACAGTTGCCTGAGATCTTCTTTTGTCAATATTTTGAAAACATGATTCTATTACTTTTGTCATTTTTAGAAAAAAAATCATAAAAAGTTTGAACTTTTTCTATTTTGTCTTAATTTTATTTTCTTTGGTGTATGACCCGAAGGAATCCGTCAAATCTATTTGACTTGGATCTGGAAATTGGCCAAACCTTACGATGATGTTTAAGAATCCATGATTTAAATTCTCAAGATTTGTTTGAGGAATCTGTAGGGGACACTTTCTTTTCTTTACCTTCGGCGCCTTCTTCTTCCTTATACTATTCTTTCTTCTCCTTCTTCTGCTACTTCTTCTTCTAGTATGGGTGATCTGAATTTGTCCAAACAAAGGACTATGTCCTATTATGCCTAGCCAAATTTAGATGTTGTTCAATCAATTATTGTCGACCCGCTCTTGCAAACAATAATTTTGAGCTGAAGCCAAGTATTATTAAAATGGTACAGTAATACGTACAATTTGATGGGCTTCAAGATGAGGATTCCAATGCACATATTGCTAACTTTCTAGAAATATGTGATACCTTCAAAATTAATAGAGTCACGGATGATGCGATACAACTTAGGATTTTTTCAAATTTCTTGGTGTACTAAGGCAAAACAATGGTTGGTCTCAATTCCAAGAGGATCTATCAGCACATATGCCGAGATGACGGAATAATTTCTTACAAAATATTTTTTGCCATAAAAAATGACTAAATTGCATCATGATATTTCATTTTTCTCCCAAGCTGATTAAGAATCTCTATACGATTATTGGGAGAGATTTAAGGAATTGTTTCTCCGTTGTCCCCACCATCAAATTCCAGATTGGTTGCAAGTCCAAACCTTCTATAATGGCCTTAATGCTCAAACAAGGTAACATATTGATGTCATCATCCATAGAACATTGAATAACAAAACCCTGGCAATAGCCCAAGTGCTTATACAAGGAATGGCTATGAATGCCTATCAATAAGGTACACCCCGGTCTCGTCCGAATAAACCAGTCAGGATGTATGATATTGATACTATTTCTAACTTATGCCTCCAGGTTGAGCGACTTAGCAAGAAAATGGATGGGATTTTGCTACACCTTCTGCACCTACTTTGGAGTTTACTCACAATGCGGTAGAGCAAGTGGATTACATGGGTAATCCCAGTCGGCCACCCTTCAACTCGAATCAAAACAACTACGGTAATCCATATCATCAAGGTTGAAGAAATCACCCCAATTTATCTTTAGGAAATAGGGGTAATATGGGTAACGTTCTGAATACTCTTCATGCACTTGCCAATTCTTTTCCTCCGCAAGCTCCTAAACCAACCTATCTCGATGACGTGATGAATAAATATTTTACTAAAATTGATGCAGAAATCGGAAATCTTCAAGGGTCCATACGTAGTATAGAAAATCAAGTAGGGAAATTAATAAAAACAATCATTGATCTAGCCAATAGGCCACCGCCCACACCCACAAATGCCTCTGAGGTAACCCTTGCCAATGATTTAGCAGATCATGATGAAGTGGGGATTTCAAAATCTACACTAGCCCTCCCTCTTCAACTTTTTCAACTTCGTTTGCCCTATCTCGCTCGTTTGGTGGAGCGGAATGTGTATTCTAATGTTACTTTTAATATTCTGTGTACTATAGGGGAACTCACTTTTCAATCGCTTTCGCCAATCTTGATGCAAGTATTAATATTCTCCCCAATAGTCTTACCCAAAAGCTTATTATAGGGGAGCCCATCCCCACTAATATCACATTAAAATTGACGATCAATCCATAGCAACCCCTATGGGGGTAATTCATAACATTCCGGTCGAAAATGGTGAATCTATTTTGCCGGTAGACTTTTTTATTCACAATATGGATGAGAATGACAGGACACCCCTTATCATTGGACATTCATTTTTAGCCGCCACGCACATTAATTTTGATGTACACAGGTTATCAAAATATTAGTATTAATCTGTCCACCACCGCCACTTAGAATTTTTCATATCCCTTATCATCACTTGACGATAAGTTGAAAATGAGATAGCCCACGACAACACTATGGTAGGGCTCACCGACCATGATCGAAGAGCTCTTGGGAGGCACCCCAAGCTTATCTTCGTTAGTCTCAATTTAATTTTTTCTTAAAAAAAGTGAAATTTTTCTTTACATGCCCCGGTCATGGGTGCGACTAGAGGGCAAGTATATCTATGAATTTCAAATAAATTTGTCAATCTTGGAAGAAATTATTTCTCCGTCTTTTATCCTTGTCACGGGCATGACCTTCATTGGTCACATGCATGACAATGGAGGATTCGCATGGCAAGAATCCTTTATTTCTTATTTGTTCCATTCGGTAATTCATGCACGTGTTTCATTCAGTCACTCTCATGAAAATTGAGAAACGACCATATCCTTTTCGTAATTGACTCGGTTTGTAAATTTACACTCCCCCAAGTCACGGGCGTAACCCATACGCGTTTTTTCCTAATAGATAGTTTGACAATGATATGCAATATCCAGAGAAAAGTACACAATCAGTTGAACTATTGTTACACGCCCCTTAATCATAGGCATGACCGATGGGCATGTCCCGTAAAAAACTTCTTTAAATAGGGATTTTCTTCTCTTTTCTCCACACCAATTTTAAAATCTGGTCTTCTTCTGCAACCATCCCGAAAATCCTCTCTCTCTTCTTCGTACAATCTCTCTCTTTCTCACCATTTGTCGCTCTCATTCCACCGCATCTTCTTCCACGACGTCCGCCAACGCGGCCGAGGCCAAAGCCATGCTCTCGACGAATCATGCCTACCAGAGGCTTAGCAATCACTTTAATGGGAAACCATTTGGTGTTTTCCATATTCTCAATTGGGTGGTGCTTGCGGCTTTTAGCGTCGCAAATTTCATTAAAGCATTTCTATCCACCCTCGGGTAGGATGCCTTCTACTCAATCATCGAACCCACATTTCTTGAAATTTCAATAGAGTTCTTCACTTTTCTCGAGCTGCGGGGTAATCAAGTCGACACATTCATGACCTTTCGCATGGGCGGTGTCCAGCAAGAGTTATCTCTTCGCTAGTTTAATGTGCTGATTTGATTTTTTGGTGAAGAATTTGGTAATTTGCCGCCATATGATGATCTCTAGGAAAACCTTCCGCAAAATTTTAACTCCGCATAATTTGGTCAGAGATCAGTTCTGACAACGCTCCCTACAATCCAAAAATGTCTAAAGGACAGTCACCTCATCTCCCACACTTTCTGTATCCTCCACAACCTCCTCACCTACTCCATCTCTAGTCGTGATGACTGCCATGACGTGGTAACAAAAAAAGATTTACTATGCCTTTATAGATTGCACAATCGTGTGCCACTTAACCTAGGCCAGATGATGTCCACCTTCTTCCGTTACCAGACTGAGAACGCTTGATTGGCGGTCATTCATGGAGGGAACTATATCACTCATCTCACAAAGAGGATAGGGGTTTGGGACTCTCTTCCACGAATGTCCTCCGTTCAGATCCCCATCTCTATTATGTTTGAAAATCTTGAGGCCCTCGGTCTCATGCGCCATTGTGATAGCCAATATCAGGCTATTCATGCAGCAGTGGGCGGAGCACTTCTCGATTTAGATCTTAGAACCGATCTCGGTGGTGCTCCTTCCTCTTCCCAGAATCCTCCATCATCGCAATATTCTTCTCCGGGGCCTGGGCCTTCGCATCATTAGGATCTCAAGTTTGAGGAACTTCATACATGGATGGACCAAATAGACGCCCGGCATGACGCATACACAGCTTGACAGTCTGCTCGAAACACTTATGCAGACCCAAGATAATACCAAGCATAGCATTTTGAAGGAGTTTGGGATCCTGCAAACTCAATTTCCGCCTAGCATAGATGACAGTGACAAGGATTAAGCTATATATATGTTTTAGTTTTTCATTTTCATGCATTATAATGTATCCATTTTTATTGTATCTGTTTTAATTATCTATATTATATTGTTTTTAAAAAATTCTATAAATTTGTTTTGTGTTTTCTTATTAAACTATCTTTCATCTATAATCAGTGCTTCGCTGGACTCTTATTCAGGGAAGTTCTCCTTTTCTTACTTTATTTTCCAAAAAATTGGGGACAATGTTTCATTTTTGAAAGTCTTTATTAAGGGTAGTTAAACACCTAGAGGGGGGTGAGTAGGTTTGATTTGTCTGTTTTAAAATAACCTCAAATTTGTGAACTTAGTGTGTGTTTATGTTAGTTGTTAGCTTTTATTAATACACAACACCCAAGATTTATAGCGGTACTCCTATCTAGGGAACATCCACTTTCCCCCTCCACTTATCTAGCAGTGTGCTAGATTCAACTAACTTCTCCTATTTTCTCAGCTCCTTGAGCTTACACCTCAAATCCCTCATGATCTTTCACTTTAGAGTGAGACTCAATCCTATGGCTCAGACTAAAGATAGTCTTATCTCAAGCTCAGCAGCCCTACCTCAGATATTAAACCAAATCTCCTACCTCATATCCTTCTGGATCCTACATCAGATCGACCCTAGGATCCTTCAGATCCACTTATAGATCCTACCAATAAGTCTTTATAGCACAGGCTTACAACTCAAATCACTCAATAATCCTACAGTTGAATAAAGATTTGTTGAGATTGACTATAGAGAAGTTATGTCTCTGAGTCATCTTCCTAGACTGTGTTTAACCAGCCCTAACTCTTCACAGCAACAAGAATTTTGATCTTAAAGTTTGTTCTGTGAAAGTCTTTGTTTCAATAGTATCTAAACACCTAGAGGGGGGGGGGTGAATAAGTTTGTGTGTCTTCTAAGACTATCTTTTTTACTTTGTTGAGTTGGGACTAAGTTTTATGTTAACTTTCAAGAACAAACAACATTACACGAGTATTTATAGTGGTTCCCTAAGGTATGGGTACATCCACTGTCCATCCCACCTTTCTAACAGTGTGTAAGTCTTGTCAAACTTCTCCAATATCAGTTCAATGAGCTTACAACATAGATTTCTCAGGATCTCTCAGACCCTTCCAAGTCCTACCTCAGGCCCAATACCCTACCACTCAGAGATATAATCTCTTACAGCTAAGTAATCTGCACCAGATCACCTACCTCAGACTTTATCCAATGTCCTACATTGAAGCTAGGAGGATAGACCTGCACTCAGAGAGTGAAACTCTCCTACAGCTCAGATCTGAACAAAATCCTACCTCAGGCCAAAGGCCCTACCTCAAATTCACAACTGAATCCTACCTCAAGCACACAGGACCTACAACTTAGAGAATAAATCTCCTACCTAAGGAACACATGCCCTACCTAAGATCCACAACATGATCCTACTTCAGATCAACAATAGGATCCTACCTCAAGAACACAGGCCCTACCTCTCATCCTTTATAATTTAGGCTACAAATCACATCTATTAGGATCCTATAGAGTTAAATGAGTTTGTTGTTGATGATTGACTCCAGTGAAATGATCTCTGAGTCTACCTTCCTAGACTGAATGACTCAGCCCAACTTTGACTCCAGGAAAATAATCTCTGAGCCTTATCTCTTGACTGAGTGAACTCAGCCAACCTTTTACTCCAGGGAAATAGTCCACTGAGTATTCCTATTCTTGAGCTGAGAAAGCTCAGTCCTATCTCATTCATAACAATAAGATGGTTGATATTCACGTTGGTTCTGCTTATGCTGAGATGTAACTTGCAGAACACTGCTTCTTCAAGCCTTATTTCTTGTAGAGTTTAGAGAAGAGACCTTGAAGAGGAGTAGCAGCTTTAAGCTTGCTCTGCTGCTTGTTCTAACTCAGAAAAGGATTTTTCTGAACATACTAATGAAGAATTTCTTCAACCAGCAAACTTTAGCTCTTCTTCACTTTGGAACTCAGAAAGAAAACTCCTGAACTTTAGCGTTTTTCTATTGATTTTTCTTGTGCTGAATAAAGCTTTCCCGAAGGATTGCTACCCCTTGCCTCAAATCGACGCGTTGGTTGATTCCGTCGTCGGGTTTCCTATGATGAGTTTTCTTGATGCTTTTTCAGGGTATCGCCAAATTTGGATGCATCCTCCCGACTACCGCGACGTCTCCTTCATAAGCAACGATGACTGTTATAGCTACAAGATGATGCCCTTCGGACTCAAGAATGCAGGCGCGACTTACCATAAAATGATAGATCATATCTTCAAAAAGCAGAAGGGGCGAAACTTGGAAGTCTATGTGGACGATCTCCTTATCAAAAGCAAAAGCGTCACGGATCACTTAGCAGATCTGGTGGGGACCTTCGCCACCCTGAGGAAGTACAAGATGTGACTGAACCCGTCCAAGTGCGTCTTTAGTGCAGGAAGAGGAAAGTTCCTAGGTCACCTTCTCACTCCTAGGGGGTGGAACCTAATCCGGACAAAGTGAAGGCAATTCTGGAGATGGCGTCCCCGAGAGATCCCAAAGAGGTCCAAAGGTTGATGGGAAAGTTGGCAAGCCTTAGTAATTTTCTATCAAAGGCGGGAGAGAAGTGCTCTCCAATCTTTAAGACTCTTTGGGGGAATCAGAAGTTTGAATGGACCGCGGAGTGCGAGGAGGCCTTCGGGAAGCTCAAGAAACAGCTAACCCAAGCTCCTTTTCTCCATGGCCCGCAGGGAGATGAAGACCTCCTACTCTACCTGGGAGTAGGAGCGGAGGCGGTTAGCTTGGTGTTGGTCCGAGAAGAAGGAAAGAAGCAGCTCCCCATCTACTATGTGAGTAGAGTGTTGCGACAGGCGGAAGTGAGGTATCCTATTCTGGAGAAGTTAGTGTTCGCTCTAGTGGTTTTTGCTCGGAGGATCTGTCCTTACTTTTAGGACCACTCCATCAGGGTCGTCTCCGATCACCCTCTGCATAGTATCCTGGATGGAGTGGAGCATTTAGGCAGGTTGGCTAAATGGGCAGTAGAGCTTAGTGAGTTCGATATTTCTTACTCTCCGAGGGTAGCTATCAAGGAACAAGCGGTAGCAGATTTCCTAGCTGACTTCTCAGCCGAGGTAAAAGGAGATGAAGGCTCTTCCAGCCAAGTCTCTTGGAAGATATTCGTAGAAGGGGATTCGGGCGGGTATTCTGTGGGAGTCAGAGTCGTGCTAGTAAGTCCCCAGGGAACTAGGATTGAGCAGGCCATCGAGATCCTCTTCCCCGTCACAAACAATCAGGCGGAGTACAAAGCAATGGTGGCTGTCTTGCGTCTCGCCAAGGAGCTAGTAATTCAGGATATCAGGGCCTTCACCGATTCAATGGTGGTTGCATTGCAGATCAAAGTAGAGTTTGAAGTAAATGACCCAATCTAGCAAAAGTACTTAGCCAAAGTAAAAGGTCTGATCAGTGGGTTTCAATCTTTCTTCGTCGAGCATGTACCCTAAGAGGAGAATTCAGAAGCCGACTACCTCGCCAAGTACGGTCCTCGGGCTAGGGGAACCATGACCAAGTTTTTTCGACTGTAAATCAAGAAAGGTAAGATGATGGAGATCGAGCAAATAACCTCATGGAAGGATCCGTTAGTTACGTTCTTAACGAAGGGACAACTGCCTGCCAACAATGGATACCAAAGATAGTTCCGTTACAAAGCTACTTATTACTTGCTACAGGAAGGGGAGCTCTACCGCAAGACTATCTCAGGCCCGTTGGCCAGATGTTTGTCAGAGATCGAAATCCCTTGCATTCTCGAAGAGATCCATTCAAGAGAGTGCGACAACCACTCGGGAACTCATACTCTTGAGCAGAGAATTCTAAGGCACAGATACTTCTGGCCAACAATTTGGAAGGATGCAGAAGCTTTCTCTAGGAAATGTCCCCAATGTAAGCTCCTCGCACCCCTTCAACTACAACCAGCTCAGCATCTTTGCTCGATCATTGCTCCATGGCCCTTCGCCATCTGGGGAATGGAGTTGATCGGCCATTTTCCTCAGGCTAACGGACAAAGGAAGTACGTCCTTATCATGATTGACTACTTATCCAAATGGATCGAGGCAAAAGATTTGGCCAATACCACTTCTCAGATTGTGAATAATTTAACCTGGGGAGAGATTGCATGTAGGTTCGGGATTCCTCTCGCAATCGTCACCGACAATGGTCCATAATTCACCAGCTTAGAGTTAGTGGACTTCTGCAAGCAGCTAGGGATGGATCTTCGATTTGCCTCTGTGCATCATCCTCGCAGCAAAGGATAGGTAGAAGCAACCAACAAGCTAATCATCAACTTACTTAAGAAGAAAGTCACCAACTTAAAGGGAAATTGGGCAAAGCAGCTTCCCTCAGTCCTTTGGGCTCTGAGAACAACTCTAAACTCGACTATGGGGGAAACTATCTTCAAGTTGTCCCACGGGTCTGAGGCACTCATCCTAGTGGAGTTTGAGGTTGGAGCCCGAGAGTCATAGTCGCAGGAGATGGCAGCGAAGAGTGTCTCTTGAAGAATGAAGATGCTCAGAGGCTCTCGCTGGATTATGTTGGGTACACTGAAAAATATGTACCAGATTTGGAGAAGCCTCATATTACTCAATGATATACATCAATTTGTATTTGATGGATGTTTGAGTTTCATTGTGCAGGTGTAAGGTTTGCAAGAAATTTTTCTAAGTATAAGTGTCGACACTCTTGAAGAATTGTGTCGACACCAAGAAGTTGTGTCGACACTATAAGCAAGGCCTGTGTCGATACCCAGGCATTGTGTCGACACCTGAAGAAGAAGTTGTGTCGACACCTGAAGAAGAAGTTGTGTCGACACCCAGAATTGTGTCGACACATAAGGCAAGAATTGTGTCGACACCTAAAGCAGAAGTTGTGTCGATACTTAGGAGTTATGTCGACACCAGAAGAAAGGCATATGTCGACACTCAGGAATTGTGTTGACACCTGAAGAAGGTTTGTGTCGACGAACACACTCAATGCTATTTGGCTACAGCTAAGTCAAGACCAGAAGAAGTTTTGTCGGCACACAGGACTTGTGTCGACACACACTCAACAACGTCTCGACACACACTCAATGACAGCTAGACATACACTAAATGCCATCTGTCAGCATCAGTTATGTCAAGACCAGGAGCAGTTGTGTCGACACATAGGACTTGTGTCGACACATACAAACAGAAGCAGTGTCGAGTAGCAGAAGAATGACTATGTCAACACATGGAGTATTGTGTCGACATCTTCAAGAATTGTGTCGACACTTAGTCTATTTTGTGTCAACACATGTGAAGCAGTTTGATGAATGGTTCATGCTGAGTTGTACAGTATTTGAGGAATCAACTATCATGACTGATGACTCGATAGCTATCATAACCAACAGGTCTGACACCTTTGTCAGAACTGTTAGAAGGTTATTACAAACCGGATTAGCCGGTAACCATGAGGAAACTCTATATAAGGGACTGATCCTTAACAACCATAATAATAATAGAACTAAGGAAGTAATCAAGCTATTAAGGGAAAGAGAATCTAATAACAAGAAAAGGGGAAACCCTTAAGAAGGCAGATCCAGAGCAGTCTGCAAGAGAAGATTCAGATCTTATTCTGAATTCAAGGAAGGAGCTGACAGGAGATCAACTTCTACATAAGGTAAAGTTCAACCTTATTTTGTTCTATCAAGAAGCTTTAAAATAGCTAAGTCAGGTTGAATCTGAAGATTCAGTTTATTCAAGAACTGATCTAGAAGCTCACACCTATAGAGAGATCTATCTGGTGATATCTTTGTATCTCTAAAACAATCAAATTCTTGTACGATCTTTTGTAAGATCTGAGTTGTAAGCCTGAAATTATAAAGGCTAAGGTAGGGCTGAGTGCCTGAGGTGTAGGACTGGTAATAGTCTGAGTTGTAAGCCTAGTGATAAAGGCTGAGGTAGGGTTGAGGCTTAAGGTAGGATTCTTGGGAAGAATCTGAGGTAGGACTTTTATAAGTCTGAGCTGTAGGAACCAATCTGGTTCTGAGTTATAAGATCTGTAGATCTGAGTAAGTGGAAGGAAGTTGGGCTGAATCCAATTCTCTACTGGATAGGCGAAGGGGGAAAGTGGATGTACCCATACCATGGGGAACCACTATAAATCTGGTGTATGTTGTGTTTTGATTTCGGTGATTTGATTTGCCTTTTCTGTGCTAAGTAAGAACAAGTTAATTGCCTAAATTATTAAAGATAATTAGAACCTATTCACCCCCCCTCTAGGTGTCTAGGCTCTTGAAATAAGTCTTTCAGATTATGTGGAAGAACTTCGTGACTTGGCCTCCATCCGCCAGGAGGAAATCAAGCGGCGCATGGCAAAGCACTTCGATAAAAATGTCCGCCTAACACACTTCCTCGCGGGAGATCTGGTCATGAAAATGGTGGATGTTGTGGGAAGGGGAGCAGCAGTTGGCAAGCTACATCCTAATTGGGAAGGTCCCTTCATCATCCACGAAGCCTTGTCCACTGGAGGCTATTATCTCAAAGATCAAGTTGGGGAGAAGCTGGGAGGTGCTTGGAGTGGGGATGACCGGAAAAGGTTTGTATCCCAAGCAGTGACGTTGTATTTTCCTTGTAAATCTTGATTTCATATATATATATAAAAATAGGGGAAGCCCAAGGGTTTCTTTTTGTGTTATTTCATCTCAAGACTTCTAAGGCTTTAGGGTTCTGCTCCGTACTCGATCCGAGAAACCGGCTATCAACCTGTTTCTTGTAAATAACCCAGTGCGGATGATGGTACGTTGCCTCGGGAAGCGCTCTTGTAAGACCGAGTCTCTACATTGACGGTCGAGATCAACTTCCCCTTTGCATGTCGGCCTAGCTACCCCCGATTTCATCTCTCCTTCAACTAGTGGAATTATCAGGAAGCGGTCTGGACTCAAATCTCTTAGATTCGAGTAAGGGTCGACCTTACTAATCCTTTGTGTGGGAAACGACCATCAATTATCATCAAAGGCAGGATAACCGGCCTATGGACATGGATGGGCCCAAGGTATGATGTTCGTCACGAGTGTGTCCTTGAGGACCCTCGGAAGAACACTACTCCTCGCTCATACACTAGCACTCGTAGCAAGGTGGCAGAGCTGAAAACGATCTCCACGGTTGGGTTGGGAAATGAGTCTTCGACTTATTTCTCCTAGATAGCCAGGGTGGATGATGGGATGATGCCTCAAGAAGTAAGCATCCTTATAAGACTGATCCCCTGCGTTAATGGCCGAGATCAACTCCCCCTTGCATGTCAGCCTAGCTAACCCTGATTGCATCTCTCCTCCGGCTGGAGGAACTATCACGAATAAGTCTTGACTCCAACCTCCCAACCCAACAAAAGAAGGATCGTAGTTCTCGTTATAATTTCTTCGTCCTCAAAAATATTGATGCATTTGACTCATTGAAAATCCCTTAATCAATAGGGAAAATTACATCAACAATGATTAAAGTCCTCGAGCGGCAATGTCATTATAAGTCCGAGACCTTGCACGAGCTCCTCTCCTGCACATCGGCCAACGACCTCCTCGAGTGAGACCAAGTTCCTCGTTGGAGTGATGTCGTAGTCCGTAAAATCTGTACGATATCCTATCCTAAAGACCGACTACTTTCCTCCCCGAGTCGACTCACAACACTCTAGTTGAGCAAGGCTCCTGAGAGCTGTCTCCTCCAGCAATAATTAAAGACCTCGAGTTGTAGTGTCATCGTAATTCTGAGTCCCTACACGAGCTCCTCTCCTGCATATCAGCCAATAACCTCCTCGAGTGAGACCAAGTTTCTCGTTGGACTGATGTCGTAGTCCGTGAACTCTAGATGATCTCCTCTCCTGCAGACCGACTACTTGCCTCCCCGAGTCGACTCACACCACTATAGTTGAGCAAGGCTCCTTAGAGCTATCGACTCCAGCAATGATTAAAGTCCTCGAGCGGTAGTGTCATCGTAAGTCCGAGTCCCTGCACGAGCTCCTCTCCTACACATCGGCCAAGGACCTCCTCCAGTGAGACCAAGTTCCTCGTTGGAGTGATGTCGTAGTCTATGAACTCTGTACGAGCTTCTCTCCAGCAGACTTACTACTTGCCTCCCCGAGTCGACTCACACCACTCAAGTTGAGCAAGGCTCCTGAGAGCTATCGACACTAATAATGATTAAAGACCTCGAGTTGCAGTGTCATCGTAAGTCCGAGCCACTACACGAGCTCCTCTCCTGCACATCGGCCAGCGACCTCCTCTAGTGAGACCAAGTTCCTCGTTTGAGTGATATCATAATCCGTGACCTTTGTATGAGCTCCTCTACTGCAGACTGACTATTTTCCTACCCGAGTCAACTCACACCACTCTAGTTGATCAAGGATCCTTAGAGCTGTCGACTCCAACAATGATTAAAGTCCTCGAGTGATAGTGTAATCATAAGTCCGAGTCCCTTCACGAGCTCCTCTCATGCACATCCTCCAACGACCTCCTCGAGTGAGACCAAGTTCCTCATTGGAGTGATGTCGTAGTCTGTGAACTCTGCACGAGCTCCTTTCCTACAGACTGACTACTTGACTCCCCAAGTCGACTCACACCACTCTAGTTGAGCAAGGCTCCTGAGAGCTGTCGACTCCAACAATGATTAAAGTCCTTGAGTAGCAGTGTAATCGTATGTTCGAGTCCCTGCATGAGCTCCTCTCCTGCCAATAGGCCAACGACCTCCTCGAGTGCGACCAAGTTCCTCGTTGGAGTGATGTTATAGTCTGTGAACTCTATACAAACTCCTCTCTTGCAGACCGACTACTTTCCTCCCCGAGTGGACTCACACCACTCTAATTAAGCAAGGATCCTGAGAGCTATCGACTCCAGCAATGATTAAAGTACTCGAGCGACAATGTCATTGTAAGTTTGAGTCCCTGCACGAGCTCCTCTTCTGCACATCATCCAACGACCTCCTCGAGTGAGACCAAGTTCCCCGTTAGAGTGATGGTGTAGTCAATGAACTCTGTATGAGCTCCTCTCCTACAGACTGACTACTTGCCTCACCGAGTCGACTCACACCACTCTAGTTGAGTAAGGCTCCTGGGAGCTGTCGACTCCAACAATGATTAAAGTACACGAGTGGCATTGTCATTGTAAGTCCGAGTCCCTGCATGAGCTCCTCTTCTGCACATCGGCCAACGACCTCATCGAGTGAGACCAAGTTCCTCATTTGAGTGATGTCGTTTTTCATGAACTCTGTACGAGCTCCTCTCCTACAGACCGACTACATGCCTCCCCAAGTCGAATAACACCAAACTAGCAGAGAAAGGCTCTTGAGAATTGTCAACTCCAATAATGATTAAAGTCCTCGAGTGGTAGTATAATCATAAGTCTGAGTCCTTGCACGAATTCTTCTCCTGCACATTGGCCAACGACCACCTCGAGTGAGACCAAGTTCCTCGTTAGAGTGATGTCCTAGTCCGCGAACTCTATAGGAGCTCCTCTCCTGCAGACCGACTACTTGCCTCCCCGAGTCGACTCACACCACTCTAGTTGAGCAAGGCTTCTGAAAGTTGTCGACTCAAATAATGGTTAAAGTCTTCGAGCGGCAGTTTTATCGTAAGTCTGAGTCCCTGCACGAGCTACTCTCCTGTATAAAGCCAACGAACACCTCGAGTGAGATCAAGTTCCTCGTTAGAGTGATGTTGTTGGCCTTGAACTCTTTACGGGCTTCCCCCCTACAGACCGACTATTATCTACCCAAGTAGATCGATTCCCACCCCCAGTTGAGCTTGGCACCGGCTGGGTATCGACTACTTCCCACCACCAGTTGAGCTTGGGTCCTGATGGGTGTCGGCTCCGATCTCCAAGCTATTCTGGGTTAGCCCCGACGAGAGAAGCGATTATGTCTTGGCGAGCATGCGAGTATGCCTTGGCGAGCAGGCGAGTATACTATGGCGAGTATACACGTATATATGGATGCGAGCATCGGGATACGAATTATTGGAGCGACTATGCTCGCGCGAGTATTATGCGACTACGATAGATGTCAACGCGCGAGTATGCGCCATGAGCACTCATCCTCCCCGAGCCTATGAGCCTAGCGAGCGCCGTCAACCAGCAAACATACGAGTAAAGAGTGATAGAGAGTGCGATAATTTAAACATGTATAAATATATGTCAAAAATTTACAAGTTACAAAAATTTACTAACAATCTGTTATATGCGAGCATGACAAAAATCGGCGAGCTACTAGGACTCGTCTTCGCCAGTATCAGGCCGATATTCGTCATCTCAAATGTCGGAATCCTCCTCTTCCTCGCCGCCTTCATCGCTTTCCTCCCCATCAATGCTTTCACCGCTGCCGCTGCGACTGCCGCTGCCACCTCTGCTGGAGCCTGATGTCGAAGAAGGGACATGATCGGGCGACATAGACTCCTCGGCGAGCAGTTTGAGAATAAGCTCGTCGACGGTGAGCTTCTTCTCCCACTCGACGAGCTGGTCGTTGATCCTCAGCCGGGCGAGCATGATGTTCCCCTCCGTTCGTGATATCTCACGGAGGACTGACGAACTCTCCACCCAAAGAAGGCGGGACCGCTTGACGACCCATTTTGGATCGTCCTCCGGCCGCGACGCATCTGGAAAGAGAGCGGAAGAGCTCGCGCGTCCTTCAGCGACGACCAACCGAGTTTCAATCTCAGCGGCGCGAACCTGGGCTGCCTCCAGCTCTGCCAGCGAGTTGGCAAGTTTCTCCTCGCACATAGAGAGCTTCTTCGTGGCCTCAATCTTTGTAGCCTACAATAAAGAGTAGTCTGTAAAATAAATCCAAGTCCGAAATCATCCATGTTGCATGCGGGAAGCGACTTACCTCATAATCCCTCCAACGGACCGACTGCATGCTGAGATCTATGGCCTTCTGGGTGACGACCTTCAAAGCCTCCGTTGTCTCCAATAGCTTCCTAGCCGAGTAATGCCAAAACTTGGCAGTCCGCGCGAGCGAGCATGCGATTTGCTAGGCGAGTTCCGCCGGCCTGAGCTCCAGCATTAACTCGGCATCAACCCGTCCGTATAGAGCATGGAGGACGGGAAAGGCCTCCCCCTTGTCCTCCCAATCCGCTGACCAGGAGGGGAGGTTTGTGCTCAACGTCACCAAATGGTCAACTTCCTACCAAGTCACTAGTGGGCGACCGTTAACATCCACCGCTCCTAGCCCAAGGTTGAAATTTTGGTGGAACCGGGGGGGTCGAGCATCTAGCGGTGACTCTTGGTCGCCAGACTGAGGCGATGATATTTTTTCCCTCTTACTCGCAGGGCCCGACGACTTGACCTTTGACTTCCCTTTGGTGAGTTTTTTCTTCTCACCGACGTCAGGCGGGGGTGGGTTTCAAGGAAGGATGTGGCGATTTCTTTCGCTAGAGGAAGCGGCTTCTCTGGAAGCTCGTTGGCCACTGCAAAAATCGTGCAACATATTAGTACCGAGCTCCAATAAATGGGAGAGAGCATGAAAGCAAACTTAATTCTCACTAGAATCTTACCCTCGTTTGGATGGATATCTTGGAGTGTGTTGACATTGAGCCGCCAATGTATGACGTCGAACCGGCGACCTCGGAATGACTCGAACAACTGCTCGCGAACACCTTCCAAGATTGGAAAGAGGAAGGCAACATCGGCGGGTTGGTGCTCCCTTCCCAAAATGCCCGCGAAGTCTCCATGAATGACGACCAGCTAATCGCTCCACCAGTGGACTTTTTTTCCGTCCCCACCAAAGTGCAGACAAGGCTGCTGAAGTAGACGACCCCCTCGGCTGTCGCGGCAAAGGCGAATATCTTGCGGAAAATGGAGAGATCAAAGGCGACCCTCTCTTCCAGCAGATAGTAAAGGAACCCCATAATGATCATCACTCCATTAGGGTTGATTTGTGGGGGGACGATTCCAAAATATCGCAGGATCTCGCAATATTCTGGCCAGAATGGAAGTCGCAAACCAGCGTCGAAGAGGCGGAGCAACAAGACAATCGCACCCTCAATATAGGTATTGAGTCACTCGCCGTGAGTAGGGAGCTTCGCCAAGTAGCCATCCAGCAGAAGTCGCTCCCTTAAAGTCTCCAGATCTCACTCTATAGTTATGGATTTCTTGAAGTCCGCATCGGAAAAGTTGGCGGTGTGGCCCTATCGGCGAGCACTAGCATTGTCCTCAACCATATTAACGAGCTAGCGAGCTAAAGAGAGAAGAAAGACAAAAATAAAAGGAAGACAAAATACGAGAGCAGGAAAAGATACTCGCGAGGTGGGGTTAGGAAAATCGCAGCAATGTACTTATGTCCTACCTACCCCCTCTATTTATAGGCGAAGGAAATGAGGAGGGGGAATGGGGTATATATCTATTTCGGTGAGTATCAGCCTAAGTCGCAGTTTATGCGAGTAAACAGATCCCCAGCGTCAACCCCATCTCGCACAGCGCAGTAGAGAATGTCGCGACGTTTGCAAAACCCTACATGGTAAACTCGGCATTTCACAGAATAATAGCGAGCCAAAAACAACGAATAACAGGAAGACAAAAATTAAGGGCGAGATACGAAGTCGTTTATTACAAATATAATATTTTTTATTAAAATATTTGATAGTACGTTTTGTAGTTTAAACTATTACGGTTTTTCTAGTTTTCAAGGCGCTAATCTTGTCTTATTAGCTTAATTTTTATCTTTCTTATGTAAATATTTTTTCCACTAACATTTTCTTGTCTTTTTGCAGGTTTCCAGAATTTTTGCCAAAAATGACCTGACACGCCCCCTGTCACGCCCTCCCTGGGCATGTCACAGGGCGTATCACCCGATCCCGAGGAAGCTTGATGACAGAGACATAATAACAGGAAAAATGCTGTCATGCCCCCTTGACACGCCCTCCTTGGGCGTGTCCCAGGGCGTGACAAGGGGCGTGTCGCCCTCTCCCCGAAGTCTGCTGCCGCATTAAATGCATTTTCGCCTCCGCACGCCAATCGTACCTATCACGCCCCCCATCACAGGCGTGACCCAGGGCGTATTCAGTCCCTTTTCCAATACTAACAGATTTCCGACCAATGATTTTGACGTGACGTACGTGTCACGCCCCCCTACACGGGCGTGACCTATGGCGTGTCAGCCATTATACAGAAGCAATCTTCCTTCTCGCCAGAATCCAGAACCCGAGGTCAACCCCATACGTATCATGCCCCCTAACACGCCCTCCCCGAGCGTGACCTTGTGCGTGACCAACCCAAGAATTTTTCCTATAAATTCAAGGCCTCCCTCCATTTCAGAAAAGTTTTGGGTTGAGAGGGGAGGTGCTGCCCTTTTATTTACTAGTCCTTTTTATGCATTTTTTCCCTCTCTCTCTTTCTCTTTTCATGTTTTTCTAATCCTAGCTTAGTGCTCCTTTTGTAATAGATTTTACTGTAGCTTTGTACTTAATTTGTAGCCTAGTGTTAATGGTAGCTTAGTCTTTTATTTAATTGCAATTGTAATTTCCATTTCAAGTGTAGCTCTCTTTCATTATTAATATAAGTGCTATTTATTATCTTGTGTTCTTAATGCTTTACTACTCATCCCCCCTCCTCCACTTCGCTATGATTAACTAATCCTCCTTGTACTCAATCTTGATGATCCAAAGTTCGAGTGATTAAGTTATGATGCTGATCTACCCTGCCCGCGACCTCCATGATTGAAGTCCCCGACTCTCGGCAGGAAGTAGCTCGGCCACAGCTTATCCTATTTTCGGGCCAAAATCTGATGGAACCCCTTGTTTTATTTAGGCTAGGTTCACTCCTAGGTTGTTTTACCCACTTGTATAGCCAGGTTCAAAGTCTAGGTCTAAGTTAGTCTTAGTAGAGTAGACCTCATAAAGACCAGTAATGGACTTCATTTCAAAGACCAAGACTCGGAAGTAATCTTTGGATCTGATATCAGTTCGACTTTCGTCGAACTCGGCTTGAAGATCGTCGATCTCCGATCGATGAACGCAGAGGAAAAATCTCTGAGCTGAGCTCGACAATCTCAGAACTCAGATCGACAATTTCAAGTCTCAGCTCGACGATCTTCTATCTCAGCTCTGTGATTATTTATCTGTGTTCGACTACCTTATTGCGCAGCTATCTTGAATTTTTCATTCTTGTTTTGTCAAGGCTACTTATGGAATCAAATCTCTGGTAGTTAATGATAATATTATCAAGGCTTATAGTCGTTTTTATTGCAGCATTAACTACAGGTTTTCATAGAGTTATTATATTGTCTTATATGCCAAAGACAGTTGAGGAAATCATTTATTGCAGATATGGTAGTCGTTGTCTCTCCTCGATTCCTGCAGAATATTTAAAAGAATGTTTTTTAAATTCAAGTCAGAAATTTCTTTATCCTTCAAAATGAAGAAGGATGTCGATTCCATTACTCAATAGTAGAAAAGAGACACACAAAGAAAGACAGAAAATCATTCCTGCGAACTTCCTAAAAAAACATTCTGAAGCAGATCTTAATCAGCTTTCTCATTTTGTCAGTGCTCTGAAGAAGAAGCAAGAAGAACAACTTTTACAAATCACGAGTCTTTTTGTTCTTCTCATCCAGGACCTTGCTAAGACATTAAAACACCATCTGTCTAAAGCTCCTGGACCAAGTCTCTAAGTTGAAGACCTACTCATCCTATGTAAAGCTTCCCAGCCTTAACCCTTCTATATCTCAGGGGGAGCTTTGACAACATCTCTGAATCTACAGTCTTTTCATTGTTTTGAGAAAAGAAGACTTTCATCACTCTTTCATCCCCACCACTGTACAGGGTTTTAATTCCCTTCAAATTTATTCTGGTTCACAAGTCTCCTTCCAAAAGACTTGGGTTGGTTTTTGAGCACCTAATCAAAAGCTCATTGGTGGCAATCACCTGATCAAAACCTGTAGTAGATTTATACCAAGGGTGGTAGAAGAGTGGATGTACCCAGTTGGGGATCCACTATAAAATTCTTGTGTAGTCTGGTTGTACTTTCTGTGTTCTTGTGTGCTTGTGTTGTGGATAGATTAGCTTAGTTTAATTGCTTTTATCTTTTCTGTAAAAAAAAACATTTTATAACTCTATTCCCCCCATAGAGTTATTCAGAGTTTATCACCCCCTTTTTATTTCAATTGGTATCAGAGGAAGGTTGGCTATTCTTATACAGGCTAACAGCCGAATCAACCAAGACCTCCAGACAAGCTCTGAATAATTATTTTTGTGTTTTTAATTTATCTGATACCATGGAACAAAACAAGGAATACACTAGCACCAGACCTCCAGTCTATAACTTGTCAAAGTTCACTATCTAGAAGGCAAGAATCAAATTGTACATGAACTCTATTGAAGAGGATATCTTCAACTCTATTAGGATAGGTCCACCAGCTCCAGTGGCAACTACCTCAATAACATCTATAATCTTAAATATTGTTCCACCACCAGACTATAATGATGCTCAGAAGAAACCTAAGGTTGTTGATGCCATAGCCATGAACATCTTGTCTCAGATTATGTCAGATGACATCTTTTAGAAGGTGGCTGAGTGCACCACTGCAAAAGCAATCTGGGATTCACTCAATTAGATGGTTGCTGGCTCAGTAGATGAGAAAAAAGATAGAAGATCAACTCTCATCTCATAATATGAGAATTTTAAGAAAGATGTAGATGAATCTATTGGTGACATGTACAACAGACTAAGCTCCATCATCAGTGAGATGAAGACATTGGATAAAGACATCTCTCTCACAGAGGCAAATAACAAGATCCTAATGTGCTTGCCAAGCTCATGGGACACCAGCATCTGGCCAATAAAAGAGGCCAGAAGCTTGAATGAGATTTCAACTGAATCTCTCCTGGGAAAGATGAAATCTTATGAACTGTTAATCAAGTCCAGAGAAGCTGTAGAACAAAGGACTCCTCCTCCAGTAAGGATAGAACAATCCATTGCATTCAAGGCTGCTGAAGAGACTGAAGCTCCAATAGTCATTGAAGAGCTAATGAGTCCCTTTGCCAAGAGATTCTTTAAAATGGCAAGGAAGGACTTCAGGAGGAAGTCATCCAGAAATGATAGCAAGCCCATGTATGACAAAACCCCCACTACAAAAGTAGTGTGTTTTGGATGCAGGAAACCAGGGCACTTCATGTCTGATTGTCCTGAAAATAAAAATAAGGAAAGAAGAAGAGAGAAGGAATCTAGAAGCAAGCATTACAACAAGCCCTCTTCCAGCAAGCACAAAAAGAAGGACAAAGGATTTGTGGCTGACACATGGAGTGATACAGAAGATGAATCCACATCTTCAATCTCTAGTGAATAAGAAGAGGAGGCAAAGGAAAAGGAAGTTTGTCTCATGGCAATTGATGCTAGTAGTAGCAAATCAGATACAGATGAATCTGATAATGTAGAAAACCTGTTAGCTAAAGATCAGGTATTAGCATCTTATGATTTTGAATCTGATGAATTTAAATATGAATTTAAAAATTTATGCTTAGATTTGATAAGCTCTGAGAAGGAAATCAAACATCTTAGAGAAAAATTAAATGATCTAGATAAAATCACTTCTGAAAATGCAAATCTATCTAATGAACTAAATTTTGCAAATGAACAAATCATCTTTGTGAAATCTGAACTTAGCTAGCTAAGATATTAGAAGAATCATTGAATGGCAGAAGTTTAAAATTGCTAGATATAACCAGCACATTAAATGCTAGAACTAATAACTATAAACTAGGATTAGGAGCTTCATCCAGTGAACCAATCATAATCCAAAAGAATCATCTTTCTAAACCTGTAAATTTTTTTTCTGATAAAGGAAAGAAAAACACTGAACAGGTTAATAAGGTTATGAATTTCTTGAACAAATTGAAACTAAGAACAAACTTGAAAACCAGAAGAATAATAAAAGTAACAATGTTCAACAGTTATCATCGAACTCAGATCGACGATATATAGACAGATCGTCGACCTCAGAATAACGATCTCTGAACACAAATTTCAGTAATAATCATTCTTCGATCTATGATCGACGACACCAATATGGTTTGTCGACCAGAGATCGACGATTTTGGTGCCCCAAGAATGAATATCTTCATTCTTCAAGCAGAGATCGAAGATCTCATCCAACATCGTCGAGCTCAGGTCGACGATCCAACAAGAAATCGTCGATCCCAGATCCTAACAATAGAAATCTAAATTCTAATAGTAACATTAATCCTTTTAATCAATGGATAATACCACCAAGAAGATATCATCACAAAGGTTACAAAAATCAACCTGAATGTTCTTACATTTCCAGTTATAGTTATGTAAATCAACAAGTACCCAAGGTTACCTGGGTCAAGAATAACTAATTATCATCCTTGTAGGAAAAGAGTTGTACAACATTTAATCAACAATGGTATCTACACAGTGGTTGCTCCAAGCATATGACAGGAAGCAAGGACAACTTAAGTGATTACAAGTCCAAGCTGGGACCAAAGGTTATCTTTGGTGATTCAAATTGTGGCCAGACTAAAGGCTATGGTAAAGTCAAGATTGGAGCAGTGACTTTCAAGAAGGTTGCTTATGTAAGTGGTTTGAAGCATTACCTCATCTCAATAAGTCAACTTTGTGATGAAGGTTATTAGTTAACTTTTAACTCTAGCTCTTGTATTATTTCATCTAAAGAAAACAAACCTGTTTTAATTGAAAATAGACAAGGAAACATTTACTTAGTAAATTTTTAATCTGCATCTTCTTACATATGCCTGCTTGATATAGTTAATAATCAAAGTATTTTATGGCATAAAAGACTAGGTCATGTTAATTTTAAAAACATTACTAGGCTATCTAAATACAACTTTGTTAGAGGCTTACCTTCTGGTTCCTACAAGAAGGAAGGCCTATGAAGGGCTTACCAATTAGGAAAGCAAACTAAATCTAGTTTTAAAACAATTAATAAGAGTGATTCACCTAGGATCTTGTACCTGCTACAGTTGGACCTTTTCGGTCCTATTGCTGTATAAAGCCTAGGAGGGAAATCTTATACTCTAGTGGTTGTAGATGACTTCTCTAGATTCACTTGGGTATTCTTTCTGAGATCTAAGCCAGATACCTTTAAGGTTCTTACAGATTTTCTCAAGACCATACAGATTTAGTACTCTACTCAAGTTGCATTGATCAGAAGTGATCATGGCACTGAGTTTGACTCTCTTCTTATGTAAGAGTTCTGTGAGAAGGAAGGTATCAGGCACTGTTTCTCAGCTCCTAGAACTCCTCAACAAAATAGGGTAGCTGAAAGGAAAAATAGAACACTCATTGAAGCTACAGGTACATTACTTACAGATGCTTACATGTCTCTATCCTATTGGGCAGAGGCAGCGAGCACAACAAACTATGTCCTGAATATAAGTTTAATACATAAACTTAAGCATAAGAATCCCTATGAATTACTCAAAGGGAAGAAACCTATAATCACCTATTTTAAAATATTTCGTTGCATATGTTCTATTCACAATAATGACAAGAAATACACTAGAAAATTTGAAGCAAAGGCTGCAGTGGGAATCTTTCTAGGATATTCTCAAGTCAGCAAAGCTTATAGGGTGTTTAATAAATCTACCTTAAAAATTGAAGAATCTATGCATATTTCATTTGATGAAGCTAACATGTTTTATATGGAGAAATAGATTTCTACCAATAACTCTTTGCAGGTACCTCACTTGTGTGAGAAATTGGATTACTTAAACCTTACTCCAAAGGTTGTATCACATCCCTCTCCACAAGCTAATGAAGATAGAGAAGAAGAAACAATGGAAGCAGCTGAACTTCCCCCAACAGTAGAAGTAATTCCATAAGAAGAATTCACTCTAATTACTGTTGCTAAACCAACTCCACCATCTGATATTGTCACACTTAGGGATCACCCTAGATCCCAAGTAATTGGAGACATGTCGTTAGGTGTACAGATAAGGCATCAACTCAACCATGATGTGATGCATGTCTGTTTCCTCTATCAAATTGAGCCTCAATCCATAACTGATGCTTAGTAAGATCCCCATTGGATCATTGCAATATAAGATGAACAAAATCAATTTGAGAGATGTAGAGTTTGGGACTTTGTTCCAAGGCCTAAAGGCTATCATGTAATTGGAACTAAGTGGGTTTTCAGGAATAAGCTTGATAACCAAGGTGTGATTGTGAGGAACAAGGCTAGGCTTGTTACTCAAGGATATAGGCAAGAGGAAGGCATTGTCTATGATCAAACATTTTCCCCTGTTGCCAGGCTAGAAGCTATAAGGATATTTCTGGCTTATGATGCATTCACGAAGTTAAAAGTCTACCAAATAGATGTCAAGAGTTCATTCTTAAATTGAGAACTTAAAGAAGAGTTCTATGTTGAACAACCTCTAGATTTTGTTTCTCCAACTCATCCCTCCTTTGTTTTCAAATTGCATAAGGCTCTCTATTGTTTAAAGCAAGCTCCAAAAGCTTGGTATGAGACCTTAGCCAGCTTTCTTTTAGAGCATGGTTTTTCAAGAGACACGGTAGATAGAACTCTTTTTACAAAATTGCTTCATGATAAAATTTTAGTAGTATAAATATATGTAGATGACATTATATTTGATTCTACTGATCCCAAATTATGCAAAAGATTTTCTGATCTAATGTATTCCAAATTTGAGATGAGTAGCATAGGAGAGCTGTCTTATTTCCTTGGTCTCCAAGTGAAACAATATCCTGATGGAATCTTTATTTCCCAATCTAAATATGCTAATAGGCTTATTAAGAAGTTTGGGATGGTTGATGCCTCCCCTATAAAGACTCCCATGGCTATCAATGTTGTATTAGACTCTGATGAACATGGAAAACCTATTGATCAGACTAGGTATAGGGCCATTGTTGGATCCCTACTATATCTAACAGCAAGAAGAGCAGATATCATGTTTGCTACATGTTTATGTGCTAGGTTTCAGGTGAATCCTAAAGAATCAAGAACTTTGGTATCCAACAGAGTCAGAGTTTGAGTTGGCTGGATTTTTAGATGATGACTATGCTGGATGTAGAGTGGACAGAAAGAGTACTTTAGGAACTTGCCAGTTCCTGGGTGATAGACTTGTGTCCATGTTTTGCAAGAAGCAAACTTCTGTATCAACATACACTGCTGAAGCTGAATATATGGCTGCTGGCAATTGTTCTACATAGATTTTGTAAATACAAAACCAACTCTTAGATTATGGTTTCAATCTAAATAATTCAACCATTTTCTATGATAGTACAAGTGTTATATCTGTAGCACATAATCCAGTGCATTATTCTAGAACAAAACATATAGATATAAGACATCATTTCATTAGAGATAATGTAGACAAAAAGAAAATTAACCTTGACTTTATCTCCACTGATTTTCAAAGAGCAGACATTTTCACCAAACCCTTGGATGAAAAGAAGCACCTGTTCTTCCTGAATCAGCTTGGAATGATCAATGGGAAGGATGAATTTAACTTTTCTGTCTTAGGTTTTTGATCTGTTCCTAAATCTCCGAACGGAGATCAGCGATCTTCGAACTGATCTTGAGCTAAATCGTCGACTGAGATCGACGACAGCTTTGTGAAGTATAAATCATCGACCAGAGTACGACGCCTTTACTTCAGAAGATAAATCATTGACCTAAGATCGACGATCTATTTTCCCTCTTCAATTTGAGACCGATAATAATATTTAATTAAAAATCTATCGTCCACCTGAGATTAAATTTTCTTTATTTATCGTAGGATAGAGCCCGACTCTTCACATTCCAAAAAACCTATATTAAGGGTTTATCGTCGTGCTCTATCCCGCGCTTTCCAATTTCTCCTCCTGCACTTGATCTTGTGTTTTCCCTTGCATGTTTCTAATGGAGATTTCGGCGGCTATCTTGTCAGCAATTAAATTTGACGCAAGGTTCGACATCGATTTCGATTCCTTCAGCCATTGAGATCAGATATTCAAGAATATGTTGCAGCTCTGTGAACTTCAAGGTCTGAGGAAGTTTATGTCAAAGAGAATCAAGTTACCAACTGCTAAAATTAAAGAATAGGTTTACTCTTCAACATGTCTAGATAAATCAACCATGGTTGGAACTATTTCTGGAAATCAGGTTATTCTTACTCCAGTCATTATTTCTGAATTTTTTGACTTGGTGAATGGAGATGATAGTTTTGATCAAGACAGTTCTGAATATAGAACTATGCTGGGAAGGATGGATCATCCTGATGAAGTGCCAGCAAAGATGTTGAAGAAGAACTTATCTATTCAATATAAGTTCTTGGCTGATATAGTCGGGAAAGTGCTGTTGGGAAAGCACTCTGCCCATGATAACATTAACAGGCAGTAGTTTGCTATTATGTCTACTCTGGTTAATGGTAAATCAGTCAACTGGGCTGATTTATTCTTTGAATTGATTAGAAGGAAAATCTCTAAGAAAGAGGTTTGCTTTAGGAGAATTTTGGGCATATTTCTCCAGGAAAAAGCTCCTGAATTGATGGTCTCCCAGTATCAATTCATCAATGATAGTAAGAGGTTGGAATCCACTTTGTTTGGAAAGTGGGATAGGACCATTCCTAGGCCTTCCAATGCCTCTAGGACTTCTTAGGATACAAGAGCTAATGCAGCTACTTCCCCAACCCCAGAAGATAATCCTCTCTCTGTCTCCTCCTCAGTACCCTCTGTAACACCCCAAAAGCTCAAAATTGGATTTGAGGTGCAGGTTGCTTAACACAGCCTAGGACACGGGCGTGTCCCAGGGCGTGTCGGGGGTACACGGCCTGGGACACGGGCGTGTCCTAGGGCGTGTTCAGGATAGTCGATGATCGGAGGTCGACGATAGTCGAGCCTAGGACACGGCCTTCGATACGGGCGTGTCCCAGGGCGTGTCACTCAAGAAGTGGCCGTACCGAGTCAGAGATATACACGGCACGGAACCAAGCCTTGCACACGGCCGTGTCAGATGTGACACGGGCGTGTCCGAGGGCGTGTGCCTACCCGTGTACTGCTCTGTTGATTTTAGAGCTCGTTGAGTACCGTGTAACAGGTGTGACACGGGCGTGTCACATGATCGACATGGGCGTGTCAGGTTCGACACGGGCGTGTCGATGCCCGTGTTCTGGTAGTTTTCAGTCGGTGCGAGTGCCGTGTGTGCCGCTTAAGGGTACACGGCCTGTGACACGGCCGTGTCACAGGCCGTGTCGGCCAAAAGAATAAATATTTTGGGTAGATCTTGGCCATTCATTTTCCTTAAAGGAGATCCTGTGGCTGGGGCTCATTCCTGGGCTGATAAGGCCGGGAAAGGAAGGAGAAAGGCTCATTTCTAAATTTCTATTCTCTTTCTAACCTTTAAGAGAGCGGTGAGAGCAAGGTGAGGAAGAAGAAGTGGGATCCGGCTGCCGGTGGTGCTACGGTGGTCCAAATCGCGAGCCGAGTTCGAATTTGCGAAGGCAACGCTACTACGAAGGCTTTCATCCGTCTCAAATTTCTCTCCATGGCTCCGAAGCGAGTTTCTAGGGTAACGATTTCCTGCTTGGACATGTGAAGTCCTAAATTCCTGCATTGCATAGGGAAAACCCTTCCCCGCGAGTGTGCGGTGGATTGTGGCGTCCCTTGGGGTAAATATGTGAAGTCCCCCTTGTTAGAGTCCGGAATTGGAGTACGGATCTAGGCATGCTGTGTGAAGCCCATCTGGACATGTTGGTCTGGATTGGTGATGCTTGTTTGCATATCGGAGAAGACTCCGTGATTATTGCTTGTAGGCATGATGGATAAAGTACTGGAGGAAGTCCAGGAAATTATGAGAGTTGGACTCTCTTGTGGCCGTGAGTTGCTACTTTGTGTGAGGTTGAGCCGTTGGGCTGTAACTAGGCAAATGCCTTGGTGGTGGAACGGGCAAGGTGAAGCTGTACCCGCGTCAGTCCAGGCTTGAGTCTGACGATTTGAGCAACGGGCAAGGTGGATCTGTACCCGCGTTATGATTGTCTAACCTTGGTTGCTTAAGACCCTGTTAGGATCACATAGCGAGAGTCGACGGCCTGTGTGTCGATCAGACTAGAATGCTCATATTGGACCGTTATGTCCGGGACCTCTGAACGGTGGTGTGGCCGTGGAACTACGGAACACCGATAATGTGCCCTGAGTGCACGGAGCGTCGGGCCGTCGTGCCGACATTTGTGATATGTGTTGACTGTGCGTTCGTGCACGTCTTGGGTGGCTTATTATACATACACTGAATTGCTATGCAGGGAAGGAATTCCGCTGCCCCGTGCCAGGGGAGGGTCGTTATAATTGGTCAGCTGAATGCTGACCGTTGCCCTGTTTACCACCGTTTGGTGGATTTGTGCTTACAGGTACTAGAGGTGCTGGCCCGAGCGGGACTTAGCGGGCTGAAGCCCAAGCTGCGTTGCTGCCCTCGAAGGCATTGTTTTGTTTCTTTTGTTCATGTGTGGCCGGCCTGCATGCCGATGTCTGTAATCCACACTCTTGTTAAGAGGAACTGTTGTAAGGCCTTAAGGCCAGACTCTTGTGATGTTTGTATATATTCCTAAGTTTTAGTGGACAATGTTCTTTATCTTGAGTTCAATTATGCAACCGTGAAGCTTCCGCTAGAATGCTCTGTGTTAGGATGCGTGGTTATGATATTATTTCATTGCGTCTCCGCCTGTTTGTGGAATATGGTGTGGGGCCCCGGCCGGACCCTCTATTATATTCTTCTTGATGGGTAGAGGTGTTACAATTTGGTATCAGCTTGTTGGTCGATCTCTTCCGAATTCGCGGACGAATTTTTTTGAGAGGTGGCGAGCACGTGTCAGTGCCGTCGTTATAACACTTAATTTGAACTCAAGATTGTCCACTTAGGAATGCAAATACACTTGTTTGTTGAACTTGTGTATTCTTTTTGTATGGTTGCCGTTTTCATTGGTCATTAAATTGTGCATTTTACACATATAGGTGACCAGAAGTGTTGCGGGTCAATCCGAACCACAACGTTCTGTTGAGAGTGCGGCACCAGCCGAGGTGCCCACAACTCCTCCATCCGCTGAAACGTTCCGTCTCATCACGGAAACGGTACTTGCTGTAATGAATGCTCAGCAGGCTGGGCAGGCACGTCCTGCAGTGGTGCCAACGCAAGCTGGGGTACGGCAAGAACCGGTAGAAGCCGAAGTTGATCCGCGGGTAGCAGATCAACAATGGAAGCAATTCTTGAGCTTTAACCCTCCGCAGTTTCATGGGGCGGGTACACCGGCCCAAGCAGAGGATTGGCTTTGCATTTCTCCCCCTTACTGAAATCTTCATTTGGATTTGCATTTTCTTTTCCTTTTTCATCTCTATAAACCATTTCCTTTTGCTCTCCCCCTTTCTGACCTCTTTAAATAGGGGACTACTAGAAACTCCCCCTTAATCTTCTAGTTCCAAGAATTTTCTGGAACAACTACTTGTCCAATTGCCAGATAAGAATTTTATTGGCCTATGTACATACCTGCATAAACAAGATTAGAATCCCTTAGGAGCCCAAACAAGATTGGGTCCTAGGTCTTTTGTTAGTATCCTCCCCCTATGAGAGTTAACATTATGAGTGGTCTTTCTCACATTATCAACTTGAGGAGTTAAAACATAGCTGGGATTAAACCAGCAATCTATGGCGAAGTGACCAACCTTGCCACAACACCAACAGTTAAACCTGTTGTACCTTCTCTTGTTCTCTTGCTTTACCTTATGGATGGGGGGTCTAGCAAGAGCAACTGACTTGGAGGAGGAAGCCTCATGATTGCAACAGGTACATGGCTTCCTTGTCTCCTTGGCCTTTGTTACACCAGTTTTAGCTTTCGGTGTCTTCTTCTTATTTGGCCCATGATTGTAAGGATCATATTTCAGTAAGGCAACGGTTTGGCTTGGGAAGGCCTTGCCTTTACCTTTGGCTGATTTATGTCCTATACTGCTATTTTTCCCAAAGGAGGTTTCTCCATTAGTGATTGGAAGCACATTTGTAGGCATGGTGAGAGTTTCAACCAGCTTTCGTTCAATGACTAGCTTTGCTTCCAATTCATCCAGGAGAAAATCTTTATGATTTACTAATTCAGTAAAGTCTTTGATTTCCTCCTTCAAAGATTGAACTTCATCTCTGAGAGGGGTCATTTGGTCAATCTCCTCCCTCAGATTTGATTCCACCTCTTTGAGGGATGCAATCTCTTTTGATTGCGATTTGACTACCTTCCGGCATTTGTCAAATGCAGTCAATAAGACTTGATACTGATTTACCAATTCAAAATCATCCTCCCCAGAAGAGTAGCCATCATGACCATTTGAGTCAGAATCTGAGGCAGAAAGAGGTGTGTGAGAATTTACCTTCCCGGTATATGAGGAGTTACCGTTGTCTTTGTCCTCTTGGTCAGAAAAAGCCATAAGCTCGAAGTAGGCTTCTTTATCCGCACTTGACTCAGATGAGTCAGAGTCACTGAGGGTCTTTAGCTTTTTGGCAATGAAACTTCTTTCTTTCTTCCTTTTCCCTTGAGGGGAATTCTTTTCTATGCCTCATCCTTCTTTCTTCTTCAGAGGGCACTCAGTGCTTATATGCCCTGGCTTACTGCAGGAATAACAAACAACGTTAGAAGAAACATGTTTGTTCGGTTTAGATTTATACCTGTCATATCTGCTGTGACGATCACCATCAGGACGTGATCTTCTGGACGAGGAATCATTTTCTCTCATTTGTTTCTTATTGCTAAGAAACTTCTTGAATTGTCGGGAGAGAAGATGAAACTCTTCATCTGATGAATCTGAGCCTGAGGTGCTTAGCTCGGACTCTTCTTCTTCATAGTCTCCTTGAGTGGAAGCAGCTTTGGCCTTCCTTGAGCTGTCTGCCCTTAAAGTAACTGACATATCTTGGGATGAGGGCCTATTGCACTCTTCTTCAGCTTTTCTATTATTGATTTGAAGCTCATATGACATAAGCTTTCCGAAGAGGTTCTGAGGGTCAGTCTCTGCTAATCTTCCAAACTCTTTGATGGCACATATCTTGTTGTCCCAATCCTTTGTCAAGGATCTTAGGAACTTGTCGTTTAGTTCACCATCTGTGAACACTCTGCCATAGTTCCTCAATCCATTGACAATCTTGAAGAAATTTTCATATGTGTCAGCAATAACTTCCTTTGGTCCTTGCTTGAAGGCTTCATACTTCTGATTTAGAAGGGATCTTCTATCATCCCTTACTTCTTCTGTACCTTCCATCAAGATAATTAGAGATCTCCACATTTCCTTGGCAGATTGGCAGTGAATGAGGTTTTGCAACATAGAATCATTGACTGCACTTGCGATGATGTTCTTGGCTTTCTTGTCTAAGGAGACAAGTGCAATCTCATTCTTATCAAGATCCATCAACTTCTTTGGCACCTCCTTTGTAGGATCACTAGTGGAGGCAATCATAGGGATATAAGGGCCTTCCTCCACTATCATGAATAAGCGGGGGTCAACAGCTTCCATGTAAAGTTTTATTCTCTCTTTCCACATGGGAAAGTTTGCCTTATTGCACACTGGGAGCTTAGAAAAATCCTTGGCTCTGTCTATGCTTGATAAACTCAGAAAGACAACTAGGAGGGATCAGATCAAGGTGTTAACCTTTTAAAGATCAACCTCCCTCTGATACCAATTGAGAGTGGAAGTTGTCTACCTAAATCACCTAGAGGGGGGTGAATAGGTGAGATGTGCGCCTATTTGCGGAATAAAAAATTAAGGAACTAGCACAGCACAATACCAAGCAATCACAGACGACAAAAGATTTATAGTGGTTCCCCAACCTTGGGTACATCCACTTTCACCTCACCAATCTAGTAAACCACTAGACTTGGCTACTCCACTATCTCGGATCCAAACGATCCTACAACTCGGAACAACGTTCCTACAAAACTCGATCCCAACTGGATCTACACTCGGAAGAAAACCTTCCTACAAATCTCGATCCAAACCGGATCTACAGAACTCGGAGTCAAGACTCCTACAAGAATAAAAGATGTATACAAAAATATACAAACAGAGATATTCAGATCTGGATCTTCAATCCTTTCTTCCTTCTTCAGAGTTAAGGCTCGACAGAAAATAGATCGAGGAAGACAAAGCGAAATCTCTTGGATCTGAAAAACTAGAATCAGCAAGATCAAGAGTTGGATCTGTCGATTGAGAATAGCTTGATCTTCTGAAACTTCTTGTCTGAATCCTTGGATCGGAGAAGACCGGCGACGAAGAAGATGAACAGTGTTTTGTCGGCGTGAACTTGACGGCTTCCCGATGCGAGCGATAGAAATTAGATTCAGAAATACTTCTTAGGGTTTGACGTTTTGACAAGACCGATTTATAGGATCTCTATAACGGTCAAATCCAACCTTAATCATGTACACGTGGACCAATCATATTAGAGGATTTGAAATAATCCCGTATAGTCTGGACTTGGAAAATAATCTGTGAAAAACCAGACTACTCGAGTATGGTATAAACTACTCGAGTATCCTGAGTAACCTACTCGAGTGTCTGGAAGAACTGACTCGAGTATCTGGTAAATACATAATCGAGTATATCAGCTGAACTACTCGAGTAAGTCGATCCACTCGAGTATAAAAAATTAACTACTCGAGTACTTGACTTTGGTCTACTCGAGTATATTAGTTTAACTACTCGAGTATAAAGATAACCACTCTTGTAGGAACACTTAGGCAAAATTCCGAGAGAGGAAAAACTAGATACTCGAGTAAGTGAAAGCATCTACTCGTGTATCATAGTATCTACTCGGGTATGTTCTTTGGACTACTCGAGTATATTCTTTGAACTACTCGAGTATCATAGTATCTACTCGAGTATGTTCTTTGGACTACTCGAGTATATCCTTTGAACTACTCGAGTATATGACTTGGAATAATTTCTCCCTTGGAAATCCATTTCTCCTACTAATGATCAGCAACACTTCAAGGTCCCATGAGTTCAAATGTTTGTGAAGTGAAGTGTATCCCAATAGAGAGGCAACACATGGGTCAACACCATGGATCACACAATGAGGGATTACATTGTATGGTCCTGTGCTAGGTGACCCACTGTAGACTGACATTGGTTTACACTTGACAATAGAGTCCTGCAAGCACATCTAAACAAGTACATCAAATACAACAGTAATTCATTTTAGTTTTAGGAGGACTTCTTCAAATTAAGGTCATTGTGGAAACAAGACCCAACAGGAGATTATTGGAACCCCTTGTTTGATTTGGTCTAGGTTCACTCCTAGGTTGTTTGACCCACTTGTATAGCTAGGGTCAAAGTCTAGGTCTAAGTTAGTCTTAGTAGAGCAAACCTCATAAAGACCAGCATTGGACTTCATTTCAAAGACCAAGTCTCAGAAGTAATCTGTGGATCTGATATCAGCTCGACTTTCGTCGAACTCGGCTCGAAGATCGTCGATCTCCGATCGATGATCGCAGAGGAAAGATCTCTTAGCTAAGCTCGACGATCTCAGAACTCTGATCGACGATTTCCAGTCTCAGCTCGACGGTCTTCTATCTCAGCTCTGCGATTATTTATCTGTATTCGACTACCTTATTGCGCAAATGTCTTGAAAAATTCATTCTTGTTTTGTCAAGGCTATTTATGGAATCAAATCTTTGGTAGTTAATGCTTATGTTATCAAGGATTATAGCTATTTCTATTGCAACAATAACTACAGGTTTTCACAGAGTTATTATGTTGTCCTATATGCCAAAGACAATTGAGGAAATCATTTATTGCAGATATTGTAGCCATTGTCTCTCCTCGATTCCTGCAGAATATTTAAAGGAATGTTTTTAAAATTCAAGTCAGAAATTTCTTTATCCTTTAAAAAGAAGAAGGTTGTCGATTCCATTACTCAACAGAAGAAAAGAGACACACAAATAAAGTCAGAAAATCGTTCCTGCTAACATCCTAAAAAAACATTCTGAAGCAGATCTTCATCAACTTTCTCATTCTTTCAGTGCTCTGAAGAAGAAGCAAGAAGAATAACTTTTACAAATCAAGATTCTTTTTGTTCTTCTCTTCCAGGACCTTGCTAAGACATTCTAACACCATCTGTCTAAAGCTCCTGGACCATGTCTCTTAGTTGAAGACCTACTCACCCTATGCAAAGCTTCCTAGCCTGAACCCTTCTACATCTTAGGGGGAGCTTTGACAACATCTCTAAATCCACAGTCTTCTCATTATTTTGAGAAAAGAAGACTTTCATCACTCTTTCATCCCCACCTCTATACAGGGTTTTAATTCCCTTTAAAATTATTTTGGTTCACAAGTCTCTTTCCAAAAGACTTGGGTTGGTTTTTGGGCACCTGATCAAAAGCTCAATGGTGGCAGTCACCTGATCAAAACCTGCAGTGGATTCCTATCAAGAGTGGTAGAAGAGTGGATGTACCCAGTTGGGGAACCACTATAAAATTCTTGTGTTGTCTGGTTGTGCTTTCTGTGTTCTTGTGTGTTTGTGCTGTTGTTAGATTAGCTTAGTTTATTTGCTTTTATCTTTTCTGTAAAAATAATTTTTTATAACTCTATTCCCCCCCATAGAGTTATTCAGAGTGTATCACCCCCATTTTCTTTCAAAGTCTTTAACCAAGGCAGCGAAGGCGGCGACGAACTCTTCGGCTGATGCGAGGTCTTCAGCGGAGGGGGCAGGGGAGGTCGCGGCATGTCTGCTTATTGTTGGGAAGTCTGAGGCGACGGCGGCAGCAATGAAGCATTCATCGCATGGAGAGAGACAATGTTCAGAGGAGGCGGCGGCGACGGTAGGGAACTCGTCGCTGGTGGTGCTGAATCAAGCGTGAGAGATGAGCGACCCTATTTACCGGAAGTTCCTTGCTCGCTGGAGCGACCTTTTTCGCCAAAAGTTCCTTACCCCCTGGAGGGTCCTTCGCCAGAAGTTCCTTCGCTAACAGTTCCTTTCTCGCCGAGGGATTCTCCATCGACGCAGGAGTCGAAGATTCAGGAACTTTTCTGGTGCCGAGATTAATCCGGCCCGTATGCGCGGTCCTGAGAGGTTACTTGGCTGCAAGGGCGAGCAGTGGTGCAGATTTCAGAGGGGCGACATTCAGAGCCGCGTCAGTGACATCAAGTGGAGAGTCTGCGAACAAAGAAAACATGTCAGCGAGAAGTGAATGGCGAACGACTGCTTTAGAAGAATGGCTTAGTGAAATGGAAACCTGGCAAGGAGACGACTTCAATCCGATGTGGCATCGGCGCATTGATGACTTCAGTAGTTTTTAGCGGGCTAAGGAGGCTTGAGCCCAGGGCGGTCATGTTGGGGATGTCGCCTATCCCAAGGTCGCTTAGAAGCTTCAAGGTGCTAGCAGAGCGCGCGAGATTGCTGGTCGAAGCCGCGACTTTCTCAGGTGGTGGAAGCGGATCGACCACCTTGGAGGCGGGTATCTTCTTGGACTTCTTAGTCTTTTTCTTTTTGTGGGGGTGTAAGTTGGAGGTGACGTCGTCCTCCCATGGCATCTTAGACTTGGCGGTGCCGAGAAAGCCGGACAGAAGCCGCAAGGCTATCCTAATGAAGACTCTCGTTGGCATTCGACATGGTGTGTGAGCTCAAGGGATCCGCCTAAAAAACCAGGCCCCTTCCCCCTTATTTATGGAGTTCGACAGGCAGGCGTCAAGGGAGAGCAACTCGGTTTCTCGGCATAATAGGTCTCTGAATAAGTGTTGGATTATTCTTTCCGAGCTACTACGTTGATCACAAAGAGCGGGGATTGTATACAACCCATATTTGTCGATGGTGGGTCCTACCACAGCCAGGTCAGTAGAAGTCATTGTCAACAAGTTAAGGTAGAAGTCAAAGTGAGCACGCAAGACCACAGAAGGCCTTGGAGAGTATGACGAGCTCCCCTCGAATACTCGCCAGGTAGGCAACTAGGCGAGATACTCGCCCAGACGTGCGAGCTCCTCCAGGAAGTCGCCTAGTCGCTAGGGTGTGGTGTATAAATAAGACCTCCCCCTTTCTTGTATTTCCTATAAGTAGGACCCTAGGGGTACGAGGGGAGAGACTTCAAATCCCTTCAATAATCTCGCGAGTTCTCCTTGGACACTAGCCGAGACTTTGGATTCCTTTTCCTTAGAAGAACAGGTCGCGACCTTGCGACTTAGTCGTCAGCTAGTCTACCTCGTACCTAGCTCAACCACTTTTGGTTGAGAAAGGGGTTGCTCCTTTCGAGCATCTGGGTACATGGTGGGACCTTCCTGCCACAGCTTCTGGGGTCCTTTTTGCCTTTATTCTACATCCTAATCATCCTAGCCGTCTGGCTTTACCTCTGAACCGGTAACCTTAGACATCCTTGATCTGAATCCTAAGGTTAGGAATTTCTTTACCTCAACATCTACCTTTACTGGACTACGATATACTTAGTCATAACTACTATCACAGCAACAAGTAATTACTTGTGTTGGAAGTTACTTGCAGAGCAATGTTTTGCCTCTCCCTGAACTGAGACAGAAGCTCAGCCCTCTCTTCTTCAAAACAACAATGATCCTTGTGCTGGAAGCAACTTGTAGAACCCTATTCTACCCTTCTCCCTTTCCTGGGGTGAGGTGATTCAGCCCTAACTTTGACTCCTAAGGAATATTCCCCTGAGCCTTCTTTTTGATCTCTGCTTCTTCAAGCTTTCTTCTCTTCATAGCTTTAAGATAAAGATCTTCAGGTTCTTGAGTTGCTGGAACTGTGAAAAACCTACAGCAAGGGTCAGCCCTTGGCTGTAATCTTATTCTCAGAGAAGATACTCTGAACTAGCTTGCTAGTGTAGGTGAGAATAACACCAGCTATCTTGCTGTTGAAGATGTTGATTCCAACAGCTGACTTGCTCTATTTCTTTCTCAGCTTGAGCTTCTTGTTCTATAGCTCCACAACAATGGACGGGAAGAAGAACAACTGTTACTTCTTTTATGTATTGAGACCCAATGACTCTTTTAGCAATGGGCCCTACACATTTAATGCTGTCTACAAATTTGCTTTAACGCCAATTATCGTATAGTAGGTCTACGGCAACCTTTGTCGCACACTGTAATCATCCCGCCACTTATTTTAAATATGTTGACTTTTTGACTTGCTGATGTCACCAGCTGTGGACTTAGCCAAAAATCAAGCATCAGAGAAAAGACGTTGAGTGAGTAAGTATCACTCAACGCCAAAACACTTAGACAGATTCACTATCTCTTGGTGTTGAGTGAGTCACCTTCACTCAACACCAAACTACTTATAATATGAAGTCTGATTCTCGGCATTGAGTGATTCAGCTCCACTCAATGCCAATATTGCTTTATTAGCTTTCAGCTGTTTGGCATTGAGTGAGTAAGAATTACTCAATGCCAAACCCCTTAGACAAAATTCTGTCTTCACTAGGTGTTGACATCGTTGAGTCAGTAACCTCCACTCAATGCTTTTTGCCTTAATCAATTTTCTGCTTATTCATCAACATATGCGTTTAGAGTGTTGAGTTAACATGCCTCACTAAACGCTTTCTGCCTTAGCCAATTTTCTGCTTATTCAGCAACATAAGCATTGAGAGCGTTGAGTGAACATGCCTCACTCAATGCTTTCTGCCTTAGCCAATTTTCTGCTTATTCAGTAGCATAGCGTTGAGTGAGTTGACTTCCCTCAACGCCTGTGGACTTAGCCATATTTTAGATCATTCCAACTTCAGGCTTTTACTATTG
Organism: Platanthera zijinensis; assembly: GCA_039513925.1. Taxonomy (NCBI): domain Eukaryota; kingdom Viridiplantae; phylum Streptophyta; class Magnoliopsida; order Asparagales; family Orchidaceae; genus Platanthera; species Platanthera zijinensis. The sequence goes on from CM077080.1 coordinate 168,227,654, forward strand.
TAGCCTATCTCACAGCCTTTTGTTGTATGGCATTGAGTGAGTTGACTTCACTCAACGACTGTGGACTTGGTCATTTTCTCAGCTTAACACTGCCTTGGCTTTGACTATTAGGCTTCACTCAGCACTATAAGCCATCTGACATTGATTGACTGATCTTCACTCAACGCCTATGGACTTAGACTATTTTCTATCTTTCCACCACTTAGGTAAGAACTTACCTGACTTAGCCTCTTAGGCTACCTATCCCATCATAGCTTATCAGGACAAACTGCAATTATTCACTTTAAATACATGTTAGATCACAACATGTGTATACATAATTTTGCTAGTCCTTCTTCAAATTCATGACATTGGGATCAATGGACCCAACAATCTCTCCCTATTTGAAGAAGTCAAAACCTAAGCCAATGTATACACTAAACATACCTATGTTATAACTATTTAAATCATATCATCACACCATAATTCAGATAAATCATAAATATATCAAATGATGTAGCAGATAAGTCAAAGACATAGCAAATGATGAGTTAGACAGATCATGATTATAACAAAAGTTTGTTCTATTTAATCATATAGGGAATTATTGTTTGAGCAATATAAACATAGTGTTTCATCCCTAGCCTGGAAGTAGAACCTAAAACATTTTAAGTTTCAGGTTCCCTTATCATAATTCCACTGCCTCTGGATTTCTTTGCTGGCTTGTCTTCATCTCCAGGTATCTTCTTCCCTTTCTTATCATCTCCATCAGCAACCTTAACCTTAGTAGCTTCAACTTCAGCTTTATCCTTTTGTCTCTCAAAATAGCTGAAAGGCTTGGGAAAGTATTTGGATGGTTCCACAACATTAGGAGCCAAAAGATTTGCCTTTTTGTTCCTCTAGAAAGTCCTTTTTGTGTCTCTCTTTTCCATCTTATCCCATTCAGTCTTGTTATACCATTTACCTCTATCACATCTTTTGGCTTTGACCTGGTCCTAAGCAAGCAGAATAATAGATCTGGACTCTAGGCTCCACTGCTCGAAATAAGGCCTCTGTTCCATTTCTTCTCTATATCTCTTTTTCCTTAGCTTGTCCTCAACTTCAGCATCATCAGTGATTCTTTCTTTGACCTGTAGTGACCGGTCTACTGTGTGGCTAAAGGAATGATTCTGAGTACCAGTAGTCTTCTCTTCCCACTGAGCATTAGCAATGTCTCCTTCTTCAATATACTGAACATATTCTTGATTGTCTCGAACTTGGACTTCACTGCAATACAACTTGTTCAGAGCATCTTGTACATAGTCAGGCATCATTGGGATGTTATTATATTACAGTGGATCCATTCCCAATGAGCCTCTCACAGCATTTGTGGCCAGACCATATTCTCAGTATTTGTTCTGATGATATTTCTCTCCCCCTTTTTGACTTCTTCAATTACTTGAGTAGTCTGTGAGATGTTAGCTTTGTTTCTTTCCCCTTTCAGGTAGTTAACTCTAGCAGTTACTTGATTTTTAACTTCTAATATGTGGTCATCAAGCATCTTGGTGCAGGCATCCATCTTAATGAAGATTTTAGTGTTCTGTTCTTTTCTCGGAACTTTATCATTCTCATGAATGGTCATTGAGTTCTTGGCCTGAATATTTTGATTTTCAACGATAATAGCAATATTTAGATTTGACACATCTAGTTTCTCCATAGTGTAATCTACAGCAGGAGTAGCTCTTGTAAAGAATTTTACTGTTTCTCCTTTCAGCAGATTCAGTTCAAACCTAATAGATTTGATCTCAGTTGCAAGATCATTTCTAACATCTTTGAGGGCTTCATCCATATAGTTTTTCAATGCCCATCTTTGCTTATCTAGCAAACCTCTTTGCTGGGTCATAAAGGTAGATGGTAGCTGATCAAATCTAGAAGATGTGCCCTCATCTAGGGATTTAGTTTCTCCTTATATAGGCTTGATCCCTATTCCTTGAACTATACCACTCTTGTGCTGTTATGTTTCTTGATGTGGTGAGGAGTGTGCTTTCTCATCACTTTTGTTGGGTACATTGGAACATATGTACCTTATTTGGAAAAGCCTAACTTGACTCAATGATATACATCTGGTTATATTTGATGGTGTATTGAGTTTACTTGTGCAGACAGAAGAATGTAGAAAATATTCTAAGTACAAAAGTATCGAGACATTTATAATGTGTCGAGATCTTTGAAGAATCAACATCGAGACTAGAAGAAAAGTTATGTCGACACACAGGACTTGTGTCGACACATGGAATTTGAGTCGACAACAGCTGTGTCAACACTCAGGACTAGGTCGACACACTTAGATTTGAAGTGCTGACATTAATAAAAAGGGTTGTGTCGACACACAGGACTTGTGCCGACTTATAGAGTTTGAGTCTACATTAGTTGTGTCGACAGTTTCTGAAGTATGTCGACACATTCTATAAAGGCAGTGTTGAGATTGAATGAAGAGCAATGTTGACAGTTTCTGATGTTTATCGACAACACCAAAGGAAGTGTGTCAACAATCGAGTAATTGTGTCGACACATACTATCCTTATGTCTCGACACATTCAGCTTTGTTAAATAACTCTAAGTTCCAAATCTCAAGATTGAAGACTTGACAGCTACCAGAATTGTCAAGGCCTATTAGACATGTCAGAACTGTAAGATGTTAGTTTACTACCATATCAGCCGGTTGCCTCTGATGTGATCTATAAATAGAGCTGAGCTATTAGAGAAAAACACGACATTGAGACAGAGAGAAAATATAGATGGAAACCAAGAAGAAGGAGGAATACTCCAAGAAGAATTCACAGAATTCTATACCGCAAGAAGATTCTTATTCTAAATTACAGAAGGGGACAACATCTAATTAGATCTATCGTGTTTGCGGAATTAAGTATGCAAGAAGGAAGAAGCGGAGTCTACATCAACTTCTCTAGAGATTAAACCTAGGTTCTCTCTTTCAAGAAGATTTGAATAAGCTAAAGAAGGTTGAATCTGATTCATTTCAGCAATGGTCTGAAGAAAGCAGATTAATCAAGATCTGATAAAAATTCCCTCACCCCTTTTTCTCTATATCTGGGTGAATGAAGAAAGTAATTCATTATACAATTTTCTGTAAGATCTATTTTTAGATCTGAGTGTAAGAGATTTCAATCTCTGAGTTTTAAGCCTGTAATTATAAAGGCTAAGGTAGATCTGTTTGCTAGAGGTAGGAGATTAAGTTCTCTGAGCTATAGGCCTGGTGATAAGGGCTGATGTAGGGATTGATAGCTTGAGTGGTAGGAGTGTGTATTCACTCTTAGGTAGGGTTATTGGGAAGAGCCTGAGGTGTAAGACTTGTTGAAGTCTGAGCTATAGGAACCAGTTTGGGTTTTGAGTTGTAAGATCTGAGGATTTGAGAAGGTGGAAGGAAGTTTGGCCGAATCTATTGTACTGCTAGATAGGAGAAGGGGAAAAGTGGATGTACCAATCATTTGGGGAACCATTATAAATTTGTGTGTATGATGAGATTGGATGATTGTGTGTTGTGGTAGTTGTAGAATTTATAACTATGCTGAGATTAATTTATTAACTTCCTAAGTTGAATTGGAATTGAACCTATTCACCCCCCCTCTAGGTGTTTAGACAATCTTGAAACCAATTCTTTCAAGTGGTATCAGAGGGAGGTTCCTCAAAATTCGACTTAACATTTTGAGTATATCTCCAAGGCAATAATAAGATAGCCAAGATGGGTTCAGGTGAAAATCACAAAGAACTTGGATCCATGAAGCTTCCAATGTATAGAAAGGAAACTTTGGTATATGGAAAGAGAGGGTCAGATTATTCATGGAGGCATCTAATCCAAGAATTTAAATCACAATTCAAGAAGGGCCTTTCATCCCTACGAAGACATCTGTTCTAGATGAAAATCTGAAAACTCCAAAGAGTTATTCTGAGATGACCAAAGATTAGATCATCTTAGCCACTTTGGATAAGAGGGCACAAAACATAATTATTAGTGCCATAGATGATTCTAAATTTCAGAATTTAGTCCACTGCAAAACTTCAAAGGAAATGTTGGACACTTTAATTGTCTACATAGAGGGGACAACAGAAGTAAGGGAGGATAGGAAGTCCATGCTCAATCAAGAGTATGAAAGCTTCAAACAAGCCAAGACAGATAACATTGCTATGTGCTATGAAAAGTTCTTCAGAATTTTCAATAAGCTGATGAATTATGGAAGAGTCTTCAGCACTTATGAACTGAATGACAAATTTCTCAGGTCATTAACCAAGGACTGGGATACCAAGGTCTGTGTCATTAGAGAATTGGCCAGACTAGTAGATACTCGTCCATAAACCTTGTTTGGAAAATTATTGTCCTATGAAATGCAGTTGATTGACAAAAAGGAAGAGGAAAAGAGTAGCAGGTCTTATGACAAAGATAAGTTTGTGGCTTTCAAAGTTGAAGCTAAAAAGAAGGGCGGGAGAAATACTCCTTCTCCTCCCAAAAAAGTTGCTGATACATATTCAGAAAGTTCAGACTCAAGCACATTAGATCGTCATAACTCTGATGAGGATTTTGCTGCCTTTTTTAGGCAAATCCAGAGGTTCCTGATGAAAAAAACTGGAGGAGCAGTCCATCCTCTTCTTATTCCTCCAAGGATGACTACTACAAGGGAAAGAAGAAAACCTCTAAAGAAGAAAGGTATGGTTCTAAACCTGGTAAACAAACTTCTACTAAATTTGTTTGTTATTATTGCAGCATACCAGGACATGTTATAGCAGGCTGTCCTGTCAAAAGAAAGGAGTCTGGTGAGAAATAAAAACACCAACATAAAGATAAGAAAGAGAAATACTTTGTGGCCTAGAAGCAAAAAAGCTGGACTGACTCTTCTTCAACAGAGTCAGAAAATGAAGAGGATGTTGTGGCCTACATTGGGTTATTCTCAACTGAGGAAGATTCTATAGAAACAGAATTCTTACAGTTGCTGAATGATATCAATAAAGAAGAAGATAGACAATTCTTAGGGCTGATCTCCATAGTTGAGGATGGACATAGCCAGGAGCAGCCTGGTCCTAGTAAGGTACAGTCTTCACCTTCAGTATCAGATTATGTTACTAGCCTAGAGTCAGAAGCAGTCTCATCAAGAGATGAAGTTGGCTCTGAATCTGAAGGAGACATCAATCAACTGATTGATGATTATTGAGAGCTCCTGCAAGCATTTAAGGAAAGCAGGCTCATAGCCAAATAGCTTACAAAGGAGAATGCCACTTTAAAGTTGGTTGCCTTGGACTCAGCAAAAGTGTTTGATCTGAAGTTAAAAGAGATTACTAAATTGAAGAACATAACTGTTATTCATTTGGATACCATTACTTTCAATAATAATCATATTAGAAATCTTGAAAGTAGACTCCAAAAGGAGAGGGAGGTAGTGGCCAAGTTCTGAAAACCAAGTTCTGTGTTACCTTTGATAGATTCCTTCTATTCCCAAAAGGGTAAGAAGGGTTTATGTTTCGAAGGAAGAACAAGAGCTGCCAATCCCAACAAGAAAGGCAAAGCTCCAACTCAGTCACTTGCTTCCAAGCTTCCAATTTCTTTTAAAAAGGTGGTTCAACCTTCTAACAGGTATGGCCATGATAGTATTTATGGTCAAAGTGAGCAAGGCAGTAGAAATGGCAAGGGTGCTAGTGCCTATTAGACAGTCCATGTGAAAACCCAAATGGCCTATAATGGAGCATTTGTGTTTGGTGTAACAGCCCCAACACTCAAGGACAAGGTAGCAGCTGACTCACAAAGTCTACCAGTTTATTATCAAGCTAAGGGAAAATCTGTTAGCAAAGCAGACTTAGGAATATTTGAAGCTATCAGAAGTATGTATTCTGAAAAGAAGGCAGCTGTAGATAGGGTTCAAGATATCCCAAATACTTCTGCTACCAGACAAGTCCCTAATCAAGCTTTGGCGGAAAGACTAAAGAAAAGAGCTGATGTACCAGCTGATTTAAGAGCTGCGAACAACATTATTATTAAGCCAGTTCTTAAAAGAAGGTACAATGTGCATGAGTGCTAGTGCTGTGGCAAAGTGGGTCACTATGCCATTGATTGTTGGCACAATAAGAGTATCCAGAGGAGTAATGTTGGCCTATCTGTCAGAAGAACTGAAGGTAGGAATGTTCAGTTTAGATCTAACTTGCACCTAGGACCCAATAAAATTTGGGGTCCTAAGGTTAGATAATTTATTTGTTGTAGGTTAGTCCAAGTGGTCATACCCCTACATGGTACTTGGACAGTGGATGTTCCAGACACATGATTGGAACAAGAATCATGCAAAAAGAATATACTCCTATTGAGAATGGTCCCAAAGTTATCTTTGGGGGCTCAGAAAAAGGGGTAACTAAAAGTTTGGGTAAGATAACTAATAGCATAGTAACTATTACACAAGTAGCTTATGTGAAAGGTTTGAAACATAACCTTATAAGCATAAGTCAACTATGTGATCTGGGCTATGACCTTTCTTTCCTCAAGGAGAGTGTCAAATTAGAAGGTCGAGTGACCAAGGGGTTTTCTTGACAGGCACTAGGAGAGGAAATATTTATTGTTTAGACTTTGAGTGTGAGAGTGAGGACACTCCTATATGTCTAGTTGTAGATGAGAAAGTTTCTCATTGTGTAAAATGTCACAAGTGGCTAGCTCACCTGAACTACAAGACCATAGGTAGACTTTTTAGTGAAGAGTTGGTGAGGAATGGTGCTGAAGTTAAGTGCATTAAGGAGGGAATTTGCTCAGTTTGTCAAAAGGGCAAGCATACCAGGTCTTCCTTCCAAAGTCTTAATACCAAAGACTCAATGAGGTGTTTATACCTCCTGCATATGGATCTATTTGGTCCTATGCCAATTCATAGTCTTGGTAGGGAAGTTTATACCCTTATAGTGGTTGATGACTTTTCCAGGTTTGCTTGGGTATTCTTCCGAAGGAGAAAATCTGAAACCCTAGATATCTTCCATGCTTTTGTCAAGCAAATTCAAAATGAATTTAATAGTTCTGTGGTCAAGATCAGAAGTGATCATGGGACTGAGTTTCAGTCTGAATGCATGACAAATTTCTGTGAAGGGCTTGGGATTCATCAAGAATTCTCCTCACCTAGAACTCCTCAGCAAAATGGAATTACTGAAAGGAAGAATAAAACTAAAATTGAGGCAGGTAGGACCTTGTTAAATAACAATTCTCTCCGAGAATATTTATGGGTAGAGGCAGTAAATACTGCTTGTCTTGTTCTCAATAGAGCTTCCATCACCAAAAGCCACAAAAAGACTCCCTATGAGATTTTAAAAGGCAAAAAAACCAAATTTATCCTATTTTAGGATTTTTGGTAGCAAGTGTTATGTACTAAACAATGGTAAGTCTCATTTGACTAAGTTTACTGCCAAATCCCAAGATGGGATATTTGTTGGGTACAACAACAATAGTAGAGCATATAGGATCTATAACTTGACTACACAAGTTGTAGAAGAATCTATCCATATTGTCTTTGATGAGTCTAAGTTAATTAACTGTGAGCTGCCAAGCACTTATTCTAGTCCTACAGGTTTAAAATATAAGATGAACAATCTGACCATCAGGAGAGATAAACCAGCAGACCCAGAGATTGAAGATGATGAATGCTGTGCAGGGGGAGCTCAAGACTTACAAGCTAAGAATGAAGAATAACCAGCTTAAGACATTGAGGATCAGCTAGCTGAAGAAAGATTCCCTCTAGCTATGAGAAATTTAAGAGATCATCCAGCTCATCAAATTATTGGTGATGCAAGTCATGGCGTAATGACCAAGAGCAAGAGCTTGAACTCAGCACTATGTTCAAGCTTTCTGTCTCAAATGGAACCAAAGAATTTGAAGAGGCTATCCAAGATTCATTATGGATTCGTGCTATGCAAGAAGAGCTGAACCAATTCAAGAGATGCAAAGTTTGGAAACTGGTTCTCAGACCTAAGGGACGTAATGTGATAGGGACTAAGTGGATCTACAGGAATACGTTAGATGAAAATGGCATTATTGTTAAGAACAAAGCCAGATTGGTGGCAAAAGGCTATAGGCAGGAAGAAGGAATAGACTTTGACCAGACCTTTTACCAAGTAGCAAGGCTGGAAGCTAAAAGACTATTCTTTGCCTATGCAGCCTATAAAGAATTCAAGGTCTTTCAAATGGATATCAAGTCAGCATTCCTGAATAGAGATCTAAAAGAGGAAGTATATGTAGACCAGCCATCAGGTTTTGTAGATCTCACATTCCTGATCATGTCTATAGACTTAAGAAAGCTCTATATTGGTTGAAACAATCCCCTAGAGCATGGTATGAGACATTGTCTACTTTCCTCATTGAGAACAAATTCTCAAGGGGTAAAATAGACAAGGCCCTAGTCCTGAGGGAATAAAAGGGCAAGATCATCCTAGTCCAGATATATATTGATGACATAATCTTCGGATCTACTGAGAACAACCTTTGCAGGAAGTTTGCCAAACTTATGCAAGGGGAGTTTGAGATGAGCAGCTTTGGTGAGCTAAAGTTCTTCTTAGGACATCAAGTAAGACAGACTGATGATGCCTTTTCCATATCCCAGTCTATGTTCACCAGGGATTTGATTAAAAATATGGCATGGAGACTGCCTCCACCATGAAAACTCAAATGGGGTCAAGTATGTCTTTAGGCAAAGATGAGGCAGGGAAACCTGTTGATGAGACTTTGTATAGATGGATAATTGGCTCCTTACTATACTTGACTGCAAGTAGACCTGACATCATGTATGCTACATGTGTCTATGTTAGATACTAGACATGCCTTAAAGAGTCTCATTATTATGCTGCCAAGAGAATTTTAAGATATCTTTAAGGCACAAAGAATCTTGGTCTATGGTACCCTAGGAATAGAGATTTTCTGCTAACAGGTTTTTCAAATGCAGACTTTGCAAGCTGCAAGGAAGAAAGGAAAAGTACCACAGGTATATGCCAATTCCTAGGAGGAAGATTGGTGTCATGGAACAACAAAAAGTAGACAAGTGTTTCTATATCCACAGCAGAGTCAGAATATATTGCAGCTGGAAGTTGTTGTGCTCATTTGCTATGGATACAACATCAACTTGAAAATTATGACATCAAGATAAGTAGAACTCCATTATATTGTGATTCTACTAGTGCTATATCAATTGCTAGAAATCCTATTTCATATAGTAGAACAAAGCACATTGAAATTAGGTACCATTTTATTAGAGAACATGTTGAAAAAGAGGACATAAGTCTAGAGTTTATTTCTACTAATACACAAGTAGCTGATATATTTAATAAACCTCTAGATGAAAGTAAATTCAATTATTTTAAAATTGAATTAGGCATGTTGAACCTGGAAAAGGATGGTAGATTAGGAAAAAAATTATACTCAACATATGACTAAGTAAGTTATGTTTCGACACAAGTTAGGAGTTGGTCGACACATAGTAGTTGGTATCGACACATAAAGTAGTCTATGTCGACACTCAGTAGTTGGTGTCGACATATAGAGTTGTTGAAACACAGACGTTAGTGTCAATACATAAATTCATCCGCGTCGATACTCAGAAATTAGTGTTGATACATAGAGTTGTCGAGACTCTAAACTCCCAGTCGAGACTTTAACAGTCTGTGTCGACACAATCAAAATTGTGTCGACATACGAAACTCTAATTTCAGTCCGTCTTTTGACCTTCCCTATTTAAAAAAGTATAAATAGAAGGAAATGAGACCTTGTCGACTACTCTCTCAGAAATCTCGAGACTAGACCATTAGTGCCGACAAGAAATTCTTCTTCACTCTCTTCATCTTCCACTTCTCTCATCTCCAATGGCGCCCAAGATGGACAATAACATTAACGAAGGTTATGAGCATGTTCGAGGAGCGTTCAATAATGCTAAACAAGATATCAATGCGGTGGTGGACCTAATCTAGGAACCAAGATTTGAAGTGTTGACATTAGTAGAAGGGCTGTGTCGACACACAAGACTTGTGTCGACTTACAGAAGTTGAGTCTACATAAGTTGTGTTGACAGTTTTGGAAGTATGTCGACACATTCTACAAAGGCAATGTTGAGACTGAATGAAGAGCTATGTCGATAGTTTCTGAAGTTTGTCAATAATACCAAAGGAAGTGTGTCGACACCCGGGTAATTATGTTAACACATACTTCATCTGTGTCGACGCATACTATTCTTATGTCTCGACACATTCAGCTGAGTTAAATAACTCTAAGTGCCAAATCTCAAGACTGAAGACTTGACAGCTGCCAGAATTGTTAAGGACTGTTAGACAAGTCAGAACTGTCAGATGTCAGTCAACTATCGGAACAGCCGGTTGCCTTTGATGTGATCTATAAATAGAGCTGAGCTATCAGAGAAAAACATGACAGTGAGATAGAGAGAAATTATAGAGGGAAACTAAGAAGAAGGATAAAAACTCCAAGAAGAATTCAAAGAATTCTATACAACAAGAAGATTATAATTCTAAATCAGAGAAGGGGACAACATCTCATTAGATCTGTCAGTGTTTGCATAATTAAGTCTGCAAGAAGGAAGAAGCTGAGTCTACATCAACTTATTAAGAAGATTCAACCTAGGTTCTCTCTTTCAAGAAGCTTTGAATAAGCTAAGTAAGGTTGAATCTGATTCATTGCAGCAACAGTATGAAGAAAGCAGATTAATAAGATCTGATCAAGATTCCCTCGCCCCTTTTTCTGTCAATCTGGGTGAAGGAAGAAAGTAATTCTTTATACAATTTTCTGTAAGATCTATTTTTAGATCCGAGTGTAAGAGATTTCAATCTCTGAGTTGTAAGCCTGTAATTATAAAGGCTGAGGTAGAGCTGTTTGCCTGAGGTAGGAGATTAAGTTCTCTGAGCTGTAGGCCTGGTGATAAGGGCTGAGGTAGGGATTGATAGCCTGAGTGGTAGGAGTGTGGATTCACTCTGAGGTAGGGTTCTTTGGAAGAGCCTAAGGTGTATGACTTGTTGAAGTTTGAGCTGTAAGAACTAGTTTGGGTTCTTAGTTGTAAGATTTGAGGATCTGAGAAGGTGGAAGGAAGTTTGGCCGAATCTAGTGTACAACTAGATAGGAGAAGGGGGAAAGTGGATGTTGAAAGTGAGGGTAAGATCTATCTTAACTCTAGAGGGGGGGGTGAATAGAGTATTTTAAAGTAATTTTACAATTTAAAAATGCACAGTAGTAAATGCTTAATTTATGTATAGGTGTAAGGTGCTTTGATGTAGAAAATAAAACTAAAGCAGTAAAACAAAAACCACAGCACACAACAAAGAATATCCACAAGAAACTAGAAGACACAAGGAACTATAGTGGTTCCCCAAAAACCTGGGTACATCCACTCTTCTACCACCCTTGGTAGGAATCCACTGCAGGATGAGTTGATCAGGTGTCCTGGGCACCAATTAGCTTTTGATAAGGTGCTCAAAAACCAAACTAGATTTTTTGATCAGGTGTCTTGCCATCACTGAGTTTTGATAAGGCTCTCAGAACCAGAATCAAGATTTTGAAGGGAGTTTTGATAACCCTTTTACAGCAGGAAAAGAAAAAGGAAGAGGTGAAGATGTCTTCTCTGTCTCAATCACTGAGAGAAGACTTAGTGGATTGATTGTGTTGTCAAAGCTCCCCCTGAGAAAGATGAGAGCTTTGCTAGGGTGATAGGTCTTCAGAAACCTCAGATCTCCAGAAGAAGATGGTTTCAGCAGAGGCTGAAATATGAATTGTCTGGAGTCCTTGATGTTGAAGCTATGATCACTTTTCAGTATGCCAATATTCAACTAATTCTCCAGGATTGATCACTTGATTTTCTTTGAATTGATCTCACTATCCTGTGAATCTGTACTGAAAATTTCTTGTTGTAGATAGTCTATTCTTGTGTAGTCTCTTATTGTATATCTGTCAGACTAGAAAAAATGATTTATTCTCTGAAGATCCTCTATCCAAGATAGCCGTTAGTAGTCAATAAATGTCTTCCATTAATGTTTTGTCTTCTAGAGGAAAGTCCAATAAACATTCTCTGATAAATCCCTTGAAACTTGCTCCAGAATAAATGAAAATGGCTAGCAGATCTCTTGAAATAAATGCTGAGACAATTGGAAAAACATTCCAAAAGCTGACAGAATTTGAATCCTCAAAGTCGTCGATCTCTCAAGAAAAACGTCGATCTGAGCTCTACGATCGTCGACCTGAGCTAAGAGATTGAAAAGAACATCAGACAGAAAACATCGACCTGAGCTCAAAGGTCGTCGACCGGAGCTCAGCGAACTGAAGAATAAGCTGAATACAGATCGTCGATCTGAGCTCGAAGATCGTCGACCGGAGCTCGACAATTTAGCAGAGTTGAGCTCAGAGAGTGTCGAACGGTGTTTAACGTTTCGTCGACCTAAGCTCTACGATAATTGTCTTTGCCTCAGCTCTAAGTCTGAATCCTTGAATAGTCCTGGGGGCAGCTTCAAACCTAAGTTCTAAGCCCTAGACTCATTCTAACTTGACCTTTTCAACTATACATCTGGGTCAAACTGATTTCCTAAAAACATAGTGATCCTTGCCCAAATTAGTAATAGGGTGTTCCAACAATCTCCCCCTATTTGGGTTAGGATTACTATTTACAGAACTCAGTAATAAATACAAAATCAACATACAGAAAAACAAAAATCTAACACAAAAGAGCAGATCATGCAACATAGCAGCAAATAGATGGAATGTCAACAAATGTTCAAAATGAGTATACTGTCTGCTTACAAATGTCATTTCTTTTCACTTCCCTTCTTAAATAAGATTTCCCTGTTGGGATTTAGAGCTTCTTTCTTTGACCTTCTATCATCCTCTGCACCTAAGGAGGTTTGAGATCTAGGCCTGGGAACCACAGCCTCAGGATGCAGTTTCATGTAGTCCACTGGGCCAAAGAATTTCCTTGATGTATACTTTTCCAGTTCGGCCTTTCTTTGATCTGACAAAGTAGTAATGTTGGATGTGTCTTTCCCTTGTTCTCTGGCCTTCTTCAGCTGATCTAAAGCAGCAATTTCTTTCATCCTAGCAGTCCATGATAATGGATTGTTCTCTGGATCTTCAAAAGGAACTGCAGGCTCATATCTGTTGACAGTTTCTGAAGCAGTAGGAGTTCTTGTATCAACCATTTCTTTGAGTTTATAGGGGAAAGGACCTTGAGTTGAGTCCATGTGTCTTTGTCCTCCCCTTACTTGAAATCTGTGTCCTCTTTGACTTCCTCTATATTGTCCCCTTCTGGACTGATAACCCCTTTGATATTGCCCCCTAGGATGATATCTTTGAGAGGATTGGGAGGAACTTTGCTTTGGAGCTGAGGTTAGAGAAGCTGAGCCTCCACTTGATCCTGAATCTTGAGGAGGAGGAGGAGGAGGCTGAAATTGGGATGAACCTTTCTCATACTTATCAAACTTTCATTTCTCCTTCATGGCCTTTAGTTGGATTTTTGAATATTGCATCCATGGTTCGGTAATTTGGCAATCATGTAGAATATAGTAGGATATATCATTAGCATCCTTGGCCTTAGTAGGAGTGACCTTCATCATGGCCTTGCCTCTTGCCTTCCTTTTCTTTGCAATGGTACCAGAAGAGTCATCAGAGTCAGTGTGAAACTGATCACTTTCTGTGCTCTGGGGTCTATCATACAGATCATCAATGCTTTTGATGTACTTCTCTTATTGTTTCAGTTGTTCAGAAGTCATAGTAGGAGCAGTAGCAGCAGCAGAAATAGAACTTATGGAAGTAGCAATAGGAGCAGAAGTAATTGGAGCAGTAGGTTCAGGTTCTTCCAGATAAGTAGCAGCATCAGCAACAACAGACAGCATTTCAATGTCAGAAAATCCAATAGATATAACAGCAGTAGCCGCATTAAAAATAGAAGCAACAACATCCTCAGCCTTGAGAGAGTTTACATAAGATACAATCAGGCTGGGATCACATTCTAAAACAGGCACAATGGCCTTAGTAAGGTCTTCAACTTGTAGAACTGGCAGAGAATTGAAGTACACATAATCAAAAACTGACAGCAGGCTCTGAAGATCTACTGCAAATATTGGAGCAGGTTCTGAAACTTCAGCAGTCTCAGGCAAAACCAGAGCTTCATTAGGCATCTCCCCCTTCCTGGATTCAGTGAAAACTTGATCAAGGCACCCAGAAGAAGGGATTGCCTGAGAGGAGAGGAAGGTAGATAGCCTGGTAGACAACTCCTGAACATTTTTCAGAAGTGGAGCCAAGGTGGTCTCCAGCAATGAGGTTAGCCTGGGGGCTAGCAGCTCATACAACCTGTCTGCCAAAGATGAAAGATCTACATGCTCAAGAGGGGCTTGAGTAGAGGTAGGAGTTGATGTAGCTGGAAGGATGTTGGCTGGGACTGATGGAATGAATTGTGTGGAGGTATGAGGTATAGGGATGGTTGGCTTAGTAGAAGCAATTATTGAGATAAATGTTACTAAAGTGGAGATGGATGATATGGGAGAGGTAAAGGATGGGGTGAAGGATGGTTGAGAGATTATGTCCTGAAGAAGTTGTTGGTAGGAAGATGTAGATGGAATCTCAGGAGGAGAGGGAGGAGAATCATCCATGAAGGAGTCATCCAGAAGATGAAATGATGGAGTGGTGACAGGTGGATAGTAGTACAAGGGATGGAATGATTCTGAGGTAGTGGCTTGAGGAGGTGAAATGGGTGACGAGATTGTAATGGGGGAAGATATGGCTATGGTTGAGATGAGTGGTGAGGTTGATATGACTGGTGTAGAGACAGCTGGAGGAGGAGGAGAAGCAGGCAAATCTTCTGCTGGGGCAGAGACCTGAGGAGGAGTGACTGAGGCAGTCCTTGTGCCTGAAGCAGATGTTGCTGCAGCAGCCCTGTTGGGGTTTATAATCTGCCTGTCCCACCTGCTGAAGAGGGCACAGGTGAGCCTTTTGGATGCATTGATGTGCATCCCACTTGAAACCAGCAGATCAGGGCACCTGTGATCTAGGTAAACCCCTATAATCCTCCCAAAACTGACACAGCTCTTGCTAATTTTCTTCTTGATCAAATTAAAGAAGATTAATCACGAATCCAGATGTTTCTTATCAACTAAAGCTCCCATTAAGCATAACTGATACCTTGAGATTGTATCATGGGCGGAGTGCTTTGCCAGAAGCACTTTTCCAACAACATCAGCCAAGAATTGAAATTCAATAGATAAATTCTTTTTCAACAGTTTATTAGGGTTCACAGCAGAGTGACCCATTCGATCTAACAATGAATCATATTCCTCTCCAAACAAATTGATGGAGTCATTCCCAGTACTTAATGCGAATAATTCTGTCAAAAGAGCGGGGGACATTGGTACCTGAGTTCCATTGATGGTGGCGACTATAGAGTTTTCATTCTCATTGGTGGCAGTAAAAATACATTCTTTTACTTCATCTGCTGCAATCTTTATTCTTGTGGTCATTAACTGAACTAACTGCTGTTCGCGGAACAAATTCAAAATGTCTTTGAATCGTTGATCGCTGCCGTCGAAGGAGTTCATATCAATGTCAAAGCCTGTATCAAATTTCATTTTGGAGAGAGCGGCGACCGGCATTGCCATCTGTACCTGCAAAGATTCAACAAACACGACCAAGTGTAGAGAGTTTGGAGAGAAAGAGAAAAATTTGCAGAGAGTATGAAAGCGTAAACAACGAGCGGCGGCCGAAAAATGATTTTATATTAGGGTTCGACGCGAAAAAGGAAGGATCGTCGATCTCCGTTCGACGATCAGGACTCCTAAGGGAAGCTGAAAGGTCTTCAATATCGTAGATCTCAGTTCGATGATCTAGAGAGAACGTCGAGCTCAGTTCGACGATCGAAGGCCTGAAAGAGATAGTATACAACTATCTGACAAGCTCTGAACTCAGGTCGATGTTTTGGGAAAACGTCGATCTCTGTTCGACGTTTCTCGGGAAAACGTCGATCTCCGTTCGATGCTTTCTTGGGAAAACGTCGAGCACAGTTCAGAGTCAGAAACTAACCTATAGACACAAAAAAAGAGATGAGTTTTTAGCCTAATCTTGGTCTGTTTTTAGCTTTTCAAAATCTTGTAATTTATTTTAGGCTTCCTCCATCTAACATTCCTAACTGATTGAGGAAGAAGTTGTGTTTCTTTTCATCCAAAGGCTTGGTGAAAATATCTCCCCTTTGCAAATCAGTTGGGATATATTGAAGTTCAATTTTATTTTTCTCAACATTATCCCTTAGAAAATGATGCCTAATTTCTATGTGTTTTGTCCTACTATGGAGAACTTGATTTTGTGCAATGGAGATTGCACTGGTGTTGCCACAAAATATTTTAGACTTCTCTAAGTTGTAACCAAAGTCTAGGAGTTGATTTTGTATCCACAATATTTGTGAACAACAACTGCCTGCAGCCATATATTCAGCTTCAGCAGTTGAAGTTGACACAGATGTTTGTTTCTTACAATACCATGAGACAAGTCTATCACCAAGAAACTGACAAGTTCCACTGGTGCTTTTCCTGTCTATTCTGCATCCAGCATAATCAGCATCTGAAAATCAAGTTAAGTCAAATGCTGAATCTTTTGGATACCAGAGTCCTTGATTTGGACAGCTTTTAACATACCTAAGAATCCTCTTTACTAAAGTTAAGTGTGGCTCTCTAGGGCTAACTTGGAATCTAGCACATATACATGTAGCAAACATTATATCAGGCCTACTAGCTGTAAGGTACAATAGAGAACCAATCATTGCTCTATATGTTGTCTGATCAGCTGGTTTCCCATGTTCATCAGCATCCAATACAACATTGGTAGGCATGGGTGTTTTTATACATGATGCATCAGACATACCAAATTTCTTAACCAGTTCTTTTGCATACTTGGTTTGGGAAATAAATATGCCTTCAGCATGTTGTTTGACTTGCAATCCTAAGAAGAAGGATAGCTCACCCATGCTACTCATTTCAAATTTATAGTGCATAAGCTTGGAAAACTTTTTGCACAAGTTTGAATCAGTAGAACCAAATATAATATCATCTACATAGATTTGTACTAGTAGGGTATGGGACTTATGGGTTCTAATAAAAAGAGTTTGGTCTACTCTCCCCTAATAAAATCATTTTCCAGAAGAAAGCATGCTAGGGTCTCATACCATGCTCTAGGAGCTTGCTTTAGACCATATAATGCTTTATGCAGTTTGAAAACATAATCAGGATGAGTTGGAGAGACAAAACCTGGGGGTTTTCTGACATAGACTTCTTCTTTGATCTCCCCATTGAGAAAAGCACTCTTCACATCCATTTGGTAGACTTTGAATCCCTTGTGAGCAGCATAAGCCAGGAAGATTCTTATGGCCTCTAACCTTGCAACTGGTGCAAAGGTCTGGTCATAGTCTATCCCCTCTTCTTGAGAATATCCTTGAGCAACTAGCCTTGCCTTGTTCCTTACAATAATTCCTTGATCATCCAATTTGTTTCTGAACACCCATTTTGTTCCAACAATGGAATGATCCTTTGGCTTAGGCACTAGTTCCCAGACTTTGTTTCATTCAAATGGATGCAACTCCTCTTGCCAATGATCCAGTGTGGATCTTGCTCTGCATCTTGAATGGATTGAGGTTCAATTTGAGAGAGAAAGCAAGTGTGCATCAGGTTTTGGTTGACCTGATTTCTGGTTTGCACACCAGCTGAGATGTTTCCAATCACTTGGGAGATTGGATGATCTCTTGATGTTACTAAATCAACAGGTGGTGTTGATTGTTCACCAACCTGTGTTGCTGTTTCCTCTTGTGGAACAGCAACTGGCTCTTCAAGAAGATTTTCTTCCAGATGTGGAGCAGCTTCTTCATCTTCACTACTTTCATCCTTTTGAGTATCTTGTAATCTATCCAAGTCTTCAGCTAGAGAATGTACCTATAATTGTTCTATGGTAGAAGCATTCTTCTCCTTGAAAGACATATTAGTTTCATCAAAAGAAATATGAACAGATTCTTCTTTTGTTAGAGTAGTTTTATTATAAACCCTATAAGCTTTACTGATCATGGAGTATCCCAGAAACACTCCTTCATCAGCTTTTGCTTGAAATTTTGCTATATATCTCTTGTCATTGTTGTGAATATAACAAATGCAACCAAAGATTTTAAAATAGTCTACTTTAGGTTTCTTCCCTTTGAGCAATTCATAGGGAGTCTTGCCCTTCAGTTTATGTATTAGACTTCTATTCAACACATAATTGGAGGTGTTCACTGCCTAAGCCCAAAAGGATAGAGGAAGGTGAGCATCTGTCAATAATGTAGTTGCAGATTCAATTAGGGTTCTATTTTTCCTTTCTGCTACCCCATTTTGTTGAGGAGTTCTAGGAGCTGAGAATGTATGCCTGATCCCTTCACTCTGACAGAACTCTTGCATAAGAAGAGAATCAAACTCTGTCCCATGATCACTTCTGATCAGGGCAATGTGAGTGTTGAACTCAATCTGTATGCATTTGAGAAACTCTGTCAAACACTTGAAGTTATCAGACTTCTTCCTCAGAAAGAACACCCATGTGAATCTTGAGAAGTCATCTACAACCACTAAAGTGTAGGATTTCCCTCCTAGGCTTTGTACTGTAATGGGTCCAAAAAGATCCATGTGTAACAGATATAAAATCCTAGGTGAGTCACTCTTGTTAAGTGATTTAAAACTATTTTTAGTTTGCTTGCCTAATTGACAAGCCTTGCAAAGTCCTTCCTTCTTGTAGGGGCCAGAAGGTAGTCCTCTAACAAGGTTATCCTTGGATAGCCTAGCAATGGTTCTAAGGTTAATATGTCCTAGTCTCTTATGCCATAGAATATTAGGTCTAGATATGGAATTGAACAGGCAAATATCTACTTTAGATGAATGAAAATCTACTAAGTAAATGTTACCTTTTCTGTTACCTGTCAACACAGTTGTGTTGTCCTCTGACTTGACCTTGCATATAGCTTTGTTGAAAGTCACTTGATATCCTTCATCACAAAGTTGACTGATACTTATCAAGTTGTGCTTGAGTCCTTCAACATAAGCTACTTTCTTGAAGGTGACTGTTCCAATTTGGACTGCACCATATCCTTTTGTTGTTCCAAAGTTTGAATCACCAAAGATTACTTTGGGTCCAAGCTTGGATTTAAATGATGTGAAGTTGTCCTTGTTCACTGTCATGTGCTTTGAGCACCCACTATCCAGATACCATGGCTGGTTTGATGTTGGATAGGTCTTCACCTGCACATAAACAGCTTATATGTTTTTGACCCAGTTTACCTTGGGCCTAGGTTGATATCCCTTAAATTCAGAAATGAAAGACATCCCAGGTTGACTCTTATAACCTTCAGGATGGTATCTCCTAGGAGGTACTATCCATTCAGTATAGGGGTTGAAACCTTGGGATGTAAGACTTCTAGGATTGAATTTAGATGTACCTTTGAAGGATTGTTCAAAGTCCTGATCTCTGTTCGACGATCGTCGAGCTGAGGTCGACGATCTTGGGTCAGATCGTCAATCTCTGTTCGAAGATCGACTATCCTAAAGTTCAGAGTTCAGGTGTCGTCGAGTTGAGGTCAACGATCGTTTCTTGGATCGTCGAGCGCCGCTCGACGATCGTCGAGCTCTGTTCGACGCTTCTGTTGAACTATATTTTTCTTTGGCAAATCTGCATTCTTCCTCGCTACCTCTACAACTTACTTCCCTTTATCAGAGATAAACTTGATTGGAGTTGTCAGAACTATAGGCTGGCTGGATGAAGCTCCCAAGCCCAGTGTACTATTAAGTCTAGAGTTCACTGTGCTTGTGATATCCATCAGTTTGATGCTTCTCCCATTAAGGGATTCTTCAAACTGCTTGGCCTTGGATAGTTCACTCTTCAGTGAAGCTATCTCCTCCCTATAGCATTCTAACTCTTCAGAGAGTTTGAGGTTCTCTGATTTTAAAGTTATATACTCAGACAGTTGTTTTCTGAGGGAATTGATTTCCTTTTCAGACTCTAACAGATCTAGGCATAGTACTTTAAACTCATGTTTAAAGTCCTCAGAACTGAAATCAAATGAATTGATTACCTGATCTTCTTCTAGTTGAACTTCTGAATCTGATTCTGACTCTTCTGCTTCTTAATCTGTTTGAGAGGCATTGATAGCCATCATGAAAAATTTCTTTTCATCAGCATCATCCTCATCATCACTGGAGTTGGATGAGGCTTCATAGTCCTCTTCAGTTTCACTCCATATCTCAGCAACAAATCCCTTCTTTGTATGTGTGTTCTTGCTATAGGAGGGTTTGTCTGAGGTGTTCTTCTGGAAGTCTTTCTCCTTACTTCTTTCTCTTCTATCTTTCTTGTCCTTGTTTTTGTTTTCTGGACAGTCAGGCACAATGTGGCCTGGTTTCCTGCAACCAAAACATATAATTTCTTTATTGTTATTTGATTTATCATACCTTGGCTTATCATGTCCCTTGTATGATCTCTTTCTGAAGTCTTTTCTGGCCATTTTGTAGAATCTTTTGGCCAGTAGACTTAGGAGCTCATCATTTCCTGTAGCTTTATCTTCAGGCTCCTCTTCTATAACTTTGAAGGCTATGGTCTTCTCCTTCCTTATGGCTGGTGAGGCAGCCTTCTGTTCTTCTTCTCTATTTTTAATGAGCAGCTCATAAGATTTGAGCTTGCCCAGGAGAGCTTCAGTTGTAATCTCATTTAGACTTCTGGCATCTTTGATTGGCCAGATTCTTGAATCCCAAGTGTTGGGGAAGCACATTAGGATTTTGTCATTAAGCTCAGTCAATGAGATTTCTTTATCAAGAGTCTTTAACTCATTGACAATCAGACTTAGTTTATTGTACATGTCAGCCACTGATTCAGCTTCTCCCTTTTTGAAATTCTCATATTGGCTTATAAGATGGGATCTCCTATCTTTCCTTTCATCAGCAGATCCTGAGACAATTTCAGAGAGTTTGTCTCAAATCCCTTTGGCTGAGTTGTATTCAGCTACCTTCTGAAATATATCATCAGACATTGTCTGAGCTAAGATATTCATGGCCTTGGCATCAGCAGTCTTCCACTTCTTTATTTCAACATCTGTTCCTGAAGGAGGTGGAACAGCATTTGTACTTGAGCTTGCTGGTGGACTTGGGCACACTATCAAAATAGAATAAAATATGTCTTCATCTATATAGTTCATATAAAGTCTAATCCTTGCTTTCCAAAGTGCAAACTTTGATAGATTGCACACTGGAGGCCTGGTGCTTGCATAATCTTTGTTTTGTGCCATGTCTTTATATAAAATTAAATATAATGAAAATAACCCTCTTAAAAGATTGATCTTATCAGGGATCTTTTGGTTCATGTGTTAGCCTATATGGACAACCAACCTCCCTCTGATACCAATTGAAAGTGAGGGTAAGATCTATCTTAACTCTAGAGGGATGGTGAATAGAGTATTTTAAAGTAAGTTTACAATTTAAAAATGCACAGTAGTAAAGACTTAATTTATGTATAGGTGTAAGGTGCTTTGATATAGAAAATAAAACTAAAGCAGTAAAATAAAAACCACAGCACACAGCAAAGAATATCCACAAGAAACCAGAAGACACAAGGAACTATAGTGGTTCCCCAAAAACCTGGGTACATCCACTCTTCTACCACCCTTGGTAGGAATCCACTGCAGGATGAGTTGATCAGGTGTCCTGGGCACCAATGAGCTTTTGATAAGGTGCTCAAAAACCAAACTAGATTTTTTGATCAGGTGTCTTGCCACCACTGAGTTTTGACAAGGCTCTCAGAACCAGAATCAAGACTTTTGAAGGGAGTTTTGATAACCCTTTTATAGCAGGAAAAAAAGGAAGAGATGAAGATGTCTTCTCTGTCTCAATCACTGAGAGAAGACTTAGTGGATTGATTGTGTTGTCAAAGCTCCCCCATAGAAAGATGAGAGCTTTGCTAGGGTGATAGGTCTTCAGAAGCCTCAGATCTCCAGCAGAAGATGGTTTCAGCAGAGGCTGAAATATGAATTGTCTGGAGTCCTTGATGTTGAAGCTATGATCACTTTTCAGTATGCCAATATTCAACTAATTCTCCAGTATTGATCACTTGATTTTCTTTGAATTGATCTCACTATCCTGCGAATCTGTACTGAGAATTTCTTGTTGTAGATAGTCTATTCTTGTGTAGTCTCTTGTTGTATATCTGTCAGACTAGAAAAGATGATTTATTATATGAAGATCCTCTATCCAAGATAGCCGTTAGCAGTCAATAAATGTCTTCCATTAATGTTTTATCTTCTGGATGAAAGTCCAATAAACATTCTCTTATAAATCCCTTTAAACTTGCTCCAGAATAAATGAAAACGGCTAGCAGATCTCTTGAAATAAATGCTGAGACAATTTGAAAAACATTCCAAAAGCTGACAGAAATTGAATCCTCAAAGTCATCGATCTCTCAGGAAAAACGTCGATCTGAGCTCTACGATCGTCGACCTGAGCTCAGAGATTGAAAAGAACATCAGACAGAAAATGTCGACCTGAGCTCGAAGATCGTTGACCGGAGCTCAGCGACCTGAAGAATGAGCTGAAGACAGATCGTCGATCTGAGCTCGAAGATCGTCGATGGAGCTTGATGATTTAGCAGAGTTGAGCTCAGAGTGCGTCGAACGGAGTTCAACGTTTCGTCGACCTAAGCTCGACGATAATTGTCTTTGCCTCAGCTCTAAGTCTGAATCCTTGAATAGTCCTGGGGGCAGCTTCAAACCTAAGTTCTAAGCTCTAGACTCATTCTAACTTGACCTTTTCAACTATACATCTAGGTCAAACTGAATTCCTAAAAACATAGTGATCCTTGCCCAAATTAGTAATAGGGTGTTCCAACAGATGTACACATCATTTGGGGAACCACTATAAATCTGTGTGTATGATGTGATTGGATGATTGTGTGTTGTGGTAGCTATATAATTTATAAATGTGCTGATATTAATTTATTAACTGCCTAAGTTGAATTGGAATTGAACCTATTCACCCCCCCTATAGGTGTTTAGACAATCTTGAAACCAAAAGTTTCAACTGTCTTCCTTTTCCTCAGATTCTGATGATACTAGATTGTATACCTAATTATAAGGGATACCAAAATATTTCTCCCCCTCAACCACTGTCATGCTTTTGTTTGCATGCAGGTCAGCAGTAGCAGCAACAACATCCTTTATTGGAGGAACCTCCAGTTGCTCCTCTATAAATAATGCATCATGCATTATTTCTTGCATCAGTGTCTCCCCCTCAATTTGATCAATCCTTCCCTTAGTACTAAGAGTTTCCAAGACTTTATCCTGTACTTCCTTATCTTCAGACAAAGGTATTTGCATATCTATATCTTCCAATCTGGAGGCATCATCTACCATTCCCGCAGATATTTTGATAACAATTTCCTCTGCTATTTGGCTTGCATCCTTGGCTAGAGACAAATCCTATCCTTCCTCTCCAGCAGATCCTACTATCCTGGCATCAATTTCATCCACTTCAGGAGTTGAATCTGACTCTAGTCTGCTCACACGACTAAGAGGGGTAAGATCAGACGAGGCAGATACCTGGATATTTATGTCCCTCATGGACACTTCAGCAGATGACGATAGATCCAGATCATGATGCTCTTCATCCTTAGATGAGCTACTAGAGGAGCTAGGCTCTGTAACAGCAATTCTCTTCCCTTTTCTCTCTACAGTTTCTGGACCAAGAGACAGAAGGACCCTATCCCATCTCTCAAGCATCCTAATGTCCATCCTTATCATATGGTGTATCCTAGCACCAAGTTTCAGATTCAAAATTTTTGGAGCAGTTTTTCACAGAAATAGTGACAGGATTCTCCCCAAATTGGGTTCAGCCAAGCATTGCACTACTCTTTCAAACACCATTCTTCCCCAATCAGTTCACTTGGACAGTATGACCATAGCCATAAGTTCAAACATCCTTTTTGAGATTTTGTCATGGGAACCTGTTTTGCATATCAGAGCTTTCCCAATGACATCGGCTAGGAACTTGCCTCTCAGCTTGAGTTCTTTCCTTTGAACAGATTCGATTCTGTGTTTGGAAAGTCCATATCATTTCATTGCCGATTTTGCATTGTCCAGCAATAGCTCTTTTTCTTCCTCAATTGTAGAGAGCTTTGGCAGCTGCAGATCCTTGCTTAGCCTTCTGGGCATTATTTTGATCTTCTTTCCTCTTACCATGGTCTTTATTTTCCCAGACGAAGCATCCGCTTTTGCATTGGCAAACAACTCCAGTACTTCCCTCTTCCACAGAAGACAGGGTTCTATCAGGACGAAAGCTAGGTTAGTTATTTATAGAAGATTAAGCACCTGCAAAACTTCTTCCAGAGAATCAACGAATCCATTTCGCACCAGTTCAACACCATTGAAGAGGAAATCCGCTCCCTTGGGCACCATCTCTCTGGAGAATTTGAGAAAGCAAGCGAAAGCAGCTTTCCTTCGATGTAGCAAATGCGGGTGGGAGAGGGTAAGGAATAATGACTTGGCGTATTGCACAAGTCCTTCTATTTATAGGTATTGCTATAAGGAAGGCGGAAAGTCACAAATCCATCTTTGTTTTTTTATTCTTGATCAATGGCCAGGATTGAGTCCCGACACATATCCATAGTCCGTCTTTTCTCCAGTATTTGTTAAGTGGGCTTAATTAGCTTAACATCAGTTTTCTTTAGTAATTAAAGTTTTTAGTTAAAATTTTTGATTAGCCCCTAACTGTGTTGTCCTAACTTGCAGGGGAAATATAAACCTGCAGTACACATTCTAAAACGTGTTCTATTGGGGGTGCAATTAGACAAAAATTTGTTAACCTTATATTTATTTAAACTGAGAGAGTATTAGCCCCCAACCTCAATTGATTCAACCAATTTTGATACTAACCTAGCTTGGTATTCCATATGCAATATGTCTTTGGGTATGTTGAGCAAGTTACATTTTGTGGCATGGTGAACATGTAAGCAACTAATATTTGTATTAAGAAGAGTTGTTGTTTTTACATCTTCTTATTCATGTGTTTCAATTACCCTCCTCATGCATGAGTAATCAATTTTGAAATTTAGTGGTAGAATAAAAGAAAGGTGAATTCTACTTATCTCTGCTCTGTAGACTTGAAGTCCATGTTGGATTCACGGTTTCTGAGCATACCAACAACCTTTCTTCTGAGCTTTAGCCTTTGATGTTCATCTGGCTTTCCTTTGTAAACTCCCCCTTATAATTGCACTTATCAATGATATTTAGTGCAAGTTGATAAGTTGAATCATTTCTTGTATCCAGACTTAGGTCTAGTACAACATTGTCTAAGGACCATAAATGGTTATGGTCACTTGGACTATCCTGCAAGACAGAATTACCTTCCCTTAGGAACCCAAGCTGACTTGGGTCCTAGGTTCTTGTTAGCTTGAAAAATAAATTTCTACTTACAGGAGCCCTGTCAGGAAGACTTTCTCTTGCCCTTGGCACACTAGGGTTGTGCCAACAATCTATGGCAAAGTGGCCCACATTGCCATAGCACCAACACTCATGAATATTGTATCTTCTTTTCTCAGCAGCTCTGACAGCAGACTGAACAGAAGAAGAAGTAGCTTCCTTGTTCCAAATTCTCTTATCCATAGTGTGACTGAGAGTGGGTCTGACATGATAAGAGCTTGGATTTTCACAAGGTCTATTAGCAGTAGTTCTCCTTACAGAGGACATGTTGTTGGTGTCCTTGGAAGATTCCAAGCCTTGCATCTTAGCAGATTTACCCTTTGTCAGAGTGTGAGCAGGAAGATTTTGAGAAATGGCCATTGCCTTGCTTAAGAGAGATAAGAGTTGGTGCATTAAATATAAAAAGTCTAGGATGGGCCTTTTGCACTTCTTCATGGGGAGGCTTCTGAGCACTCAGACCCATGTCCTTTCTTCTTTTATTGTAAGAGACATTTATAGTCATACAAGAATATTCCCATTCCTCAAGTGACCATCCCTAGGGTCTTGGTCATACCTGTTGGAAGGGGGAATTTTCTTGTGAAAGGTAGGTTGAGGCCTGACAAGAACTTGGCCTCTTTTTTGAGATTGGATTACTTTAGAAATCCTCTCAGATTCAGATCTTTTCTTGATAGAATCAATCTTAGAGAACTTATCCACATTTCTCCTCTCCCTATAAAGTTTCTCCTCAAGATTCTTGATAATAGATTCCTTGTATTTTAAGGACTCAACATGGATATCTACCATGATTTTTAGATGAGCTGTTTTCCTCTCTTCTACACATAGGATGGATGAAGCTTCATCCAGTTGAGATGCAGTCTTCTGAAGGGAGGATATTTCCTCTGCTTGTTTCTTAACAAGCATCTTGCTTTCTTTGAAAGCTTTCAAAAGGTCATCATGATTATTAATCAATTATTTGACATCATCATCTATCAAAGGACCCTCATCATCACTAGATGAGGAGACATCAAAGTCTGTACAGGATTCATATCCAGACTCTGAGGATGAGCTAGTTGTGGAATGTACCTAATTTTGACCAGGCTGGTCCTGGCAAGATTCTACTTATAGGGTAGCTATTTGTCCATGGCATCTTCATTCCCCTTCTATAGCTTCATCCACCTTTGTGTCACTCTCTGAATGTGACAAAGGGGCCCTGATTCTTGCTATTGTATCTAAAAGGACTTTGTCATCACCAAGAGCAGCCAATAGCCCAATGCTTATCTTGTCCTCTCTGCAGATTTGATGCTCCATATAGTTCCTCATCTTACGGTTCATCCTTGAACACATAATTTTAACCTTTTAGCTATCCTTAGAGGTCAACTCAGACTATTAGGTCCTTTTTTAGAAACCTCCCCCTAATACCACTTGAAAGTCTTTAATTTCAAGGATAGCTAAATCGCCTAGAGTGGGTGTAAATAGGCTATTGGTCTCTTTTTTAATTCTTTTCTTTTCTTTTAGTTTACTGTGTAACACCTCCCCTGTAAAGACCATATAATATGGGTCCGGTCGCGGCCCCACAACATACGTACACCACAGTTTCAGTATTAAAAGATGATATGAAAACTACCCAATCTCAAAACTCCAGACAAACACAGCGGAAACAGAATACTAACAGACAAAAGTTATCCACTAACGGTAGAGTATCAAATGGCCTTAAGGCCTTACACAATAATAGTCCAAAAATATAAATGTGCCAAGCACTCCTAGGCTACCTCGGCATGCAAGACGGACATAAACATAACAAGAGTAGCAAACACAAAAGGAAAATCCAAGCACAGTAACACTTCATGAGGCTTAGGGCTTTTCGCCCGGCGCGCTAGCTCCTGCATGCGATCCTTGCCCTCTAAGGATTTGAAGTAACGTGGGTCAGCAAAGGCTGACCTCTACTGTGTAACAAACACATCTCCTCCCGGCCATCCCTAACGTACCCCGGGGTACCACTCCACCTGCAAGTTAGCACTTCGTATACCAAAAGAGTATATATAATAAAGCGGTAAAACAGGCTTGGATGTCTCATACAACATACATGTTCTCTATGTTTTGTACAAAGTGAAAGGGCCTACTATGCAGCATGAATGCAACCCGGGTTTCACCCAAGGCACCCTAGTTCGTATGCATCTAGCACAACATCAATCACTGGGTACTTCCGTTTCCCCATTGGCTTAAAGCCGCAAACACAAGGGAACCACCATGTCCCTAACGGCACACACGTCGTCACACGGAACCTCGCAAAGGCCCCACCCGCACAAGGGTCATACACCCCGGGCTTGCCCGCACATTCTGACTTCGCACGTCAGGGTTCCGTCTCACACCGACCGATTCTAAGAAGCCTTGCTGGACCCCACCCGCTCATGGCCACATTGCCCGGGCTTGCCCTCCGCTCGACATTCTCGTCAGTCCCACACAAGGGGCTAGTCTCACCGGGAGACTTTCCCCACATGACTTGCGCGTCACGGGATAGCCAGCCGACCACGGATACATAGTCGCGCCTTTGCACAGAACAAACAAAGGTTTCCCCACCCCAAACACCATTCGCACCGTATCTTTCCCGTGCTCCAAGGAAACCATCTGCCGCAAGAAGCGGAGCTAGCCGTGTCCGGTTCCGACTACAAGTACTCACTCAATTAAAGGGGGAAAACGCATACACACAACGGCATATGCCGCAACGGATTTCTACCGAAACCTCACATCTCGCTATGCAACATCACCGGGTCGGACTAACGGTCGCGACCACGGCTTCACCCACAATGCCTAATCTACTAACGAAGCGGATCTCTAATGCAAAGCATGTCGGGATGAACATACTCCACCCGGAGGTTCCTCTTGAACCTAGGCTACACGAATCCCTCTCATGTGAAAGATTTGGTGCTCAAAATACGAAAGGAAGGGGATGCTATTCATGCATCCTAAATCCTAAAAACCGAGAGGAGAAGTGTTGTTACCTTCCGTCCCCTCTTCCTAGCCATGGAGACGATTTGCTCGGTTGAAAACCACCGCAACGCTCCCACCTTCACGTATCTGAACTCCGCTCACGAAATGGACATCCGAAGCTTCGACGGCGGCCGGATCTTGGCCTTCTTCCTCCTCCTTGCTCTCCCTTCTCTCTAGAATCAAGAGAGATAATGTAACGTCCCAATTCGCGCTAGGCCCCTTGATTGCGTATTTGAGTCAAGGGGGCTGTGGTGAGCCCAATGGGGGTGTGGGTGAACAGGTGCGAACGTGTGAGAAATGAGGAAAACAAGGCAAAACGGTAATTTTGGCCGACACGGGTACGAACACAGCCGTGTCCATACCCGTGTGCCTCATGCCAAGATTAGGCTTATCAGTCAGAGAGGTACACGGGTATTGGGACACGGGCGTGTCCCTACCCGTGTGCTGAGGACACGGGTCGAGACACAGCCGTGTCTCTACCCGTGTACCGTAACCCCAACACGGCAGAAAAATATTCTGGGATGAACACGACCATAAACACGGCAGGCGACACGGCCGTGTCACCTGAACACGGGTAGGAACACGGCCGTGTGCCTACCCGTGTCTGCGGTGTATAAAAATGAAAAAGATGTGAAACCCTAGCATTTCATCCCCTTTCTTCTGCCCCGAAATTTCTGAGAGAGTTCTCTTGGCTGGAGGAGGAAGAGGCTTGCCGGAGCCATCCTTGGAAGAAGATTGCCGGGCCATCCTTGGCGGAAACGAAATACCGCTACGAAGGAGTGCGAGGCTCATGGCCGGCCATGGTGGTACCGCTGGACTTGAGGTGAGCTTTCTCCCCTCTCCCTTGGTGCTAGATCTGTAGTTATTTTAGGAGAGACATCGACTCCATAGAGTCTTGATGGTGAGGAGGAGAGTTCTTAGGATAAGCCATGCCTAGGTTTTCTAGGCTTAGTCTCCCTCAACCTTCTCATCATTCAAAGTGGAAGATGAGAGGGGTTTTCGTTGAGGGTTTGGCTTTGAAAGGAGAAATAAGGTGGGTGTGATTTCTGGAGAAGTTTATGCGAGGTCGTTGCAAGGAAGAAGATGAACGGATGCCGTTCATCTTGCCTTAAGATGCGTGCAGAAATCTGATTTCTGCACGCGGCGACCTTCGTGGCCAATTTCAGAGGTGTTCTGGCCAGATCTGGGTGATCAACTCAACACGAAAGTCGTAGCCCTTGAAATTACCTTTCCAAAGAGTGGTTGCACGTTTCCGTGCGATACCTGTAGCCACAGGAAAGCTGGTTCGAGTCCGCTGCGTTCGGGAAAATCCTGTACAGGAAACTGTTTCCTGTACGTATTCGAGTTGAATTTCTGGTATGTTGCGACCAGATCTGGGCGATCGACTCAACACGAAAGTCGTAGCCCTCGCGAATACCTATCCAACGAGGGGTTGAGCATTGTGATCGGATTCCTGTGGCTCAGGGAATCCCAGTTTTAGTATCGGGATATCCTATGTTAATGCACTTGTTAATTTATAATGCTAGCACTCTTGCAATGGTTGTGATTTGCTCATTTGTTATCTTGCTCCCATATATTTATAATGCTGTAGTTACTGTAATTTAGCATGGTTACTCATTTGGTTGTGTAATAAGGAATAACCATGTATTGGTAGAGAAATGGATTGGATGAGAAGGCTAGAAATTAAGGGTTGAGATTGGTATAGAATATATTTATATAGTTTGGTGTTGAACATATCTATTATGCGAAGCGTTGAGGTGAATTCATTGAATAGATGGGCGTGAATATGATGAACACTATGTGAAGAGTATTTTGTAACCGTAATCCGAGCCCAAGGGGTTTATTAACAACCGATGCTTAGAGTTGTAGCCTCCCTACGGGTAGCATCGAGTGAGTTGTTTTGGGGCATGTGATGTGCGACGATTCATCGTGTCGCGATATTGAGATAATGATTGTGGCAGGTCTACGGGTTCGCCAGTCGTCACACCGATGGGAGCCAATGGGTAGACCTTGGGCGGTAGGGTTAGATACTTGGTGTCCATAACCCGAGATCTCCTCCGCGCCATGAGAACGGTTGGGCTTGCACCTCGTGCGTTTCCGAGGTTCCATCCGATTCGAAATCCAAAGGCCAGGTTGGGCTGTGTTCTTGGTGCACCTCTACCCAAGACCCCTTCTGAGCCGTAGTACGCATGTGAGCTCCGCTGTTGTGTTCTTAGCGTTGAGGCGTACGGGGGCCTAGGATAGGTAGTGTGATACCACCTAGTAGTGGAGACGCCCGCTCCACTATCGCCGTCTGGCCACGACGGACGACGCCTGAGAGGTTAGCTACCTGCTCGAAAAGTGGGAACTTCAAGTCTGTGTCGACATAGCAACTTGCATGTGCGTGCGCATGATTCGGTCATAGCATAACATTCATATCATGTCATTCATTGCATACACAAGATCCTCATCGTATAAGTTTGTATGGGCACTCTTATACGATGAGTTACTTTACTGTTAAGCCGATCCTTAACTTATAAGTTTGTATGGGCACTCTTATAAGTTAAGTTAATATTCTGATTACTTATACCTGCTGTCATATATTATAGATATTTGTAGAACTGCTAGTTGTGTAGCATAGTTTATACTCCACCATATTTACAGTCACATGCTTGTTTACTTACTTATATATACATATTGTACCTTTGTTCCTTTCTCCGCCCGGTGCCGAGGAGTCGCCGGGGGAGCGGATGTGAAGCCACTTAGTCTTTGACTAACGGTTGCTACGTCTTCCTTTTTAGGAGGAAACCCCGCAGGTAGAGCAGCAACGGACTATGCAGCAGGACAGCCAGGCCCGGACGATAGGACCTGAAGTGGTGGTGCCATCGGCACCGTCAGTGACAGTCGTGAGTGTTTTCATGTAGCCGTTTGGCAAAACATTTCTAGACTCTTGTTCTTTTGTATAAGCCTGTTGTGCTTGTTATCTTCCGCTCTTTTGGACTTAAACTTAGTTGTGAATTGAACTGCTTTACTTTTCTGTTATGGTTGGGTTGGCATAGTTTATGTGATATGGATTGTAGCCAGCGGAATAAGCGTCTTATGGTAAAGGCTAACCCGTGTGTTAGTGCTACCGCAAGGCGGCTATTTCGGGCATAAGACTCCCCTCGTGCCATGTGTTGTGTTCCGGGAGGGGGGTCTTACAAATGGTATCAGACTTAGCCGATCTTCAACTAGAGCGGTCATGTAACAATGGGCCACTCCCGTTCGATTAGTCGGTTTGGGGACAAACCGACTTAGCGGAAGCAGTGGTGTGCCCATATGTAATTCGCACTAAGTTGTCCAACTTTGACATTAGTTTTAGCCAACCTGACCCTAATTTGTACCTTGCGTATAGGTCCCAGCGCAGGTGGAGCCGGTTGGGGGCACTCCTACCCCTTCCGTCCCTTCACAATTCTAGCAGTCGGAACTGGGATAAACGCTGTCAGCCATATTGGATGCATTTAAAGCCCAGCAAGCTCCGGTGCAACAACAAGCGCCAGGCTCCAACTGGTTGAGCACCTTCCGTGCCCTGTCCCCTCCTGCCTATCTTAGGACAGAATCGCTAGTGCGCACCGAGGAATGGCTTGATACCGTGCAGGAATTGATGGCTGGCATAAGATGTCCGAACAGCATGGCGGTGACATTGGTAGTGACGCTGCTAGAGCTGCACGCCAAAAGGTGGTGGAAGTCCCTCATGGGCTCCACCTTCCAAGGGCGGTTGTACACGGACATCAGTTGGAACGAGTTCACCGAGGCTTTTCTGGATCACTTCATCCCTTCTTCTGCTCGGGATGAACTTGAGAAAGATTTCTGCAGCTGAAGTAGGGATCGAAATCGGTAACGGAGTACCAGAGGGAGTTCCAACACCTCGCTAGGTTTGCCGATTCCTATGATTTGGACGATAGAGGCTACGCGAAGCGCTTCTACAAAGGATTAAGGGACCCCCTGAGGCAGGCCCTTTTTGTTTATAGCCGATGCAAGCCTGGCAGAAATCATTGACATGGCAAAGAGACTGGAGGCGGACCGACATGGGATGTGGCAAGAGACCTGCGAAAGGAGTAATTGAAGTCGGCCCTAGTAATAGAAGGCAGAATGATCATGGCAGAGGAAGGGGAAACCACAGAGGCGGTCGGTGGGTCAACCGAAACTATCGGGTGGAGTACCCAATTCCGCAACCACCAGCTTTACCTCCACCACCGCAGCAGCAACATTATCAACAACCTGGGGGCCGACGTGAGGTGATATGCTTTGAGTGCAACCAACCGGGACATGTCCGACGGGTTTGCCCGCGACTAATCGGGGGTGCTCCTATTGCTCTCCCTCCAGTAGCTCCACGGGGGCGAGGGCACATGCGTGGCCGAGGAAGAGGACCACCAGGGAGAAATCAAGGACATGCACGGGAGTATGTATTCGCATTGGATATGACTTAGGAGAGAAATCCGCAGGAAGTCATCACCGGTACGTGCAAAATTTATTAATAATATATGACTTGTTAGATTTACGATACAAATGATACGCGCAATTCTGGATAGTGATTACCCTTTTTGGAACCTAGGCACTGTCATGGTTAGCGGGAGCCCCGCCTATACGTTATTTGACACGGGTGCGTCTCACTCGTTCATTTCGGCGGACTTCGTGAAGGACTTGGAGGGAGTGCAACACTTCACGGGCACTACTCAAAGGGTGCGCCTTCCGGACGGCTCTGAGATGACGTCGTCAGCAAGTTGCGACTTCGACACCCTTATTGGAGGAAAGTTCTTTGAAACTCCGGCTACAGTGTTAAGAATCCCGGAGTTCGATCTCATCCTGGGCATGGAGTGGTTGAACTGGCACCACGCCAGGATCAATTGTGCGGAGAAGCAAGTTATGTTGAGGCATGGAGACTCGGAAGTCATCTTCCAAGGTATTAAGATTCGCACCCCGTAAATTATTATCTTCAATTCCAAGCTATGAAATCTCATATGGAAGGGGACGAGGTCTATGTAATTTGCTTCGAGTTGAAGAAATTGACATTAGAGGTCAAGGATGTGCGGGTGGTGCGAGAATTTCCCGAGGTATTCCCCGAGAAATTGCCGGGACTACCCCCGCATAGGGAAGTGGACTTCCAAATCAAGCTAATTCCGGGTGCCAAGCCCGTCTCGCGAGCTCCATACCGAATGGCTCCGAAGGAACTTGCAGAGTTTAGAGTCCAGCTTCAGGAATTGGTGGAAGCAGGGTTCGTTCGCCCAAGCTCGTCGCCTTGGGGAGCGCCCGTTTTGTTCGTCAAAAAGAAGGATAGCACCCTGCGGTTATGCATTGATTATCGAGAGTTGAACCGGTTAACGGTGCGGAACACCTACCCCCTACCGCGCATTGATGAATTATTTGATCAATTGGTGGGATCGTATTGGTTCTCCAAGTTAGATCTGCGTTCGGGATATTATCAGCTGAGGGTACAAGAAGATGACATTCAGAAGACGGCGTTCAGTTCGAGATATGGTTTGTATGAATTCACCGTGATGCCGTTTGGGCTCACAAACGCCCCTTCCGCCTTTATGAGCTTGATGAACAAGGTGTTCAACCCTTATTTGGACATCTTTGTCATCATGTTCATCGATGATATCCTAGTCTACTCCAAGACTGAAGCAGAACACGCCGAACATCTAACTTTAGTGCTGAGGAAGCTAAAGGAGCACACTTTGTTTGCCAAGTTCAGCAAATGCGAGTTTTGGCTTCAAGAGGTCGCGTTCTAGGGCCATGTGATTAGTGGGGCGGGGCTAGCAGTAGATCCGGCCAAGGTGCGGGCCGTGAAGGAGTGGTCGCCATTGAAGTCAGCGGCCGACATACGGAGCTTTCTTGGACTTGCCGGGTACTATCGCAAGTTCGTGAAAGGCTTCTCGAAGATCGCCCTTCCCCTTACTACGCTGACCAAGAAGGGTGTGCCGTTTGAATGGACACCCCAGTGCGAAGCTGCATTCCAAGAGTTGAAGGACAGATTGACGACTGCACCCATCCTAGCTCTACCATCTGGGAAGGAGGGCTTTCAAGTTTACACGGATGCGTCGTATCAAGGGATGGGAGCCGTGTTGATGCAGAATGGGCATGTGATCGCTTATGCTTCAAGGCAGTTGAAGAAGCATGAAGCCAGCTACCCGGTGCATGATCTAGAGTTGGGAGAGGTGGTATTCGCCTTGAAGATTTGGAGGCATTATTTATATGGCATCCACTGCGAGATCTACTCGTATCACAAAAATCTGAAGTACGTTCACACCCAAAAGGAGTTAAACTTGAGACAGCGGCGATGGTTGGAGTTCTTGTGCGACTATGAATTCACCTTGAACTACCACCCCGGGAAGGTTAATTCCGTAGCTGATGCCTTGAGTCGAAAGGCACCGGGAACGAGCACGGAATCCCGCCTGATGAGGATGGAGTTAATCCAGACACTGCAAGAGATGGAAGTCACTTTGGTCTTTAAGAATCAATCGGAAGAGTATACAAAATATTTGGCAGCGATGAGTATAGTTTGCAACATACGAGACCGGATCCGGACGGAACAAAAGAAGGATGCGGCTTTAACCCCGGCTTTCAAGTCAATGGAGGATGGGACTACGGAAGAATACTCCCTAAAAGACGGCCTCGTCCATTTTCGTGGCCGGCTTTACATCCCCGAAGGTGACAACATTCGGGAGGATATTCTAAAGGAGGCCCATTGCTCCAAGTACTCGGTGCACCCGGGGATCGCGAAGATGTACACCGATTTGAGAAAGACAATGTGTTGGCCGGGCATGAAGAGGGATGTCAAGTACTTTGTTACTCATTGTGTGGCCTGCCAAATGGTGAAGGCGGAGTGCAGAAGCCCCGGTGGAATGCTACAGTCGTTGCCCATCCCCGAATGGAAATTTGAGGACATCTCCATGGACTTCGTCCACGGGTTACCTCGCTCGCGCTCGGGGAATGATTCTGTGTGGGTGATAGTTGACCGGTTGACCAAGGTAGCCCGATTTATCCCAATGAAGAAGGAGGCGCAGGTGGGCGTCTTAGTGCGTCTCTTTATGGAACAATTTGTGCGGTACCATGGTGTGCCGAAGACGATCGTCTCCGACCGGGATGGTCGGTTTACTTCAAGAGAATGGAGGGCTGTACAGGCTTATTTGGGCTCGCGCCTCGCCTTTAGCACAGCCTTTCACCCACAAACGGACGGGCAATCTGAACGAACCATCCGAACATTGGAGGACCTTCTGAGGTTGTGTGTGCTAGATAAAGGAGAACCATGGGAGAGACTCTTACCTCTCGTGGAGTTCTCTTATAATAACAGTCATCAAGCCAGTATTGGAATGGCACCTCATGAAGCTTTGTATGGAAGGAGGTGTAGAACACCCTTGTCCTGGGTGCAAGACGAAGATCCGAAGACATTAGGAAATGAGTATATTGATGACACGGACGCGGTGGTTAGGTTGATCCGGGATCGAATGCTAGAGGCTCAAAGCCGACAGGCGAAATATTACAACACAAGGCACCGTATGGTGGAATTTCAAGTGGGTGATAAGGTGTTCCTGAAGGTTCGACCGATGCACGGAGTGTCGCGGGTACGTGGAGTCAAGAAGCTCAGCCCAAGGTATGTCGGGCCCTATGTCGTAGTGGAGAGGATTGGCCCTCTGGCCTATCGATTGGAGTTACCACCGGAGCTGGAGAACCTTCACGACGTGTTCCATGTATCGTCGCTTCGGAAGGCTTTGTTGCGGCCTGAACAGTATATCCCCACGACGGATGGTGCCGTGGCATCTGATAGGTCTGTGCGACTGGAGCCGGTGCGGATCGTTGATAAGCGAGACAAGAACCTTGCGCCGCAAAAGTGTTCCCTTGGTGAAAGTGCTATGGTCTAATCATGGGAAGGAGGAGTTCACTTGGGAGCCAAAGGATTTGATGCAAGGGCGCTACCCGGAATTATTTACCCCAGGTAAAAATTTTTCTTGAAAGCATAGTTCCCTTTTATGTGTTTCACTCCCATAGCCTTACCCTGATTTCGGGGACGAAATCTTTTATTTTGTTTATAGGATTTGTAACGTCCCAATTCGCGCTAGGCCCCTTGATTGCGTATTTGAGTCAAGGGGGCTGTGGTGAGCCCAATGGGGTGTGGGTGAACAGGTGCGAACGTGTGGGAAATGAGGAAAACAAGGCAAAACGATAATTTTGGCTGACACGGGTATGGACACGGCCGTGTCCATACCCGTGTGCCTCATGCCAAGATTAGGCTTATCAGTCAGAGAGGTACACGGGTATTGGGACACGGGCGTGTCCCTACCCGTGTGCTGAGGACACGGGTCGAGACACGGCCGTGTCTCTACCCGTGTACCGTAACCCCAACACGGCAGAAAATTATTCTGGGATGAACACGGCCCATAAACACGGCAGGCGACACGGCCGTGTCACCTGAACACGGGTAGGAACACGGCCGTGTGCCTACCCGTGTCTGCGATGTATAAAAACGAAAAAGATGTGAAACCCTAGCATTTCATCCCCTTTCTTCTGCCCGAAATTTCTGAGAGAGTTCTCTTGGCTGGAGGAGGAAGAGGCTTGCCGGAGCCATCCTTGGAAGAAGATTGCCGGGCCATCCTTGGCGGAAACGAAATGCCGCTACGAAGGAGTGCGAGGCTCATGGCCGGCCATGGTGGTACCGCTGGACTTGAGGTGAGCTTTCTCCCCTCTCCCTTGGTGCTAGATCTGTAGTTATTTTAGGAGAGACATCGACTCCATAGAGTCTTGATGGTGAGGAGGAGAGTTCTTAGGATAAGCCATGCCTAGGTTTTCTAGGCTTAGTCTCCCTCAACCTTCTCATCATTCAAAGTGAAGATGAGAGGGGTTTTCGTTGAGGGTTTGGCTTTGAAAGGAGAAATAAGGTTGGGGTGTGATTTCTGGAGAAGTTTATGCGAGGTCGTTGCAAGGAAGAAGATGAACGGATGCCGTTCATCTCGCCTTAAGATGCGTGCAGAAATCTGATTTCTGCACGCGGCGACCTTCGTGGCCAATTTCAGAGGTGTTCTGGCCAGATCTGGGTGATCGACTCAACACGAAAGTCGTAGCCCTTGAAATTACCTTTCCAACGAGTGGTTGCATGTTTCCGTGCGATACCTGTAGCCACGGGAAAGCTGGTTCGAGTCCGCTGCGTTCGGGAAAATCCTGTACAGGAAACTGTTTCCTGTACGTATTCGAGTTGAATTTCTGGTATGTTGCGACCAGATCTGGGCGATCGACTCAACACGAAAGTCATAGCCCTCGCGAATACCTTTCCAACGAGGGGTTGAGCATTGTGATCGGATTCTTGTAGCTCCGGGAATCCCAGTTTTAGTATCGGGCTATCCTATGTTAATGCACTTGTTAATTTATAATGCTAGCACTCTTGCAATGGTTGTGATTTGCTCATTTGTTATCTTGCTCCCATATATTTATAATGCTGTAGTTACTGTAATTTAGCATGGTTACTCATTTGGTTGTGTAATAAGGAATAACCATGTATTGGTAGAGAAATGGATTGGATGAGGAAGCTAGAAATTAAGGGTTGAGATTGGTATAGAATATATTTATATAGTTTGGTGTTGAACATATCTATTATGCGAAGTGTTGAGGTGAATTCATTGAATAGATGGCGTGAATATGATGAACACTATGTGAAGAGTATTTTGTAACCGTAATCCGAGCCCAAGGGGTTTATTAACAACCGATGCTTAGAGTTGTAGCCTCCCTACGGGTAGCATCGAGTGAGTTGTTTTGGGGCATGTGATGTGCGACGATTCATCGTGTCGCGATATTGAGATAATGACTGTGGAAGGTCTACGGGTTCGCCAGTCGTCACACCGATGGGAGCCAATGGGTAGACCTTGGGCGGTAGGGTTAGATACTTGGTGTCCATAACCCGAGATCTCCTCCGCGCCATGAGAACGGTTGGGCTTGCACCTCGTGCGTTTCCGAGGTTCCATCCGGTTCGAAATCAAAGGCCAGGTTGGGCTGTGTTCTTGGTGCACATATACCCAAGACCCCTTCTGAGCCGTAGTACGCATGTGAGCTCCGCTGTTGTGTTCTTAGCGTTGAGGCGTACGGGGGCCTAGGATAGGTAGTGTGATACCACCTAGTAGTGGAGACGCCCGCTCCACTGTCGCCGTCTGGCCACGACGGACGACGCCTGAGAGGTTAGCTACCTGCTCGAAAAGTGGGAACTTCAAGTCTGTGTCGACATAGCAACTTGCATGTGCGTGCGCATGATTCGGTCATAGCATAACATTCATATCATGTCATTCATTGCATACACAAGATCCTCATCGTATAAGTTTGTATGGGCACTCTTATACGATGAGTTACTTTACTGTTAAGCCGATCCTTAACTTATAAGTTTGTATGGGCACTCTTATAAGTTAAGTTATATTCTGATTACTTATACCTGCTGTCATATATTATAGATATTTGTAGAACTGCTAGTTGTGTAGCGTAGTTTATACTCCACCATATTTACAGTCACCTGCTCATTTACTTACTTATATATACATATTTTACCTTTGTTCCTTTCTCCGCCCGGTGCCGAGGAGTCGCCGGGGGAGCGGATGTGGAGCCACTTAGTCTTATGACTAACGGTTGCTACGTCTTCCTTTTTAGGAGGAAACCCCGCAGGTAGAGCAGCAACGTACTATGCAGCAGGACAGCCAGGCCCGGACGATAGGACCTGAAGTGGTGGTGCCATCGGCAGCGTCAGTGACAGTCGTGAGTGTTTTCATGTAGCCGTTTGGCAAAACATTTCTAGACTCTTGTTCTTTTGTACAAGCCTGTTGCGCTTGTTATCTTCCGCTCTTTTGGACTTAAACTTAGTTGTGAATTGAACTGCTTTACTTTTCTGTTATGGTTGGGTTGGCATAGTTTATGTGATATGGATTGTAGCCGGCGGAATAGGCGTCTTATGGTAAAGGCTAACCCGTGTGTTAGTGCTACCGCAAGGCGGCTATTTCGGGCATAAGACTCCCCTCGTGCCGTGTGTTGTGTTCCGGGAGGGGGGTCTTACAGATAAAGATAGGAGAAAAGTGAGGGTTTCAAACCCTATTCCCGAGTTTAATCCCTCAGATCTAGCCCCCAGCCATTGGATCTCAATCAAAGAAACGGACGGCCACGATTCGGCCAAAAATCACAAAAACTGGGCCGAACACGGGTTGCAACACGGCCGTGTGCCAGGCCGTGTTACCCATTCGCCGTCTCGACCGATTCGAAAACTAGCACACGGCCTTTGACACGGCCTCCGACACGCCCATGTCGCCTTTGACAACGCCCGTGTCGAGACCCGTGTCACGCCCCCCACCGACCAATTTTTCCAGTCAGAGAAGTACACGGTCAAAGACACGGCCTTCGACACGCCCGTGTCATGACCCGACATGGCCGTATCGTGACCCGTGTCACGCCTAGCAGAATAAATCCTGCAAACAGTCCGAGAAGGACATGGCCAGGGACACGCCCGTGTCCCAGGCCGTGTTCCTGAGCTCGACGAACGTCGACCCTCAGAACGTCGACCACAGGCTCCGCGGTCGACCACGCCCTGACACGCCCATGTCACGCCCTTGTCACGCCTGTGTCACCTGCTCCAAAACCCAAACTTGGCTAAAACGACGCCGTCGATTCCCCTTCCAAGTTTTGGGGTGTTACAATTCTCCCCCCTTACAAGAATTTCGTCCCGAAATTTAAAACATGGAAGGTAAACAAAAACTAAACAGTACCTGAGGAGAAAAGCTCGGGGTACTCCTCCAGCATGGCCTGCTCTCGCTCCCATGAGAGCTCCTCGCAAGCATAGTTGTCCCAACGGACCTTTACGAGTCTGACCTCCTTGTTCCGCAATTGCCGAACCTCTGAGTCTTCTATCCCGATTGGACGAACTCGCGTCCTCAAGTCTTCCTCTACCGGCACCGCCGTCGGCTCAATCACCACGCTGGCTTCTAACAACGCTTTCCTCAAAACGGAGACGTGAAAAACGTCATGCAATCCTCTTAGCTCTTTGGACAACTCCAACCGATACGCTACCTCTCCCACTCGCTCGATGACCTTGAATGGTCCCAAAAATCTCGAACTCAGCTTCTTGAGTCGGCGAATTCGTGAAACGCCTTTGAACGGCTTGATCTTAAGATACACCCAGTCGCCCACCGCGAATTCCACATGCCTATGGCGAGCATTGAAATACTTCGACTGCCGATCTTGAGCTACCTTCATGCGCTCTTGGATGGTCCGCACTAGCTAACTAGCGTCGGCTACCACTTCTTTCCCCAAAAGCTTTGTGTCTCCCGCCTCTATCCAAGACATTGGTGTTCGACACCGCCTCCCATAAAGAGCTTCATATGGCGCCATCTTTATACTAGCTTGGTAGCTATTGTTATAAGCAAACTCCACCATGAAGAGGTGATCCTCCCACTTCTTGCCGAAGTCGAGAGTACACATCCTTAGCATATCTTCCAGAGTACGGTTCGTTCTCTCAGTTTGCCCATCGGTTTGAGGATGAAAGGCCGTACTGAACTTGAGTTTTGTGCCCAAGCTCTTCTGCACCAACCGCCAATCCTTAGACGTGAAACGTCCATCCCGGTCGCTGACTATACTCTTCGGAATCCCATGGAGTCGTACAATATTGCGGACGTACAACTCCACCAACTTTTCCACACCGTCCTCCTTCCGGTTTGGATGAAATGTGCCACTTTGGTCAAGCGGTCCACAATCACCCAAATGGCATCATTACCCTGCTGCGATCTAGGCAACCCATGCATAAAATCCATGGAGATGTCATCAAATTTCCATTCGGGGATTGGAAGAGGCTTCAAGAACCCGCCCGGCTTTTGACACTCGGCCTTCACCAAGGCACATGTTTGGCACCGACTCACACACAAAGCTACGTCCCGCTTCATCCCAGGCCACCAATATGACTTCTTCAAGTCCAAGTACATCTTTGTACTACCTGGGTGGATGGTGAATGGAGTACTTAGTAAAGTGGGCCTCAAACATCAACTCCTCGCAGTGCTTGCCGAACTGCGGTACACAAATCCTTCCACCCTTCCTCAGAATCCCATCAACCATCTCACAGGCGCTACCCTCGCCCTTTAGAGCTTCCTCCACAAAAGGTTGGAACTCCGCATCTACACGGGTCGCTTCCCGAATACGATCGCATAAGTCACTCTGCATCTCAATCCAATTTAGTCGAGCCACGCTAGACTCGCCTCTTGCCACACATTCCAAACCAAGGGACTCCCAGTCCTGCCTTAACCACTCATCGTGAGCTTCAATCCAATTTCCTTGCCCCGAGTATTTCCTACGCAAAGCATCTGCCACCACATTGGCTTTCCCTGGCGTGTACTGAATCGCCACCTCGTAGTCCCCAAGGAACTCGACCCACCTACGCTGCCGCATATTTAGGTCCTTCTGATCTAGGAGATACTTCAGACTCTTATGGTCCGTGAAGATCTCCACCTTTGCACCATAAACGTAGTGCCTCCACAACTTCAAAGCAAAAATTACCGCCACCAACTCCAAATCATGGACGGGGTAATTTCTCTTATGAGGCTTCAGCTGCCTCGACCCAAAAGCTATCACACTACCATGCTGCACCAACACACACCCTAAACCGCATCCGGATGCGTCGCTGAAAATCTGGAACCCTTCGGTCCCCTTTGGTAGACTTAGGATCGGCGCCGTCATTAGCCTTTCCTTCAGGGTTTCAAACGCCTCGTTGCACTCTTGAGTCCATACAAACTTCTGATCCTTACGAGTTAGTGAAGTGAGGGGTAGAGCTATCCGCGAAAAGTTTTCCACAAACCTTCGGTAGTACCCAGCTAGTCCAAGAAAACTTCGGACTTCCGCCACGGTCCTCAAAACTGGCCACTCTCTGATGGCTTCTACTTTCGTTGGATCTATCGCCACCCCATCCCCACTAATCACATGGCCTAGAAATGCCACTTTCTCCAACCAGAACTCGCACTTGGAGAACTTCGCATAAAGCTGGTTCTCTCTCAATACTTGCAACAATGTCCGCAAGTGCGACTCATGCTCCGCTTCCGACTTGAAATACACCAATATGTCATCGATAAAGACGACTACGAACCAGTCCAAATATTCGCGAAACACTCGGTTCATCAAGTCCATGAACACGGACGGCGCGTTCGTCAGCCCGAACGGCATCACCGAGAACTCAAAATGACCATACCTCGTACCAAACGCGGTCTTGGGTATGTCTTCGTCACGAATCCGCAACTGATAATACTCGGACTTCAAGTCCAGCTTGGAGTACACCACCGATCCCACCAACTGGTCGAAGAGATCGTCTATCCGAGGAATTAGATACTTATTCTTGACAGTCAATTTGTTCAACTCTCGGTAGTCTATGCATAGATGCATACTACCGTCCTTCTTCTTTACAAATAACACCGGCGCACTCCACGGTGAAGAGCTGGGCCTGATATACCCTTTCTCCAAAAGCTCCTGCAACTGAAAATTGAGCTCGGCCAACTCCTTTGGTGTCATCCTAAAGGGTGGTCGTGACACCGGTCTAGCCTCAGGCACTAACTCGATGGAGAAATCAATATCCCGCCGAGGAGGTGCTCCCGGTAGCTCCTCAGGAAAAACATCTCCAAACTCCGCCACCACGAGCACTTCTCCAAGAGACAGCCTGGAAAGGCTAACCTCCAGCAATGCTACTAGAGCTACACCCCCTGGTTAACAGCTCTCACTAGTTGAAGTGCCGAAACTAGGGAACAGGCCACTCTATGCAGGCCCTCAAACTTGACTTCTGCTTGCCCCCGCGCCCTCGGGGTTACCACCTTGGACAAACATCGATACTGGCACGCTGCTCCGCTAGCCAATCCATCCCCAAAATCACATCGAACTCGGACAACGGCAAGATCGCCGCTACCA
Source organism: Platanthera zijinensis (assembly GCA_039513925.1). Classification (NCBI taxonomy): domain Eukaryota; kingdom Viridiplantae; phylum Streptophyta; class Magnoliopsida; order Asparagales; family Orchidaceae; genus Platanthera; species Platanthera zijinensis. The sequence goes on from CM077080.1 coordinate 168,271,000, forward strand.
ATATGAAGTCGACTCCCTCAAGACTCTAACAAATCCGCCCTTTAGCCCTGGTTGTCATAGACAACCCATTGGGCATGCGCACTTTCAACTCTGAGTCCGTTGCAAAGGACTCAACTCCAATCCTCTGGGTGAAACTTTCCGCAAGGAAGGAGTGCGACGCTCCCGTATCAAAAAGTACTCTAACGGGGTACCCAGATACCACTACAAAGCCTACACACACGCAACAAACATAAAAAGGCTTGAAAGGAAGAAATCTAGGATGCGGGTTGAACTCTCATACCTGTCACCACATCGATTTGGCGGATTGCTTCCTGCTGCCCAAGGTTGTAGGCCCTTGGCTGCACTGGTTGAAACCGGGAAGCACTCGACTCTGCCATTTTCCCCTTCTCTGCTGCACTGGGTCCGGAGCGTACGGTCTGCTCCTGCCTTGGCTCTTACTCAGCGCCCCCTTGGGTACAAAATCTTGCTATGTGGCCTGGCTTGCCACAACTGTAACACGTCTGCGGTCCCTTAGAGCGTGACCCTCCGGACTTCCAATTACTTTTCTCGCCCGACTTATATGGGGAAGGCTTCTTCTTCCATCGGCTCCCTTCCGCCTTTCCATGGAACTGAGCAGGCTTCTTCTCCTCCCCCTGCTTGGGTGTGAAACCCTTGCGATGTTGGGATCGCTCCATGTCACTCTCCAAAATTCGGGCCGCCTCCACCAATTCGTTGAAACCCGCACGTTTCATCGATATGAGAGGTTGTCTTAGATTCTCCCTCAATCCATGATAGAAGAGATTGTCCCTCTCTTCATCGTTTGCCATGGTCGTCCCTGCATAACGACCCAAGCGAGAAAATTCCTGAACATACTCATCCACTAACTTGTCTCGCTGCACCAGATGTAGAAACTGCCTCTGGAGGGCTAACCTCGTTGAGGTGGGTATGTACTTCTTCAGGAAGGCATTCCCAAACTCCTCGATGGACGGTGTGCGTCCTAGAAACTGCCGGCCACTGTGGCTCACCCACCATAACTTGGCATCTCCCTCCAACATAAAGGCTGCGAACTCTGCCTTTTTCTCTTCTGGCGCCTCTGCCGCCCTCAGAAGCTCCTGAATTCTAGCCCACCAATCCTCTGCATCTGTGGGCGTGCCGATTCCCTTGAAGGTTGGAGGGTGGAAACTCAGAAAGTATTTCATTTGCCGGTCCCCCTGCCCGACAACCACTCTCTCGGCCTGCGGCTCCGCCCGCCTGGCCTCCTCAACCGGCACGGTCGCTGCCGTGACCGGGGTAGCAGGAGTTGCTACCTGAGCAACGGGAGCTGCTACCTGTGCTGTCGCTGCAGCTTGGGACGCCACCATCGCTTCTGCAAGCATACGGTAGAAGTCGGCCGGTGTGACCCCCAACCCTAGCGGACCTTGCGCAGTCGCACTACTTGCCGAGAGCTCTTCTCTTGGCCTCGAGGTCCCAGCCTCATTGCTTGCACTCTAAACACAAGAAGGAAAACGCAAATCAGTCTCTAATTGCAAGACTCGAACACAGGGACACTCATGGTCCCGCGATACTCCTATGTGGATAACTTCTTATACGCGACTCGACTTATACTTTCGACCGCGAAACTTCTCATTGGAACGCAAACCTCCCTCTGATACCAAATTGTAACACCTCCCCTGTAAAGACCATATAATATGGGTCCGGCCGGGGCCCCACAACATACGGACGCCATAGCTTCAGTATTAAAAGATGATATGAAAACTACCCAATCTCAAAACTCCAGACAAACACAGCGGAAACAGAATACTAACAGACAGAAGTTATCCACTAACGGTAGAGTATCAAATGGCCTTAAGGCCTTACACAATAATAGTCCAAAAATATAAATGTGCCAAGCACTCCTAAGCTACCTCGGCATGCAAGCCGGACATAAACATAACAAGAGTAGCAAACACAAAAGGAAAATCCAAGCACAGCAACACTTCATGAGGCTTAGGGCTTTTCGCCCGGCGCGCTAGCTCCTGCATGCGATCCTTGCCCTGTAAGGATTTGAAGTAACGTGGTCAGCAAAGGCTGACCTCTACTGTGTAACAAACACATCTCCTCCCGGCCGTCCCTAACGGACCCCGGGGTACCACTCCACCTGCAAGTTAGCACTTCGTATACCAAAAGAGTATATATAATAAAGCGGTAAAACAGGCTTGGATGTCTCATACAGCATACATGTTCTCTATGTTTTGTACAAAGTGAAAGGGCCTACTATGCAGCATGAATGCAACCCGGGTTTCACCCAAGGCACCCTAGTTTGTATGCATCTAGCACAACATCAAACACTGGGTACTTCCATTTCCCCATTGGCTTAAAGCCGCAAACACAAGGGAACCACCATGTCCCTAACGGCACACACGCCGTCACACGAAACCTCGCAAAGGCCCCACCCGCACAAGGGTCATACACCCCGGGCTTGCCCGCACATTCTGACTTCACACGTCAGGGTTCCGTCTCACACCGACCGATTCTAAGAAGCCTTGCTAGACCCCACCCGCTCATGGCCACATTGCTCGGGCTTGCCCTCCGCTCGACATTCTCGTCAGTCCCACACAAGGGGCTAGTCTCGCCGGGACACTTTCCCCACATGACTTGCGCGTCACGGGATAGCCAGCCGACCACGGAGACATAGCCGCGCCTTTGCACAGCACAAACAAAGGTTTCCCCACCCCAATCACCATTCACACCGTATCTTTCCCGTGCTCCAAGGAAACCATCTGCCGCAAGAAGCGGAGCTAGCCTTGTCTGGTTCCGACTACGAGTACTCATTCAATTAAAGGGGGAAAACGCATACACACAATGGCGTATGCCGCAACGGATTTCTACCGAAACCTCACATCTCGCTATGCAACATCACCGGGTCGGACTAACGGTCACGACCACGGCTTCACCCACAATGCCTAATCCGCTAACGGAGCGGATCTCTAATGCAAAGCATGCCGGGATGAACATACTCCACCCGGAGGTTCCTCTTGAACCTAGGCTACACGAATCCCTCTCATGTGAAAGATTCGATGCTCAAAATACGAAAGGAAGGGGATGCTATTCATGCATCCTAAATCCTAAAAACCGAGAGGAGAAGTGTCGTTACCTTCCGTCCCCTCTTCCTAGCCATGGAGAAGATTTGCTCGGTTGAAAACCACCACAACGCTCCCACCTTCGCGGATCTGAACTCCGCTCGCGAAACGGACCTCCGAAGCTTCGCCGGTGGCCGGATCTTGGCCTTCTTCCTCCTCCTTGCTCTCCCTTCTCTCTAGAATCAAGAGAGATAAAGATAGGAGAAAAGTGAGGGTTTCAAACCCTATTCCCGAGTTTAATCCCTCAGATCTAGCCCCCAGCCGTTGGATCTCAATCAAAGAAACGGACGACCACGATTCGGCCAAAAATCACAAAAACTGGGCCGAACACGGGTTGCAACACGGCCGTGTGCTAGGCCGTGTTACCCATTCGCCGTCTCTACCGATTCGAAAACTAGCACACGGCCTTTGACACGGCCTCCGACACGCCCGTGTCGCCTTTGACACACCCGTGTCGAGACCCGTGTCACGCCCCCCACCGACCAATTTTCCTAGTCAGAGAAGTACACGGCCAAAGACACGGCCAAAGACACGGCCTTCGACATGCCTATGTCAGACCCGACACGGCCATGTCGTGACCCGTATCACGCCTAGCAGAATAAATCCTGCAAACAGCCCGAGAAGGACACGGCCAGGGACACGCCCGTGTCCCAGGCCGTGTTCCTGAGCTCGACGAACGTCGACCCTCAGAACGTCGACCACAGGCTCCGCGGTCGACCACGCCCTGACACGCCCGTGTCACGCCCTTGACACGCCCGTGTCGCCTGCTCCAAAACCCAAACTTGGCTAAAACAATGCCGTCGATTCCCCTTCCAAGTTTTGGGGTGTTACAAACTACTTGAGTGGTTGATTAATTTCTGCTTTCAAGATGATTTACCCTACTCAAAGAAAACAACACAGCAAAGCACATAGTATAGTGGTTCCCCAACTATGTACATACACTTTCCTCCCGCCAATCTAACTATCTTGTTAGACTAGGCACTTCTCCAAAATTCTCCAAGGAGCTTACACCTAAGGCCCTCAGCCTTACACTCAGATTCTTCAAAGAATCCAAACTCAGAACCATAAGGGTTCCAACTTCAGAGCCCTACAGAGCTCCTATAGCTCAGTGATCCACTGATCACCTACCTTAGCCTTATTTCTTAGGCCTACAACTTTGCTCTACAGCCCTACAGTTTTAAGCACACAACCCTACTGTCAGAGTGCTGCAACACTCCTACAACTCAGTACCCTTTTAGGTACTTATAGCTTAGATCAAGATAAACTGAATCCTACAGGATGAAAGTGGGTTGATGGATATTCTTGACACAAGGGATATTTCTCCGTGTCAAGCTTCTTGACCGAGATAGACTCAGCCCAAAAATTACTACAGGAGATAATTTCCTTAGTCTACCTTTACTGGACTAAGATATACTTAGTCCTAACTACTTCCATAGCAACAAGTAATTACTTATGTTGGAATTTACTTGCAGAGCAATGTTCTGCCTCTCCCTGGACTAAGACAGAAGCTCGGCCCTCTCTTCTTCACATCAACAATGATCCTTATGCTGGAAACAACTTGCAGAACCCGGTTCTTCCCTTCTCTCTTTCCGGGGTTGAGGTGATTCAACCCTAACCTTGACTCCAGAGGAGTAGTCCCCTGAGCCTTCTTTCAGATCTCTGCTTCTTCAAGATTTCTTCTCTTCACAGCTTACAGATAAAGATCTTCAAGTTCTTGAGTTGCTAGAACTGTGAAGAATCTGCAGCAAGGGTTGACCCTTGGCTGCAATCTTATTCTCAGAGAAGATACTCTGAACTAGCTTGCTGGTGCAAGTGAGAATGACACCAGCTATCTTGTTGTTGGAGATATTGATTCCAACAGCTGACTTGCTCTCTTTCTTTCTCAGTTTGAGCTTCTAGTTCAATAACTCAACAACAATGGCCGGGAAAAAGTACAACTATTACTTCTTTTATGTATTGAGACCCAATGACTCTTTAAGAAATGGGCCCCTCACATTTAATGTTGGCTGCAAATTTTCTTTTATGCCAACTGCCATATAGTAGGTTTGCGGTAACCTTTGTCGCGTACTGTAGTCATCCCGCCACTTATTTGAAATATATTGACTTGTTGACTTGTTAATGTCACCAGCTATGGACTTAGCCAAAAATCAAGCATCAGAGAATATGCTTTGAGTGAGTAAGCATCATTCAATGCGAAAACACTTAGACAGATTCACTATCTCTTGGCGTTAAGTGAGTCACCTTCACTCAATGCCAAACTACTTAGAATACGAAGTTTGATTCTAGGAATTGAGTGATTCAGCTCCACTCAATGCCAATCATGCTTTATCATCTTTCAGTTGTTTGGCGTTGAGTGAGTAAGCATTACTCAATGCCAAACCCCTTAGACAAAATTCTGTCTTCACTAGGCGTTGACAGCGTTGAGTCAGTAACTTCCACTCAATGCTTTTTTCCTTAATAAAGTTTCTGCTTTTTCAGTAACATAAGTATTGAGAGCGTTGAGTGAACATGCCTCACTAAACGCTTTCTGCCTTAGCCAATTTTCTGCTTATTATGCAACATAAGCGTTGAGAGCGTTGAGTGAACATACCTCACTCAACACTTTATGCCTTAGCCAATTTTTTGCTTATTCACTAGCATGGTGTTGAGTAAGTTGACTTCACTCAATGCCTGTGGACTTAACCATATTTTAGCTCATTTCAACTTCAGCCTTTTATTGTCGTAGCCTATCTCACAGCCTTTTGTTGTATGGCGTTGAGTGAGTTGACTTCAATCAACGCCTATGGACTTGGCCATTTTCTAAGCTTGACATTACCTTGGCTTTGATTGTATAGGCTTCACTCAACGCTATAAGCCATCAAGCATTGAGTGACTGACCTTCACTCAATGCCTGTGGGCTTAAATAGTTTTGTCTTTCCACAAATTAGGTAAGAACTTACCTGACTTAGACACTTAGGCTACCTATCCCATCATAGCTTATTAGGACAAACTGCAATCATTCACTTTAAACACAAGTTAGATCACAACATGTGTATACATTGTTTTGCTAGTCCTTCTTCAAATTCAGGACATTGGGATCAATGGACCCAACACTCAGCTCACATTTTGTCGAGCTAAGTTCAAAGCTTGAGTTCATCGAGCTCTGCTCACATTTCATCGAGCTAAGTTCAGAGCTTGAGTTCTGAGTTCGTCGAGCTAAGTTTAGATTTTGTCGAACTGAGTTTTGAGTTCATTGAGCTCAGTTCACCATTCATCAAACTCAGAAAGAGTCTAAGCCCAGTGCTTATTAAACACAAAAAATTGGCTAAGGCAGAAAGCTTTAAGTGAGGCGTGCTCACTCAATGCTCTCAATGCTTAAGTTGCTGAAGAAGCAGAAATTTTGTTAAGGCAAAAAAAGCATTGAGTAGAGGTTACTAACACAATGTTATCAACTCCTTGTGAAGACAGAATTTGGTCTAAGGGGTTTGACATTGAGTGATGCTTACTCACTCAATGCCAAGCAGCAGAATGCTGATAAAGCAAGTTGGCGTTGAGTGAAGCTGAATCTCTCAATGCCTAGAAACAAACTTTATATTTAAGTAGGTTGACGTTGAGTGAAGGTTACTCACTCAACACCAAGAGACGGTAACATTATCTAAGTGGTTTGGCATTGAGTGATGCTTACTCACTCAACGAATATTCTATAAAGCTTGATTTTGGCTAAGTCCACAAGTGCTGATGTCAGCAAAATCGACAAGGTCAACTAAGGTCAATTCAGACACGGGGAAGCTACACTACACGACAAAACTTATCGTGAAGCTAATGTACATCTTCTTCTATTAAAGCAAGGTACAGCTGGAAGCTACATGTGGGGCCCACCGATCTCTAAGAGTCATTGATGTAAGACCCCCATTTTTTTTTCTTTTTCGACACCAGGGTCTTAGGCCTAGAACCGCCGCCTTGCGGTGACACCTTCGCACCCGGGAAGGTCGTCACTACAAGACGCCGATTCTGCCGGCCAATTCGATCATAACAGTAGCAATATACTTAAGAAGGTAGCAAGTCCACAAAGAGAATCACATATATAGAAATAAACTCCACGAAGGGAGTGTCCACAGATAGTGCATATAAAGAAAATCACGGGCTTATGCCCGGTACATCAAGTCCTCACTACATTTCACTCATCGCGGAAGCAAACTAATACAACTACTATAGATCGGAACTCACTGTCCCTGCTGTCTGGACTCCAGTGCTAGACTGTCCGATCTCCAAACGTGCCGACCTCCGGGGCTGCTCCTCCATGCCGGGCTCCGTGGTCCCCTAAATGATGTGGTTCGAAAACCGTTAGTCTAAAAGACTAAGTCCTATCGTCCCCCACCCCTTCCCCCATGGCTCCTAAAGCACCGAGCGGGGAGAAGGAAAGGGAAGGACATGAAGGTGGAGAGTATTCAAATTTCAGATGGCAGCGGAACTAAACTAACAGTGTAAGATGATAATAATCGTACAAAATAAATAAGTAACCTTAACTTATACGAGTATACATAAGCTAAGGGATCTTTTGCAGGGCTCCTATCGTATAAAAAGTCCCATACCGATTTATACGATAGGGTGTCGGTTCTATTAGCAGGTTTATAAAGTTGAAAGAGAACCTTGACTTATAGGCACGCTCGCACAAACTTATAGGCCAAGGGGTCGTTTAGCAAGGCCTAATGTATAGAGCGTCCCATACCGCTTATACATTAGGTGTCAGGTTATATGCGATGGTTATGCTATGAAATACATTTATGCCATGATGTGAACATGCATGTGCAACTCACCCACTCGAATCTGTGTACACAGACCTTTAGTTCCCCCTTTCGGAGCCGTTACCTCCCAGGATACCTCCGTAGTGGCATACGGAAGCGGTGGGTTGGGCCTCGCCCACCTCTAAACCAGTAAAGCACTACCGGTCAGACCTATCGTACGCCTCAACGCTTGGTGCACTAAGCGGACGTCTGCGTACTCTTGCCGGCTGGCGCACCGGACTTCTGTTAGCAAGGTGCTAACCACACTTGCCGAGCCAACCATATTGGTGTCGGTGCATCGAACTCCCCAATATAGAAGACCCACCACCTTAAAACCTTTTATGCACATACAATGGTTATGAGTCAACCAACCAACCGAGCCGAAGCTCACCAGACACCATCACAACTACTGGGTTTATTGCCCAAGTAACCTATACTATCTCCCGGGACACTGGGTGGGAAAGTGTGAAACCCTAAGTTTACTATTTACTGTATGCTTACGAAGTTTTGACTCTTCCTAATTACAACGAGAAAGACGATACGTCGAACCAGATAGGGGGTATTCTAAATAATCATCCGAATGCCCTGAATTATTTACTGGAGACTTATCATGATGCAAATGGACTAAATCCAAAAGATTATCATTTTTCCAATTATTCTGATATTTATTTAAATTCCCGTAAAGCTTCTAAGGGCTACCCCTTGAGCATGAAGTGCACTTTTCAGAAAGGTATAAAGCTTCATAAATTCATGATAAATTCTAAATAACCATTTAACAATAAATCCAAGATATAACCATTTTTCAAGTATTCAAGTGACACTAATCAATTTTTGAAAATATATCCTTTTTCCTTTTATTAATGAAGTAAGTGCAATAAATATTCATCCAAAAATTCTTAATTAATTTTCTAATGTAGATACTGACCTAAAAACATCATTGGCCAAATTTCATAATTATACAGTAAGTAAATTGCTCAAAATGATGCAAACAAACTAGATCCAAAATTGCTAAATGCAGACCACCAAGTCAATCTTCCTGTAAAATGGGATGTATAAAAAATAATCATCCTACACCCCTATAATAATTAATGGAGGTTCATTATGACCTTTAAGTTCTAAATCCAGAGTTCCAAAATTTTCCTTACTTATTTGATAATTCATTTAATTATTTTAATGTCTAAAATTTCCAAAAATGAACATGAAGTACTACTTTCATTCAAGGAATCATTTTACAAATTTTATATGTTACTCAGAATAATGATATAACTTATCTTCCAAAATATATGTTTCTTTTCAGTAAAGCTTTATCTTTAAATCAAATATTCATTTAAGTCCTTGGAAATTCATTTAATAAATATAAAATAATGTATTGCTTCCAAAAATTCAGGGAAATTTCAATTATGAATCTAATGGCATATACATGGTTTGGGACAAATTTCATAATTTATTTATTAGTAAATAGGCTTAAATGAATTTTTGAATAATTCCATCAAATGACAATCTTGTGAACTAACTACCTCATATACTTGTCCAAGAATTCTTATAAAATTTATATAAACTCTTTATGCTTCCAAACAACCTCTGCCAAAATTTCAGGACCTCTCAATTATCAGAAGTAGCATAATAAATTATTTACTTAATTTAAGCATTTCTTGGATTACAAATGAAGTGCTATAATTATTGACTCAAAATTCCCCATTAAATTACCAGAGGCTCATAATGTCCTTAACACCAATCTACCAAAATTTAATCTTAGTTTGAGGTGTTTAGTTAGCCCATTTCAATCCTAGAATGTTTGTGCCCTAAACTAGGGTTAGGGATTTTAGGGCCCTAAACATTCCAAAATGCCCTAATAATTTTACCAGAGGGTTATATTTACCAAAACTCTATCCCTACAAAATTTCATAGCCATACAAGGTGATTTGACCATATGCCCTTCACAAGGTACAAAAGCCCTTCCTTAGGGTTTGACCTAAGATCTTGGGCCAAACCAACTCCACTGCCCCCAAATTTCCTTTGGGAGGTGTATCCTGTCATCCCAAACTAGTGTACAAAATTTGAACCTCTGTTGAGGTGAATTGGACACTAAAAGCCAAAATTACAATTTGGACCAAAATACCCTTCTTAGGGCAAGGCTAGGGTTTGCTTGAATCCTATTCAAATCAACTCCAAACTTAATGAAATTTTAACCAGAGGTCTATATTGACCTCATAACCATCCCACCAAAATTTGGTTGAATTTGGACTTCATTTGACCCCTAATTTAATTTGCCCTAGCATAATTAAATTATTTACAAAAACTATAGGAAAATTATTCCCAAAAATTCCCATTTTTGGGCAGGGTCTAGGTATAGGATAGGGTGAGTCCTTGCCAAAATTTCAGCTTATTTGGACCAAGGATCAAGTGTGGGCATCCAATTTAATGACTGACTATTCATTTGTATAGGCCCCACCAAATTGAGTGCCCTGGCCAAACCAGTCACCCAATTTGGTTCAAACCAATTTTATATGAAAATAGACTCAATGGGCTACATATTTGGTGCTGACCATTATTTCTGAATTGAAGCCTAAGTATTTTTAATAATTAAAAACATTAAATACATTAAGTGTGACAGAATTCATTAAAATGAAATATATAAACCTATAGTTAGAAATCTAATGCAGCACGAATCTTGATGTAAAACCGACGGGATCCGGTTATCTCCTTCCTCCAGCCGACGGCCAGGATTACCCCCGCCTGGGCCAACTTCCAGCGGCTGCCGCCGTCGCTCCGGCCACCTCCCCGGCCTGCCACCGCCGCCGACACCTTCGTGGTGGTCGGGGCTATCTTCAGGCGGCGGCACGGCCGCCGGGAAGCCCTATTCCGGCGAACCCGACAACCTCAAATCCATGGAAAAATCGTGATTTTTTTGATTTGGATCGGGCTCAATTGAGCCCGAACCTTGGACCTATCGATTTCTAAGATCTGTCCATGAGTTAAGGAGTGGAGGAGAACCTGTTTGGCGGCCTGAAGTCGGGAGGATCGTCAGATTGGCATGGTGGTGGCCGGTGGTGGTCGGATTGCTCAAAGATGCAGGAAAGGGCTTGGCTGCTTCAGGAAAAATGTGGGGAATTCTCCTTGGAGTCTAGGGGAGCTTTTAAAGTGGAGAGGGGAGGTGTTAGGTGGCTGAAAACACCTTGGCCATTTTTGGCCAAGGTCAAGCTTGGCGGCTTGGTAGGTAGGGGAGGTGGAGCTTGCTCCAGCCAGTCCAAAAAGGCTGCTAGACTCCCCTTGTCCTTCTGAATTGAATGGGGAGGTTGGGGAGGGGGGAGGAGGAGCACAAAGTCCTCCTTCCTTCTCTTCCTTCTCTTTCTCTCTCCTCCATGGATGACTTTCTCTCTCCTAGTCATCAAGCCTGAAATTTAGGCTCCTACATGTCACATGTCAGCCCACCAATCCATTTGGCCACTTGGGTCAAGGGTAGCCCTAAGGAAATAGGAATGAGCTTGAGTTAAGCCCATTTGGGCTAACTTGACCCAAAGTGGGACTAGGGCCCACCTAGGCCAATTTGATCCTTGAGGTTTCCTTAATAGGTCCTTGGTGACCCATTAGCCTTCCCTAGGGTCAAGGTGGGTTGAATTGGCTCTTGAAGGTCACTTGGCCCTTAACTAGGGCATTTTGACCATTTTAGGTTAAGGGTTGACTTTGGTCAAACTAGCCCCTTTGATTGGTCCCAATGGGTCCTTGGTGACCTATTGGCCTCTCACTAGGCTTATGAGGGTAGGGGTGGTGTCTATTGGGCTAAGGGACTACAATTGACCCTTGTGTAGGTCAATTTGACCCAATTAGGGCTATATTTGACTTTGGTCAACTTAGCCCTATTGACTGCTTTCCATGGGTCCTTAGTGACCCATTGACCTCTCACTAGGGTTATGGAAGTTTGGGTGGAGTATATTTGGCTAATAGACTGAAATGGATCCTTGTCTAGGTCAACTTGACCTAGCTAGGGTTATAGTTGACTTTGGTCAACTTTGGTCTTTTGACTGCTCTCCATGGGTCCTTAGTGACCCATTGACCTCTTTCTAGGGTTATAAGGGTATGGGTGGGGTCTTGGAGTCTTGGTGAAGTCCCATGATCACTTTTAGTCAAGGTTCTGAGATCTGCTAAGTGCAGACCACAGTGGCCCTATTCACACTACCAGGTCCACTTGCCTCTTCCTTGGGCTTTCTAGGGTTTTGTCATGACAAAACCACTCCTAGGGGTCTAGTTGGAAATGGGATGTTACAAATCCCAATAAACAAAACAAAGATTTCGTCCCCGAAATCCAGGTTAAGCTTACGGGGACTCCTATCGGGGAGGAAGAAACTTGTAACATCCCATGTAAGTTGAAAGTTTTATGCCACGACTCCGTGATTGACATGCGAGGTTTAAGGCGTTTGTCGATGTTAAGACCAAATAGTCCAAATGACAAAAATCTAGACCCCAATAAACAAAAGTTTAGCCCATATCCTTGAAATTTTAGTTCTACTAGTTAAACATATGAAGGGAATTGAACATTTTGAGTGGTTGCGAGGAATACCTGACTGAAGAGTTCCGGGTATCTTTGTCGCATCAAGTCCTGGGGCTCCCATGTGTGCTCCTCTCTTCCGTGATTTCTCCACAGGACCTTGACTAACGGAACCTTCTTGTGGCGTAGAACTCGTACCCCCTTGTCGTCAATCCGGACTGGTTCTAGGTGAACTGACCGATCAGATGCTATCGGTCCATCTATGGTTGAAACTTGCTGCTCTGGACGTAGTAGAGCTCTCCTAAGAGAGGATATATGGAACACGTCGTGCAGACTCGCCAGCTCCGGTGGCAGTTCCAGTCTGTATGCCAAGGGACCGATCCGCTCCTGGATCCTATAAGGTCCCATGTACCTTGGGCTGAGCTTCTTCCTTTGTCCGCGTACCCGAGTAACTCCATGCATGGGTCGGATTTTCAAGAACACTTGATCTCCTACCTGGAATTCCACCTGACGGTGCCGAGCATCGTAATACTTAGCCTGCCGGCTCTGTGCTTCCAGCATCCTATCCCGTATCAATCTTACCTGAGCCTCGGTGTCCTCGACAAACTCCGAATCCAAAGCTTTAGGGTCCTCGTCCTGTATCCATGACAGAGGAGTCCTGCACTTTCGTCCATACAAGCGCCTCATAAGGAGCCATTTTAATACTGGACTGGTAGCTGTTATTATACGAAAATTCAATTAGTGGTAATAACTTTTCCCACGGTTCACCGCGATCTAATACGCAGAGTCGTAGTAAATCCTCCAGAGTCCGGTTAGTTCGTTCCGTTTGTCCGTCTGTCTGGGGATGGAAAGCTGTACTAAATGTTAGTCGAGTGCCTAAGTAGGTCTGCACTGACCTCCATTCTCTGGAAGTAAATCGTCCATCCCGGTCCGACACGATCGTTTTGGGGACGCCATGATAACGGACGAACTGCTCCACAAATTTCCGGACTAACACTCCCACCGAGTCATCCTTCCTGATTGGAATAAACCTCGCCACCTTCGTCAGTCGGTCGATGATTACCCATATCGAATCGTTCCCTGTCCTGGATCGAGGAAGTCCATGTATAAAGTCCATGGACGATATCATCAAACTTCCACTCTGGTACTGGGAGGGGCTGTAATAATCCTGCGGGGTTTTTGCACTCCGCTTTTACTAATTGGCACGCCTTGCAACGGGTCACGAAGTAGGTGATATCCTTCTTCATTCCGGGCCAGAACATAGTCTTCTTCAGATCTGCAGTCATCTTCGTAATCCCCGGGTGTACCGAATATCGACTGTAATGAGCCTCCGTCATGATGTCTTCCCGGATCTGGCCTCCCTCTGGTATGTAGACCCGTCCTCTGAAGCATACTAAATCATCTCTCAGCGTGTATTCTCCCGCAGTGCCTGCTTTTAAGGACCGGAATACCGGATCTAGCTGGGCATCCTGCCTCTGTCCACCCTTGACCCGCTCTTGTATGTCATCCGTGGCGATTAATGATGACAGGTACTCCCGGTATAGCCCAGGGTGATCCTCGGATACTAGGGATATTTGCATTTTATCAAACATCTGAATCAACTCCAAGGCCATCAATGGTGTTCCTACTTCAGTGTTTGCGGTCTTTCGGCTCAATGCATCTGCTACCACATTCGCCTTCCCCGGGTGGTAGTGCATCTCGTACTGATAATCTGCCAAAAATTCCACCCATCGTCTCTGTCTGATATTTAGCTCCTTCTGCGTGTCCACATACTTCAAATTTTTGTGGTCGGAGTATATGTCGCAGTGGACACCGTATAGATAGTGACGCCAGACCTTTAATGCAAAAATAACAGCTCCCATCTCTAAGTCATGGATTGGGTAGTTTTGCTCATGTTTCTTCAGCTGCCGAGAAGCATAAGCTATCACATGGCCATTCTGCATAAGTACTGCACCCATGCCCTGGTAGGAGGCATCGGTGTAGACCTGGAATCCTTCTTTCCCTGAAGGGAGGGTAAGTATAGGGGCCGAAGTGAGTCGCCCCTTTAGCTCTTGAAAAGCCTCTTCACACCGTGGGGTCCAGGTAAAGGGCACCTCCTTCCTTGTCAGAGATGTGAGTGGGAGGGCGATACGAGAAAATCCCTCTACGAATTTCCGGTAGTATCCGGCAAGCCCTAGGAAACTTCGTACATCTGTGGCCGTCTTTAATTGTGGCCAGTCCCGAACTGCTTGGATCTTGGCCGGGTCCACTGCTAACCCAGCACCACTGATGATATGGCCTAGGAAGGCCACCTCCTTCAACCAAAATTGGCACTTGCTGATCTTTGCATAGAGCTTGTGCTCCCGTAGTTTCCTCAGAGTCAGCGTCAGATGTTGCGTGTGCTCCTCTTCTGTCCTTGAGTAAATGAGGATGTCATCGATAAACACGATGACAAATATATCTAAATACTCCTTGAACACCTGATTCATAAGGCTCATAAATGCTGACGGCGCATTTGTGAGCCCGAAGGGCATTACAGTAAATTCGTATAGTCCGTATCTGCTACTGAATGCAGTCTTCGAAATGTCCTCTTCCTGGATCCGTAGCTGGTAGTAGCCTGATCTCAGATCCAATTTGGAAAAGAAGTGCGCCCCTTCTAGCTGGTCAAACAGCTCATCTATCCTTGGCAACGGATATGTATTTCGGACTGTCAATCGGTTTAGAGCTCGGTAGTCGATGCACAGTCTCAGAGTTCCGTCCTTCTTTTTAACAAACAAGACCGGGGCTCCCCAAGGCGAAGAGCTCGGTCGGACAAATCCAGCCTCCACCAGTTCTTGGAGTTGGCTTCGAAACTCTGTCAATTCTTTCGGGGCCATCCGGTAAGGGGCCCTAGCTGCTGGCTTAGCCCCCGGCACCAGCTGTATCCGGAAATCCTGCTCCCGGTGCGGGGGTAGCCCAGGCAGTTTCTCCGGGAATACGTCGGCAAAATCTCGCACCACCGGAATATCCGAGGTGGAGACCTTGGTTTCAGTCATCTCAAATATTACTTCATACACTTCTTCTCCTTGTAAGTGAGCCTTGACGGCTTGTACAGACGATAGTATGAGAGGGGGAATAGATTTTATACCTTCAATGACGAGGTATGAATCCCCATGTATTACGGTAACTCTTTTGGACGTGCAGTCAATTTGAGCATGATTCCAGTTCAACCACGTCATCCCTAGGATCAAATCAAAGATTGGCATCTTTATGATCGTCGCTGGAGCTTCAAATATCCTTCCTGCCGATCTCTGCCTCCATGTTGCAGTGGGCAGAGGTGAACAACTCCGATCCGTCAGGTAGTCGTATCCTCACCATCAGACCCGTGAATCGTTCCACGCCTTCCAATCCTTCTATGAAGGCCTCCGATACAAATGAGTGCGAAGCACCCGTATCAAATAGCGTATAAGCGGGTTTGCCGCTGATGAAAACTATTCCTGGGGTTTTGGGAAAAATTAAATGTCTCAGAATTCTAGCCATGGTTTTCTTTCCTAGATGGTCACTTCTATATCAAATTTAACTTCATGAGGAAATAACTTTAACCAAAATTTTCAGACATACCAGTGATTACTTGCTCCGGGTTTCGGGGCTGAGCCAGATCCAGTGCATAAATTTGCTCCCTCTGCTGCCTACGATTTGCACCCTGGAAACCATGTCCTCGACCACGTCCTCGTCCTCCAAACTGCTGGGCATGCGGGGCATCCTGGGGTGCTGGTAAAGGTGCTCCCCTCATGGGGCAGTTTCTCCGAATGTGTCCTATCTGATGGCAGTTGTAGCACTCCGGTGGGGGAAATGCCATACCCCCGGGTCTCGGTGCCTCCCTCATCTGAAGAGGCTGAGGAGCCAGTACCACCGGCTCCCTCGGCTCTCGTCTTATTTCCTGACGAGGTTGGTCTTCTGTTCTTCTTCCTTCTCTCCCATCTGTGATGCGGCCCCGCCGCTGATCATTCCGGGCTCCCTGGCCCTGGTCCTCTGTTGGCCTTTTTCGACCCCGAGTGGTGTGCCAATCGGCCTCAATCCTCTTGGCCATTTCCAAGATCCGAGAGATAGGTCCATCAGAAACGAACAGAAGGGCCTCCCTCAAGTCCTCTCGTAGACCCTTATAAAACCTTTTTGTGTAGCCCGCCTCATCTAGTTGATACGAATCCGCGTAGCGAGCCAAGTGGTCGAACTCCCGATGGTACTCTACCACCGTCCTGGTACCCTGCTTCAACTGTAAGAACCGTTCCTCCAACTCATCCCTGGCTGATTGTGGAACAAAATGCTCCAGCAGCGCGGTCCTGAACTCCTCCCAGGTAACTTCCGCAACCTCCCTATCAACAAATCTTGTATCCAGCAGCGTCTTCCACCACCTCTTAGCATGGGACTCCAGGCAGGAGACAACCAAGGCCACCCTCTCCTCCCAGGGACATCGTATCCCAGTCAGCATTTCGTACATAATATCTAGCCACTCCTCTGTCCGTACAGCGGATTCTGTCCCCAAGTAAGATGGAGGAGAGAGTCCTCGAAAAATGCTCAGCCAATTGGCCCCCGGGTTCGGCTGCAGGGCTGGAACCTGCTGAGCCCTGAAAGCATCTAGAATGGCTGTCAGCGTTTGACCCATCTCCGAGTGTAAGAATGGAGTGGGGACCGGGGAGGTGGTGCAACAGTCGGAGTCCGCTGAACTCCGCCTTGTGGTGTTGGCTGCGCTGGGGGCTGCGTAATAGAAGACAATTATAAGAAGTCTCACAGGTTTAACTAAAAGTGGACAATTTTCCATGTGATTTTTTTCCCTTTGGGCCCACCACTGCTTCCGCTGCTTAGTTTGTCCGGAAACTAAACTCGAGCGGGCGTGTCCCAGGGTTAGTGGACTGCTACATTTCTGATCGAGGTTTGCCTCTGATACCACTTGTAAGACCCCCATTTTTTTCTTTTTCGACACCGGGGGTCTTAGGCCCAGAACCGCCGCCTTGCGGTGACACCTTCGCACCCGGGAAGGTCGTCACTACAAGACGCCGATTCTGCCGGCCAATTCGATCATAACAGTAGCAATATACTTAAGAAGGTAGCAAGTCCACAAAGAGAATCACATATATAGAAATAAACTCCACGAAGGGAGTGTCCACAGATAGTGCATATAAAGAAAAATCACGGGCTTATGCCCGGTACATCAAGTCCTCACTACATTTCACTCATCGCGGAAGCAAACTAATACAACTACTATAGATCGGAACTCACTGTCCCTGCTGTCTGGACTCCAGTGCTAGACTGTCCGATCTCCAAACGTGCCGACCTCCGGGGCTGCTCCTCCATGCTGGGCTCCGTGGTCCCCTAAATGATGTGGTTCGAAAACCGTTAGTCTAAAAGACTAAGTCCTATCGTCCCCCACCCCTTCCCCCATGGCTCCTAAAGCACCGAGCGGGTGAGAAGGAAAGGGAAGGACATGAAGGTGGAGAGTATTCAAATTTCAGATGGCAGCGGAACTAAACTAACAGTGTAAGATGATAATAATCGTACAAAATAAATAAGTAACCTTAACTTATGCGAGTATACATAAGCTAAGGGATCTTTTGCAGGGCTCCTATCGTATAAAAAGTCCCATACCGATTTATACGATAGGGTGTCGGTTCTATTAGCAGGTTTATAAAGTTGAAAGAGAACCTTGACTTATAGGCACACTCACACGAACTTATAGGCCAAGGGGTCGTTTAGCAAGGCCTAATGTATAGAGCGTCCCATACCGCTTATACATTAGGTGTCAGGTTATATGCGATGGTTATGCTATGAAATACATTTATGCCATGATGTGAACATGCATGTGCAACTCACCCACTCGACTCTGTGTACACAGACCTTTAGTTCCCCCTTTCGGAGCCGTTACCTCCCAGGATACCTCCGTAGTGGCAGACGGAAGCGGTGGGTTGGGCCTCGCCCACCTCTAAACCAGTAAAGCACTACCGGTCAGACCTATCGTACGCCTCAATGCTTGGTGCACTAAGCGGACGTCTGCGTACTCTTGCCGGCTGGCGCACCGGACTTCTGTTGGCAAGGTGCTAACCACACTTGCCGAGCCAACCATATTGGTGTCGGTGCATCGAACTCCCCAATATAGAAGACCCACCACCTTAAAACCTTTTATGCACATACAATGGTTATGAGTCAACCAACCAACCGAGCCGAAGCTCACCAGACACCATCACAACTACTGGGCTTATTGCCCAAGTAACCCATACTATCTCCCGGGACACTGGGTGGGAAAGTGTGAAACCCTAAGTTTACTATTTACTGTATGCTTACGAAGTTTTGACTCTTCCTAATTACTACGAGAAAGACGATACGTCGAACCAGATAGGGGGTATTCTAAATAATCATCCGAATGCCCTGAATTATTTACTGGAGACTTATCATGATGCAAATGGACTAAATCCAAAAGATTATCATTTTTCCAATTATTCTGATATTTATTTAAATTCCCGTAAAGCTTCTAAGGGCTACCCATTGAGCATGAAGTGCACTTTTCAGAAAGGTATAAAGCTTCATAAATTCATGATAAATTCTAAATAACCATTTAACAATAAATCCAAGATATAACCATTTTTCAAGTATTCAAGTGACACTAATCAATTTTTGAAAATATATCCTTTTTCCTTTTATTAATGAAGTAAGTGCAATAAATATTCATCCAAAAATTCTTAATTAATTTTCTAATGTAGATACTGACCTAAAAACATCATTGGCCAAATTTTATAATTATACAGTAAGTAAATTGCTCAAAATGATGCAAACAAACTAGATCCAAAATTGCTAAATGCAGACCACCAAGTCAATCTTTCTGTAAAATGGGATGTATATAAAATAATCATCCTACACCCCTATAATAATTAATGGAGGTTCATTATGACCTTTAAGTTCTAAATCCAGAGTTCCAAAATTTTCCTTACTTATTTGATAATTCATTTAATTATTTTAATGTCTAAAATTTCCAAAAATGAACATGAAGTACTACTTTCATTCAAGGAATCATTTTACAAATTTTTATATGTTACTCAGAATAATGATATAACTTATCTTCCAAAATATATGTTTCTTTTCAGTAAAGCTTTATCTTTAAATCAAATATTCATTTAAGTCCTTGGAAATTCATTTAATAAATATAAAATAATGTATTGCTTCCAAAAATTCAGGGAAATTTCAATTATGAATCTAATGGCATATACATGGTTTGGGACAAATTTCATAATTTATTTATTAGTAAATAGGCTTAAATGAATTTTTGAATAATTCCATCAAATGACAATCTTGTGAACTAACTACCTCATATACTTGTCCAAGAATTCTTATAAAATTTATATAAACTCTTTATGCTTCCAAACAACCTCTGCCAAAATTTCAGGACCTCTCAATTATCAGAAGTAGCATAATAAATTATTTACTTAATTTAAGCATTTCTTGGGATTACAAATGAAGTGCTATAATTATTGACCCAAAATTCCCCATTAAATTACCAGAGGCTCATAATGTCCTTAACACCAATCTACCAAAATTTCATCTTAGTTTGAGGTGTTTAGTTAGCCCATTTCAATCCTAGAATGTTTGTTCCCTAAACTAGGGTTAGGGATTTTAGGGCCCTAAACATTCCAAAATGCCCTAATAATTTTACCAGAGGGTTATATTTACCAAAACTCTATCCCTACAAAATTTCATAGCCATACAAGGTGATTTGACCATATGCCCTTCACAAGGTACAAAAGCCCTTCCTTAGGGTTTGACCTAAGATCTTGGGCCAAACCAACTCCACTGCCCCCAAATTTCCTTTGGGAGGTGTATCCTGTCATCCCAAACTAGTGTACAAAATTTGAACCTCTGTTGAGGTGAATTGGACACTAAAAGCCAAAATTACAATTTGGACCAAAATACCCTTCTTAGGGCAAGGCTAGGGTTTGCTTGAATCCTATTCAAATCAACTCCAAACTTAATGAAATTTTAACCAGAGGTCTATATTGACCTCATAACCATCCCACCAAAATTTGGTTGAATTTGGACTTTATTTGACCCCTAATATAATTTGCCCTAGCATAATTAAATTATTTACAAAAACTATAGGAAAATTATTCCCAAAAATTACCATTTTTGTGCAGGGTCTAGGTATAGGGTAGGGCGAGTCCCTGCCAAAATTTCAGCTTATTTGGACCAAGGATCAAGTGTGGGCATCCAATTTAATGACTGACTATTCATTTGTATATGCCCCACCAAATTGAGTGCCCTGGCCAAACCAGTCACCCAATTTGGTTCAAACCAATTTTATATGAAAATAGACTCAATGGGCTACATATTTGGTGCTGACCATTATTTCTGAATTGAAGCCTAAGTATTTTTAATAATTAAAAACATTAAATACATTAAGTGTGACAGAATTCATTAAAATGAAATATATAAACCTATAGTTAGAAATCTAATGCAGCACGAATCTTGATGTAAAACCGACGGGATCCGGTTATCTCCTTCCTCCAGCCGACGGCCAGGATTACCCCCGCCTGGGCCAACTTCCAGCGGCTGCCGCCGTCGCTCCGGCCACCTCCCCGGCCTGCCACCGCCGCCGACACCTTCGTGGTGGTCGGGGCTATCTTCAGGCGGCGGCACGACCGCCGGGAAGACCTATTCCGGCGAACCCGACAACCTCAAATCCATGGAAAAATCGTGATTTTTTTGATTTGGATCGGGCTCAATTGAGCCCGAACCTTGGACCTATCGATTTCTAAGATCTGTCCATGAGTTAAGGAGTGGAGGAGAACCTGTTTGGCGGTCTGAAGTCGGGAGGATCATCGGATTGGCATGGTGGTGGCCGGTGGTGGTCGGATTGCTCAAAGATGCAGGAAAGGGCTTGGCTGCTTCAGGAAAAATGTGGGGAATTCTCCTTGGAGTCTAGGGGAGCTTTTAAAGTGGAGAGGGGAGGTGTTAGGTGGCTGAAAACACCTTGGCCATTTTTGGCCAAGGTCAAGCTTGGCGGCTTGGTAGGTAGGGGGAGGTGGAGCTTGCTCCAGCCAGTCCAAAAAGGCTGCTAGACTCCCCCTTGTCCTTCTGAATTGAATGGGGAGGTTGGGGAGGGGGGAGGAGGAGCACAAAGTCCTCCTTCCTTCTCTTCCTTCTCTTTCTCTCTCCTCCATGGATGAATTTCTCTCTCCTAGTCATCAAGCCTGAAATTTAGGCTCCTACATGTCACATGTTAGCCCACCAATCCATTTGGCCACTTGGGTCAAGGGTAGCCCTAAGGAAATAGGAATGAGCTTGAGTTAGCCCATTTGGGCTAACTTGACCCAAAGTGGGACTAGGGCCCACCTAGGCCAATTTGATCCTTGAGGTTTCCTTAATAGGTCCTTGGTGACCCATTAGCCTTCCCTAGGGTCAAGGTGGGGTTGAATTGGCTCTTGAAGGTCACTTGGCCCTTAACTAGGGCATTTTGACCATTTTAGGTTAAGGGTTGACTTTGGTCAAACTAGCCCCTTTGATTGGTCCCAATGGGTCCTTGGTGACCTATTGGCCTCTCACTAGGCTTATGAGGGTAGGGGTGGTGTCTATTGGGCTAAGGGACTACAATTGACCCTTGTGTAGGTCAATTTGACCCAATTAGGGCTATATTTGACTTTGGTCAACTTAGCCCTATTGACTGCTTTCCATGGGTCCTTAGTGACCCATTGACCTCTCACTAGGGTTATGGAAGTTTGGGTGGAGTATATTTGGCTAATAGACTGAAATGGATCCTTGTCTAGGTCAACTTGACCTAGCTAGGGTTATAGTTGACTTTGGTCAACTTTGGTCTTTTGACTGCTCTCCATGGGTCCTTAGTGACCCATTGACCTCTTTTTAGGGTTATAAGGGTATGGGTGGGGTCTTGGAGTCTTGGTGAAGTCCCATGATCACTTTTAGTCAAGGTTCTGAGATCTGCTAAGTGCAGACCACAGTGGCCCTATTCACACTACCAGGTCCACTTGCCTCTTCCTTGGGCTTTCTAGGGTTTTGTCATGACAAAACCACTCCTAGGGGTCTAGTTGGAAATGGGATGTTACAGTTGATCAGCGAACTACAAAAGGAATTGATAGGCCCAAGAGAGAAACAACTTTAGGGAATACAATATTAAAAAAAGGAGAGTAGTTAATAAGTTGTAAATATACGTATTTTATAGTACCTTATTTAAGTCATTTTAGTTTATTTTTGTTATTTTTATTTATTTATTGTTCAATAAATTACTTCTTTTTGTAAATATTATTCTAACTTAAGTTTATTTTGTTTTCTGAAATTTTTCAAAAAAAGTCAAAAAATCACCCGACACGCCCGTGTCCCAAGACCCAACACGCCTGTGTCACACCTTTGACGTTCGTTTTCTCAACTCGACGTTCGACAATCAACGATCACGGAACACGCCCATGTCCCAAGACCTGACACGCCCGTGTCACGCCACTAGTTCAAGATCAGCTACTGTTGACATCAAAAATGCAAGGTGCCCTGACACGCCCCCTAACACGCCCCCTGACACGCCCCCGACACACCCGTGCCCAACATATGTCGCGTCCAGAATCTTATAAAATTCAATCCAGTAAATGAAATTTTTACTTCTTTAGCACACCAGACCTGACACGCTCGTGTCCCATGCAACAACACGCCCGTGTCACCCCCTTTTTTTAAAAAATACAGATTTTTTGTATGAACTCTTGTTCACCTTTTTTAGACCATATTGTTGTTTGAGAGCTGCTTGGGTGCTTTTGTGCAATGTAAGGTGATTTTTCCACCCTCCCTTTCATGTTTTTTTTAGCTTCTGCTTTAGCTTTGTAATCCAACTTTTTCCCTTAAATAAAATTTGGTAGTTTTTCTCTCCTCATGATGGTATGGAATGCATTTGAGTGCCCCAATTTCAATGATATTTTATTTTTGTATTTCCTTGTTTTTCTCTTTATGAAATGTGTGAGTGAGTTTGTGAGTGATGTTTTAATTCATCTTGTTTTTTTTGCTAATATGATAGGATGTTATAGTATTTTTCCTTGCAAAAAAAATTTGTTGTTAGGATAGTTTTTATTTTTTTTCCTATCTTCTTTATGTTTTCATTCTTAGGATTTATACAAGATCTTTTAAAATTGATTTTGTTTTTTTACTTAGCTTTGTTTTAGGATTGTAAAATCTTTTTTGTTATTTTCACTTTATTTTCACTTTTTAATCACTTTTATGGAATCCTAAGAATGAAAAAGTAGTAATTTTAATTTTTAAAGGACTTTAGTTTTTTGCTTTGTTTTGAAAACCTTTTGCTCTTTTTATTTTTATTTGTTCTTTTTATGTGTTTTTGGTAAGCTTTAGGAGTAGGAATGTTGTAATTTTAATTTTTAAGTAACTTTGTTTTTTCTCTTTAACAGTGTGTGTGAGTGTATGAGTTATCTTTTCATTTTGTTTTTTTTTTCAAATTTGATGAAGTGTGTGTGAGTGTATGAGGTAATTTTTATCGCTTTCTTTATGGCTTTCTTCTATTACGTAGAGTACGTGCGTGTACGAGATAATCTTTACAGCTTTCTTTCAATTATGAAGAGTGTGTGCGTGCGTATGCATTTATTTCCCTCCAACTCATTTGAGAAGGACTCGCTTTATTTCCCGCCTACTCGTTTGAGTATGACTTGTACATGGATTTATTTACCGCTTACTCATTCGAGTAGGACTTGTCATTTGCCGCCTACTCGTTTGAGTAGGTTTTGTACATGCATTTATTTCCCGCGTACTCATTCGTGTAGGACTTGTCATTTTACTTATGGTTTCGTTGAGTATGTGAGTTCTTGCCTTAATTTAGCTTTTCAATTTTTTCTATACTTTGTGTTGTTCTTTTTGTCTTCTTCTTATAACCCTTTAACGCTTAGTTGCGAGCTCAGGCCTCATAAAAATCATAAGTCGTCCTCATACCGATGAGTGGCTAATCGTCTTTAGCCCTCGGCATTGATGAGCATAGGTACATATGAAATCTCTCTAAATAATTAAAGAATCTTTTCTCACTTAATTAAAGGGCTTAAGGTTTGCCCCGGGTTAACAACACATAGAACCACATATCGATGTGTGGGCTCTATTTCCATTATCCATACGCTAGCTAGCCGAGAGGCCGTGCGTATAGACTGATCACCCCGTGGTAAAAAGAGTTGTGTGCATACCTTCGAGAGAGGAGAAGCGTAACTCTACCGGATTGGGTTCCCCACCCAATAATGGGGTTTTTAGCTTAAAGCGGGCATTAAGAGGAATCCTTCGTCAGACGATAGTTCAGTCGAATAGTCTTAATGTTCAGGTTAGCGATATCCCTATAGCTAGGTGAGCTTATATTTGTGAAAACTCTACGGCCATGTTGCCTTTAATTAATTTGAAAACTAAGTTCTATCATTATTAAGAGTCGTTTTAGTTTCGATCCGATTCGGTGCCGAGCTTTAACCCTTCATCGAATTTTCTAAATCATTTTTGTGCCTTTATTTTACCCGCCTTAGTTAATTAAAATCCCCAACGAATATTAATAAAAATAATAGTTACTCCCTGAGCAGTAGGGATAATCAACCCGACCCCGAGAATAATACGACCTCGGTATTCCCCCGAATATCGAGTACTACATTTGATAGGTGCACTTGACTCCTTTCGTTAAAAACTCGCTTTTTAGCAAGTCCGTGACGTTCGACTCATCGAACCAACCACCGAAATTAGAGTCTATTCGTGAGCAATCAAGTTTTTGGCACCGTTGCCGGGGAGTTTCTTGAGTTATTTTTTCGAATTCCGGAGTTTATTACTTTTACTTATTTTCTAAATACTTAAAAACTCTATTTAAAATTAAAAAAAAAGAGTTTATTTTATTTATATTATTGGGTGTATGACCCGTAGACAACCCTCAGAGTCTGAAAATTTTGATTTCGATCTTGAGATCGAACTCTCCCTTGCGTGTATTGGATCTCATTGACGAATTCCTTTTTTAGACCTCGAAGAATCTATCGGAGAACCCTCTGCCGTAGTTATGGCCGACCCTAACCCTGCCCAAGCGGCCGAGCATACTATGTCTTATTACGCCCGACCTTATCTGGATGATACTGGGTCTAGTATTGTTCACCCTACGGTGGCGAATAATTATTTCAAAATAATATCAAGTGACATTCAAATGGTCCAAAACACCGTGCAGTTTGATGGACTGTCGGATGAGGACTCAAATGTACACTTGTCCAATTTTTTGGAAATATGCGACACCTTTAAGATTAATCGCATCATTGATGACGCAATTCGCTTGCGCCTATTTCATTTTTCCCTTAAATCCAAAGCTAAGGCGTGGTTGAATTCCTTCCCGCGAGGATGTATCACCACCTGGGCTGAGTTGACGGAGCGGTTCCTGACGAAGTACTTTCCGCCCGCAATAACTGCAAAGTTGCGGGCAGACATTTCTTCGTTTGTGCAAAATGATCCTGAGTCTCTATATGAGACTTGGGAATGATTTAAGGAGTTCCTCCGCTGGTGCCCGCACTACGCGCTTCCAACGTGGTTGCAGGTACAAATTTTTTACAATAGCCTTAATTTTCAGACACCTCAAATGATTAACACGGCTGCCGGGGCACAATAAAAAAAACCCTCGAGGCTACCTAGGCTTTATTCGAAGAAATGGCTAGGAAGCCTATCAGTGCAACGTACTGCGGGGACGCCCAAAGCAGGCGCCCGGACTTTTTGAAGTGGATGCCACTGCTCTCTTGACCCTTCAAATTAAAAGGTTAACAAAGCATGTGGCGGAGATGACTAATGCCTCATCCACTCCGCCTTATTTTATTCCCCCTAACGTGTGCGTGGCTGAAGAGTTTGTGGACTTCATAGGAAATTCGGGTCGTCCTTCCTTTAACCCCAATAACAACCCTTATAGTAATAACAATAATCCGGGTTGGAGGAATCACCCCAATTTCTCTTGGAGCAACCCGAACATTGCGCATCGTCCCCCTAATTCTTATGCGACCGCATTTTTCCCGCCTCCTCCTCCGAATCCTTCTCCGATTGAGGAAAATTTTTATAAATACATAGCATCCAACGAATCAAATATCCAGAACATCACGGGATCGCTAAAAACCCTTGAACAATAGGTTGGAAAACTGGCGAGAATGATGTCCGAGCGCGCGCTCGGGGCACTACTGGGAAACACGGAGCCCAACCCTCGGGAGAACGTCAATGCTATAACCCTCCGTAGTGGTAAGGAGGTGGTCGATCCAAAATGGATTGATCCTCAGGTAGATATTTCACCTAAGACCCCTCTTCCCCCTTCTTCGATTACGCCGCCTTTAACAATTTTAAACGAAAAAATTATTTTAAACAAGGCCCTGTCGTATCCACATAGGTTAGATAATGAGCGTAAGGATGCGCGATACAAAAAAATTATTTTACTATTAAAACAAATTCATATTAATTTTCCCTTCTGCGAGGCGATCTCGTAGATGCCTAAGTATGGGAAATATTTGAAAGAACTTCTTTCTAATAAACAAAAATTAGAAAATATTTTGCATATCTCTCACAATGCAGACTGCTCGGCAGCTCTTACTAATAAATTGCCCCCTAAACAAAATGACTTGGGACGGTTTTCCATTCAGTGCCTTTTTGGCAATGTATTAGTAAAATACGCTCTTGCAGATTTAGGCGCGAGCATTAATTTGATGTTGTTCTCGCTCTTTAAAAAATTAGGATTGGGCACTCCGACCCCTACTAATATGCACATCCAGTTAGCAGATCGCTCGTTTAAGTTCCACATCGGGGTATTGGAGGACGTTTTTATCCGAGTAGAAAAGTTTATCTTTCCGGTAGACTTCATCATCTTGGACATCGAGGAGGACGCCGAGGTACCAATAGTACTCGGTCGCCCTTTTCTCGCCACCTCCCGTGCACTAATTGATGTGAGTAACGGTCGTCTCCTCCTTTGGGTAGGAGATGATGATGTTACTCTCTCTATTAATCCCTCTATGGAAGACTCGTCATCGAGCGACGATTTCTGCTATTCGTTAGATTCTTTTTTTTTGGAGATTGTTCTTCGCCTTTTTTTTAGTCAATTTTTCTTAACAACGATATTTTTGCGCTCGAAAATTTTTTCTACAATGAGGATAAATATATAGGCTTGCCTTTCAAACCAATTGGTTCCAAAGACATTAGAGTCAAAACCTCTCTAGAAGAACCGCCCATCCTAGACCTCAAACCCCTACCCGATTCTCTCAAATACGCCTTTTTGCGAAAAAATGATACCTTCCCATTATCATTTCTTCTCATTTGAGTGATTTGGAGACTTCCGATTTATTGGAAGTTTTGCTCAAACATTGACACGCAATTCCATGGCAAATTTCTGATCTAAAGGGGATTAACCTCTCTTTTTGCACTCATAGGATTTTCCTCAACGATAATTGCCGCAAAACCATTCAGCCGCAGCGACGTCTTAACCCAAACATGAAAGATATCGTTAAAGACGGGATAATTAAATTATTAGATGCGGGGATAATTTATCCCATTTCTGGTAGTGCGATGGTTAGTCTCGTTCATGTCGTGCCCAAGAACGGCGGTCTAGCCATAGTGGAAAATGAGCAAAATGAACTCGTCCCAACTCGTACTATTACGGGTTGGCGGGTGTGCATCGATTATAGAAAACTAAATGATGCCACCAGTAAGGGCCATTTTCCACTACCATTTTTAGACAAAGTTCTGGAGCGTTTATCCAGTCATCCATTTTATTGTTTTCTTGAAGGTTTATCGGGGTTTGTCAAAATCCCCATTTCCCACGATGATCAAGAGAAAACAACTTTTACCTGCCCGTTTGGTACCTTCACCTACCGAAGAATTCCATTTGGCCTCTGTAATACATCGGCTACATCTAAAAGATGTATGCTGGCAATCTTTGGCGAGCTGGTAGGAGAGATTATGGAAGTCTTTATGGATGACTTTTCTGTTTTCGGACGCTCTTTCTCGTGTTGTCTTCGAAATCTAGATCGTGCCCTCCAGCAATGCGAGGACATGCATCTTGTTTTAAATTTTGAAAAGTGTAACTTTATGGTTCGAGAAGGTTTTGTTCTCGGCCATATGATTTCGTTTAAGGGGA
Organism: Platanthera zijinensis; assembly: GCA_039513925.1. Taxonomy (NCBI): domain Eukaryota; kingdom Viridiplantae; phylum Streptophyta; class Magnoliopsida; order Asparagales; family Orchidaceae; genus Platanthera; species Platanthera zijinensis. Next base: position 168,299,446 of record CM077080.1, read on the forward strand.
TGGAGGTAGATAAGGCCATGGTAGAAATTATAGAAAAACTTCTGCCGCCAACCAACGTAAAATCCATTAGGCGTTTCTTAGGCCACGCGGGCTTTTATAGACATTTTATTCAAGATTTTTCAAAAATAACAAAGCCGCTTACTCGCCACTTGGAAAAGGAATCAAAATTTTTCTTTAGTAGCGAATGCGAGTCTGCATTTAATTTTATAAAACAAAAACTTATCAATTCACCCATTTTAGTGGCGCCCGATTGGTCCCTTCTGTTCGAGATTATGTGCGACGCTAGTGATATTGCCTTAAGTGCTGTTCTTTGCCAACGCGTAGACAAACACTTTCATCCAATTTATTACACTTGCAAGACACTCACTTCCGCACAAGTAAATTACACAACAACGAAAAAGGAACTCTTAGCCATAGTTTTTTCTTTTGATAAGTATCTCTCGTATATAATGCTATTTAATGTTATCATATTTACCGACCACTCCTCCCTTAAATATTTACTCGATAAAACCAACGCCAAGCCCCGCCTTCTTTGATGGGTTCTCCTCCTTCAAGAATTTGATTTGGAGATCTGGGATAAGAAGGGCATTGAAAATTTAGCCGCCGATCACCTCTCCTGTTAAGAAAATCCGGGTATGGAAGCGCTCTTCAAATCTGACAAAAATGACAGATTCCCCGAGGAACGCCTCCTAACCATAAATACCAATTCGTCTTCTTCGCCTTGGTTTGCAGATTTTGTGAACTATTTAGTTGTGCGGGTGCTCCCAAATGAATTTTCGAGCTAGCAAAAGAAGAAATTCTTTAATGAATTGAAAATTTTCTTTTGGGAGGACCCTATTCTTTTTCATATTTTTGCGGACCAGGAGGTCTGAAGATGCGTCGCGGGAGTGGAGTGCATGCAAATACTTAGGCACTTCCACGAGGGTCCGGCTGGTTGGTATTATAAAGCTAACTGGACCGCGCGGAAGGCGCTGGAGGCAGGCTTCTTTTGGCCCACTCTTTTCAAAGACGCACACACTTTTGTGCACTCCTGCGATAGCTTCTAGCGGTCGGGTAACATCTCTCGTCGCGACGAGATGCCCCAAAAAAAATTTTTTGAAAGCAAAGTCTTCGATTTATGGGGCATCGATTATGTAGGCCCCCAACCTCCTTCTTTTAAAAATAATTATATTTTAGTTGCAATCGACTACGTATCAAGGTGGGTGGAAGTGCAAGCTTACCCCACCAATAATGTGTGAGTCGTCACTACCTTCCTTAAAAAACTATTTTCTTGCTTCGACACACCTCACGCTATTATAAGTGATAGGGGAACGCATTATTGTAACACCCAAATGGCTAAGACGTTAGCAAAATACGGAGTCAAACACAAACTTGCCACCCCTACCACCCGCAACTAGTGTCCAAGTCGAGGTTGTAAATCGAGAGATTAAGCGTATATTAGAAAAAATAGTTTTACTTAATAGGAAAGATTGGTGCGTTAAACTCGACGATGCGTTGTGGGCATATCGGACGGCATACAAAACTGCAATTGGTTGTATGCCATTTCGGTTAGTCTATGGCAAAGCATGTCATCTCCTCGTAGAACTAGAGCATCGCGCTCTTTGGGCTTTAAAACTCGTAAACCTCGATGTTAACTTAGCCGCTCAAAATAGAAAAATACAACTAAACGAGCTCGTTGAATGGCGTGCAAATGCTTACGAGAGCAATAAGTTCTATAAGGAGTGTTCTAAGTTGTGTCATGATCGAAAAATCAAGACCCAAAATTTTTTTCCTCCGGGCGATCTTGTCCTTCTCTCCAATTCATGTCTTAAGCTTTTTCCGGGTAAGCAAAAATCACGTTGGTCTGGCCCCTTCAAAGTTGAAGAGGTTTGGCCATATGGGACCGTACTCATCTCCCACCCAGTAAAAGGTTCGTTTAAAGTAAACGGTCATTAGTTAAAGTCTTACATAGCGGGCGGTCCAATGATCGGTTTTAACGAAACCATAACTTTCCTCAACATTATAACCCCGTAATAATAGTCGAGCTACACGACTATAAACAAAGCGCTCCTAGGAGACACCCCACGTCTACCTTTTTCTCTCTTTCCTTATTTTTGTTTGCTACTTTTTCTAATAACACAGGGTTACTAATTGGGCCTCCTCGAACACGTTCCAGGGAAGTTCCTACCCTCCAATTTTATTTTTTTTAAATATTGCATTTTGTTTCATTTTTGTTCCGCATACTTACATTGCAACATTGGGGACAATATTGGATTTAAGTATGGGGGTGTTTTCCTGCTTTCCTATCTGCACTTCCATTTTCCGCACTAAAGTTTTTTTTAAAAATATGAAAACGAAAACAAAAAAAAAATTATAAAATGAAAATTCAAAAAAAAAAAATTTTGTTTTTTATTTTATCATCAAAAAATTTTAAAAAATTTACAAAATAAAAATTCAACAAAAAAATATATTTCGATTTACTTTGTAAATATTTTACTTTATAAATATTTTTCTTTGTAAATATTCTTTTTTTGTAAATATTCTTTTCTCTCTCCCCTCTTCCTTTCCTCCTCTTTGTAAATAACTTCTTTCTTTTTCCTTTTTTGTAAATATTTCTTAAAAAATCTTAAAAATACAAATTTTTTTTAAAACAAACATAAAACACTTCAAAAAATATATACGTCTTTTTCGCATTTTTAGTATGTATATGTATATATTAAAGACATAAACACAAAACACAAAAAAAAAGTTGATAACTTTAAAAATCCAAAAATTATAAAATAAATAAATCAAATATTCCATTCTTAATCATTTTTGCTATCCAAAAATATAGTTGCGAGTTTATTTATATGTGAATTTCATTGATTCTTTGTTAACTATTTGTTTGTTAATTAGAATATTGATAAATTTAAATAGCGGTATTAAGTTTTTAAGAATATCTTATGTTTTTCTCCTTAATATAGGGGACTTGTTTTAGGTACTACTTCAAATTTATCTAAAATAGAGGCACGTGTATTATGTTAAAAAAACAACTATAGACTTCAATTATTTCTACTTCAAGCTTCTTGAAATACAAGATTGTTCAATTTATCAAAGTTGCTCTCAAAATTTTTTTTATTAAAAGCTAGTATTCTTCTTGAAAAAAATAAACCCTATATAGCCATATTTATCATATTTTACTTGACATGATAAAATATCTATCCTTAAAAGAACCTATGTCAATGTGAATAAGATTTCATTCCGTAAACATAGGAATCCAATATTTTAAAAAATTATATGTTACGGAGTAAGAGGATAAAATTCTTTACTCCTATACATATACATTGGGTTTTATTGAAGTTGTTTAAAAATAATATATGTTAGGAAAATAAGATTTCATTTTCCTAAAGCATCCAAAAAATTTTCATCTGAGGTTCGAGAAAAAATTGCTTCGCCTCCAAGCTTAAGCCCTCTTCATAAACCAAAACAACTCCCTTAGCTAATTTCAATGATTCTAGAACTAATTTAAAATCTTTTTGAAAGCATAATTTTAAATTGCATTATTTCCTTTAAAACTCTTGTAAGCTAAAGTTCCTATAATTCCAATCTATTTTTGTTAGCTAATGATTACAATTTATGCTTGTTATTTGGTTACTTCAAGAAGTCTTTTCGGCCAAAACTTTTCCTCTATTTAAATAATTTTCATGGATTAGTACTTAACTCTTATACCCCGTATGTTTACTTAGATATCTCATAATTAATTTAAGAAGTAGTAAATTTAGGATTTCTTTTAATTCCCTATAAGTTCATCTCCAGCTTTTGCTCTAGAATAACAAAAGCTTAAGTATGGGGGTATTTGATAAGTTGTAAATACACATATTTTATAGTACTTAATTTAAGTCATTTTAGTTTATTTTTGTTATTTTTATTTATTTTTTGTTCAATAAATTGCTTTTTTTGTAAATATTATTCTAACTTAAGTTTATTTTTTTAATGAAATTTTTCAGGAAAAGTCAAAAAAACACCCGACACACCCGTGTCCCAAGACCTGACACGCCTATGTCACGCCCTCGACGTTCATTAATCTCAACTCGACGTTCGACAGTCGACGATCATGGAACACGCCCATGTCCCAAGAACCAACACGCCCGTGTCATGCCACTAGTTCAAGCTCAGTTACTGCCGACATAAAAAATGTAAGGTGCCCTAACACGCTGCCTGACACGCCCCCCCCCCCCCCGACACGCCAGTGCCCAACACGTGTCACATCCGGAAGCTTCTAGAATCAAACCCAGTCAAAGAAATTTTGACTTCTTCATCACACCAAACCCGACACGCCCGTGTCCCATGCCACGACACGCCCGTGTCACCCCCTCTTTTTTGTCTATAAATACAGATTTTTTATGAACTCTTGTTCACCTTTTTGGACCATATTGTTGTTTGAGGGCTGCCTGGGTGATATTTGTGCAATGTTTGAAGATTTCTCCCCCTCCCTTTCATGTTTGTTTTAGCTTTTGCTTTAGCTTTGTAATCCAACTTTTTCCCTTAAATAAAATTTTGTAGTTTTTTTCTCTTCATGATGGTATGGAATGCATTTGAGTGCCCCAATTTCAATGATATTTTATTTTTGTATTTCCTTGTTTTTCTCTTTATGAAATGTGTGAGTGAGTTTGTGAGTGAGGTTTTAATTCATCTTATTTTTTTGCTAATATGATAGGATGTTATAGTATTTTTCCTTGCAAAAAAAATTGTTGTTAGGATTGTTTTATATTTTTTTTCTTTATGTTTATCTTCTTTATGTTTTAGGCTTTACGTTTTCATTCTTAGGATTTGTAAAAGATCTTTTAAAAGTGATTTTGTTTTTTTTATTTAGCTTTATTTTAGGATTGTAAAACCTTTTTGTTCATTTCACTTTGTTTTCACTTTTTAATCACTTTTATAGAATCCTAAGAATGAAAAGTAGTAATTTTAATTTTTAAAGGACTTTAGTTTTTGCTTTTTTTTGAAAACCTTTTGCTCTTTTTATTTTTATTTGTTCTTTTTATGTGTTTTTGATAAGCTTTAGGAGTAGGAATGTTGTAATTTTAATTTTTAAGTAACTTTGTTTTTTCTCTTTAATAGTGTGCTTGAGTGTATGAGTTATTTTTTCATTTTGTTTTTTTCAAATTTGATGAAGTGTGTATAAGTGTATGAGGTAGTTTTTATCACTTTCTTTATGGCTTTCTTAAATTATTTGAGTAGGACTCGCTTTATTTTCCACCTACTCGTTTGAGTAGGACTTGTACTTGCATTTATTTCCCGTCTACTCATTCGAGTAGGAGTTATCATTTCCCGCCTAGTCGTTTGAGTAGGACTTGTACTTGCATTTATTTCTTGCCCACTCATTCGAGTAGGACTTGTCATTTTACTTATGGTTTCGTTGAGTGTGTGAGTTCTCTCCTTAATTTAGCTTTGTAATTTTTTCTAAATTTTGTGTTGTTCTGTCTTCTTCTTATAACCCTTTAGCACTTAGTTATGAGATCATGCCTCATAAAAATTATAAGCCGTCCCCATACCGATGAGTGGTTAATCGTCTTTAGCCCTCAGCATCGATGAGCATTTTGACATATGAAATCTCTCTAAATAATTAAAGAATCTTTTTCTCACTTTAATTAAAGGGCTTAAGGTTTACCCCAGGTTAAAGACGCGTAGAACCACATATCGATGTGTGGGCTCTATTTCTGTTATCCATACGCTAGCTAGCCGAGAGGCCGTGCATATAGACTGATCACCCTTTGGCAAAAAGAGTTGTGTGCATACCCTCGAGAGAGGAGAAGTTTAACTCTACCGGATTGGGTTCCCCACCCAATAGCGGGGTTCTTAGCATAAAGCGGGCATTAAAAGGAATCCTTTGTCGGACAAGAGTTCCGTCGAATAGTCTTAATGTTCAAGTGAGCGATATCCCTATAGCTAGGTGAGCGTTAACCCTTCATCAAATTTTCTAAATAATTTTCGCGCATTTATTTTATCCACCTTAGTTAATTAAAATCTCGAATGAATTTTCAGTAATATAATAGTTACTCTTGGAGCAGTAGACCCCGAGAATAATATGACCTCGGTATTCCACCGAATATCGAGTACTACATGTGATAGATGCACTTGCCTTCTTTCGTTAAAAGTCGCATTTTAGCAAATCCGCGACATTCAACTCATCAAACCAACCACCTAAATAATAGTCTGTTTGTGGGCCATCAGCAGCCATCTTCATCTTCTTCTCCATTGCTGCATGTAAAAAGATTGAAGCTTTCCAGCAAGAAAAGTTCAGCTAGTTGCCCAAGTCTCCATCTGCCACAGTAGATTCAGAATCAGTTTTGAAGGAAGAAGAACTTCATCCTTTGGCAGGTTCAGTGAGCTATTTTGAAGAATTAATATCAAAAGATCTTTAGACTTCAGAAACAAGTTGAGAAGTTATATTTTGAGTCCCTCCAGCAAATCCTTACCCTACTGTGAGGAGAGTTAGAGCAGAAAGTTTTCTGCTCAAGTGGTTGACATAGAGAAATTTTTCTATGTAAAATTTAATTAAACTATTTCTTATTGTAGGATCCTTCTAGATCTGAGCTATAGGATCTTTGGGTCTGAGGTAGGGCAAAATTACCCGAGCTGTAGGAGAGTGCTGCTCTCTGAGGTAGGTGAGTTTTACTCACTAAGAATTAGGGCAGTTTTGCCTGAACTGTAGGAGAGTGCATCTCTCTGAGTTGTAGGAGCAAGCTTGCTCTGAAGTAGGGCAATCCTCCATAGCTTGAGTGGTAGGGGTTAAGTTCCTGAGGTAGGTGATACTTGTATAACTGAGTGTAGGCCTTTGTGGCTGAGGTGTAAGTCTTGGAGGAGACTGAGAGATCCTGAGGAATCTGAGGTGTAAGCTCCTTGGAGCATTGGTTTGGAGAAGTACCTTGACTAACAGGAAGTTAGAAAGGTGGGAGGAGAGTGGATGTACCCATAATTTTGGGGAACCTCTATAAAATACTTGTGTGTTTTTCAATGTTTGCTTTTATTTTCTTAATTACAGGTGCTAAGGACAAGCTCTAGATCACTCTAAGCTAAAAGCTAAAAGAAACAAACAAGTGATTTAAAAGAAGATTAAAAGCCCTAAAGAAAACCTATTCACCACCCCCCCCCCCCCCCCTCTAGGTTGCTAGCTACCTTGAAAATAAGATCTTTCACATGGGACTTGATGGTGGTCTCCACCTCCTTCCTGTCAGTTAGCTGCATCTCATAAGAAGCAGTTTTCCAAATAAAGTGTGAGGAGGATTTTTAGCAAGTTTGGCCACTTCTCTAATAGCACAAATCTTTGTGTCCCTGTCTCTGGTAAGAGATCTTAGGAAATTATCATTCATCTCATAATTATTAAAGACCCTCCCATAGTCCTCAGCTCATTGACCACACTGAAAAACTTTTCATTACAATCATCTATGTTTTCCTTGCTGCTTTGCATGAAGCCCTCATATTCCTTATTAAGTATGGATTTCCTGTCGTCCCTAAATTCTTTAGTGCCCTCCATATAAACAATCAGGGTGTCCAACACTTCCTTGGTTGTCTTGCAGTTGACAAGATTCTGGAATGTGGAATCATCTATGGCACTCATAATGATGTTTTGTGCCCTCTTGTCCATGGCTGCAAGGATGACCTCATCCTTGGTCTTCGCTATATACTTCTTTGGATTCTAGACATTTGCATCTAAGACAAAGACCTTCATTGGGATGAAAGGTCCTTCTTGGATAGTGATGAAAATCCTTTGGTCTAAGGCTTCCATGAATAGCATGACCCACTCTTTCCAGATCCCAAAGTTTTACTTTCTACAGACTTGAAGCTTAATTGAGCTCACCACCTTATGGTTCACTCCTAAATCTATAAGGATAGTCTTAAGCTACTCTTGGAGATCTGTTCAGACTGTTAAGTCCTTTTTGAACAACCTCCCTCTGATACCACTTGAAAGTCTTTGTTTGAAGAGTAGCAATACACCTAAAGGGGGGTGAATAGGTTTTTGTGTCTTCTAAGACTATCTTTTTGCTTTGGTGAGTTGTGATTAAGTTTTATGTTAGCTTTCAAGAACACATAACATCACACAAGTAATTATAGTGGTTCTTCAAGGTATAGGTACATTAACTATCCCTCCCACCTTTCTAACATTGTGTTAGACAAGGCCAACTTCTCAAATCTCAGCTCAATGAGCTTACAACACAGATCCCTCAAGATCACTTAGACTCCTCCAAGTCCTACCTCAGGCGCAAGGCCCTACCATTCGGAGATATAATCTCCTACAACTAAGTAATCTGCACTAGATCACCTACCTCAGACTTTATCCAAAGTCCTACACTTAGGATGGGAGGATAGCGCTACACTCAGAGAGTTAAACTGTCCTACATCTCAGATCTAAACTAGATCCTACCTAAGGCCAAAGGCCATACCTCAGATTCACAACTGAATCCTACCTCAAGCACATAGGCCCTACAACTCAGAGAATAAATCACCTACATAAAGCACATAGGCCCTACCTCAGATCCACAACAGAATCCTACCTCAAATCCACAACAGGATCCTACCTCAGATCTATAATAGGATCCTACCTAAGATCAACAACAAGATCCTACCTCAGAAACATAGGCCCTACCTCTCAGCCTTTATAATTTAGGCTATAGCTCAGATCTGTTAAGACCCTATAGAGTGAAATGAGTTTGTTGTTGATGATTGACTCCAGCGAAATGACCTCTGAGTCTATCTTCTTGGACTGACTTAACTCTGCCCAACTTTTACTCCAAGAAAATAATCTCTGAGCCTTCTCACTGGATTGAGTGAACTTAGACCAACTTTGACTCTAGGGAAATCATCCACTGAGTCTTCTTTTTCCTGATCATAGAAAGCTCAGTCCTATCTCCTTCATAGTAATAAGATGGTTGTTCTTTAAGTTGGTTCTGCTTGTGCTAAGAAGTAACTTGCAGAGCACTGCTTCTTTAAGCATTTTTTTGTAGAGTTTAGAGTAGAGGCCTTGAAGAGGATCATCAAATTTAATCTTGCACTGCTACTTGTTCTAACTTAGAAAAGGATCTTTCTGAACTTGCTGATGAAGAGTTTCTTCAACCAGCAAACATTAGCTGTGCTTCACTTTGGAACTCAGAAAGAAAACTCCCAAACTTGTTGTTGAAGACAGATTTAATAATCAGTGAATTATTCCTTCAATAGCTAACACTGTCTATGAATCACAGACTAACTGTAGAGTAAGTTCTTGGAAGAACTTCTCCTTTGTCGAGAGGAAGAAGATGACCAGAAAGCTCTATTCTCCTTTTTCTCTCTCCAAGCTTTGTCTCTTCATTCCCCTGTATTCTACTTTTATATCTCATTGTCCAATGACTCTTTGCGGCGTAAGACTTGCCGAAAATGACAACTATTGCATCACTTTTGCATTTACAGTTACCCTAAAGGCAAGCAGTGTCTTTTGCCTTATAGCAAGCAAATCTCGTGATATTTGAATTTTTTCTAACTTCTACATGAGTCAGCACTTCTAGACTTAGAAAAATCCAGACAGACTTCTCAGGCGTCTAGTAAAGCCTTATCACTCAACGCAAAAGTACTTAGCAGAATTCTGCATCTCAGGAATTGAGTGCGTTGAGTGAGCCTTCCTCACTTAACGCAAATAGACTTTAATAGTCTTAATTGATTAGGCGTCGAGTGAGCCTTCATCACTCGACGCTTTTGGACATAGTTGAATTTTTGTTAAGTAGGCGTTGAGTGAACAACCTTCACTCAACGCTTCCGGACTTAGAAAGATTTTTTGTCTACTCCTTCTGTGGTTTTGACTGCTTGAGCTTCAATCAATGCTTCTGCTCTTATGGATTGAGTGGAATGAGTTCATTCAACGCTTCTGGACTTAGTAAATTTTCTGCCTTTCTAGTAACCAGTCTTCTTCATTGAGGCGTTGAGTGAACTACCTTCACTCAACGCTTCTGTCCTTAGCCAGATATCTTGTTGAGTTTGCGTTGAGTGAACATCCTTCACTCAACGCTTTTGGACTTAGCCAGTTTTTCTTGTTGAGTTGGTGTTGAGTGAACTGCCTTCACTCAGCACTTTTGGACTTAGCCAGATTTCTAGTTAGTAATATTACTGCTTTGATTGTATGTAGTTCTCTCAGTGATTTTGCTCTTCTGGCATCGAGGGAACTGCCTTCACCTGATGCTTCTGGACTTAGCCAGATTTCATCTATGCCACCATCTTGTCTTGAGTCCATCTATCATTGTGACTCAGACATCTTGTCTAATCATGGTATAGTAGATAGCCTGCACATATTGAACTTGAACATATATCAAATTTAATTATGCACTTAGCATTGATGGTGATGCCTCTTCAAATTCAGGGAACATTGAAGGGCAATATTCCCAACATTCTGCTTATGCTGATAAGATCTGATGTAGAGCTCTATTCTTTCAAGCTTAATATGCTCTATGTTGAAAAGCAGAAACCTTGAAGAAGAACATCAGCTTTCTTGAGTGCTCTGCTAACTAACCCTTTCAAAAGATTAGTTTTTCAGTTCTTGCTGAAGACTCCATAGAGTTTTTCGATTTCAAACAAAAAACTTTTCCTGTAAGAAAGATGATCTGTCTTCAGTCCCTTTTTTAGTTTCTCTAAATGGACAATTTATATGTCGTATTTAAAGAAAATCTGTTCCCGTATAGGGATGTCGAATAGGCTGCTATAAAGTTACTTTTAGCTTTAACTGATCTGCAGAGAGTATACGGTTCCATTTATCTTCTAGTGCACAAGTCCCGCTCCATTTGAATTTTGATGACGTTTGCAAAAATCATCGCTTGTGGACTTAATAACTTTCACAAATAATCTGCACAGGTATTGAGTGAAGTTTTGTGACTCAACGCAAAAACAGTTAGCTCAATAATTGCCTAACATTTGAGGTATTGAGTGACCCTTCATCACTTAATGATGTTGTCTTTGACAGCTTAACTAATAAGGAGTTGAGTAACCCTTCATTAATCAATCCATTTGTATTTAGTAGAATTCCTCTGATTGAAGGAATTGAGTGAATGTTCTTCACTAAAGGCTTTTGGACTTTGCAGTTTGAAAGTGAGGGTAAGATCTACCTTTACTCTAGAGGGGGGGGGTGAATAGAGTATTTTAAAATAATTTTGCAAAGTAAAAACTAATTGGCATTGGAAGACTTAATGTAATTATAGTGTATTGTGCTTGTAGTAAACAAAAACAAAGTAAAGCAAGAAACTAATTCACAACACACAGCAAATAAAACACAGGCAACCAAAAGACACAAGGAGTTATAGTGGTTCCCCAATCAACCTGGGTACATCCACTCTTCTACCACCCCAGGTAGGAATCCACTACAGGATGAGTTTATCAGGTGTCCTGGGCACTAATGAGCTTTTGATAAGGTGCTCAAAAACAAAACCAGATTTTTTGATCAAGTGTCTTGCCACCACTTAGTTTTGACAAGGTCTCAGAAACCAAACACAAAACTTTTGAAGTGAGTTTTGAATAACCCTTTTACAGCAAAAGAAAATAAAAGGAGGTGAAGTTGTTCTTCTCTGTCAACAGTCAAAGAGAAGACTAGTGGATTGATGATGTCAAAGCTCCCCCTGAGATTTGCAGTTTTTCAGGAGAAGAAGCTTTGCACAGGGTGATAGGCCTTCAGAAGATGAGATCTCCAGCAAAAGATAATTTCAGTAATGACTGAAATGTGAAGTCTGGAGTCTTGATTGATGAAGCCTTGAAAAACTTGAATCAGAGATGAGATACTGTAATCCTGTAGTTCTTGTGTGTGTCTCACAGATCTCAGATATTCTTCTTAGTTTTTTCTTGTAGTTATTATCTGTCTCTATTTGTCTGAAAAAGATATATTGAAATCCAATCTTCTAGATAGCCATTGGCCAGTCATAAATGACTTCCTTAATTGAAAACTTTCTCTAGAGGAAAGTCCTAAGAAACATTCCCTTTTATTATCCTTAAAACATTCTCCAGACTGATTGAAACGGCTACAAAATCCTTTGCATTAAATGCAGGATATAAATAAATTTGAATTCCTTAACTGACTGAATTTGAAATCCTGACATCGTCGATCTCTCAAGAAAATCGTCGATCTAAGCTCGACTATCGTTGACCTGAGCTCAGAGACTAGATTTTAACTTGAGACAAAAACGTCGTTCTTAGCTCGAATATCATCGAACTGAGCTCAGAGACATGGATTTTAACTTGAGAAAGAAACGTCGATCTGAGCTCGGAGATTGTCGAACCGAGTTCGACGACTCGTTGAACTGAGCTCGATGATAATTACCTTAGTCTTCTACACTTGTAATCTTAACTATGAGGTCTTGGGGGCAGCTTTCAAACCTAAGTTCTAAGCCTTAGACCTATTCTTGTTGACCTTTAAATCTATACAATGAGGTCAATACACAATCCTATGGACATAGTGATCCTTACCCAAATCAGTAATAGGATGTTCCAACAATCCCCCCTATTTGGGTTAGGATTACTATTTACATGATTTAGGAATAAAAAAACATATAAGAAGAAACAAATACAACATTGCAGAAGATTAAATAACAGCATTGTAGAAGCATATGAATAATCACACAGATTGTTCAGAGAGAGATATATATAGTTCAGTCTTATAATATCAGTCCTTTTCCTTGCCATTTTTGAAAAGGATTTCCCTGTTGGGGTTATCAGCTTCTCTCTTAGATCTTCTATCATCAGCAGCACCAAGGGTAGTTTGAGATTTAGCTCTAGGGACAACTGCCTCTGGGTGCAATTCCATGTATCTTTCTGGATCAAAGAATTTACTTGAAGAATATCTTTCAAGCTCTTTCTTTCTCTATTCAGAAAAAGTTGAAATGTTGGAAGTGTCTTTTCCTTGTTCTATGGCTTTCCTTATCTGATCTAATGCAGCTAACTCCTTCATTCTTGCTGTCCAAGAGACTGGGTTGTTCTTTGGATCTTAAAAGGGGACAGGAGGTTCATATCTGTTAATAGTGTCAGAAGGAGGAGCTCTTGAGGGAACATTTTCTTTGAGCTTATAAGGGAATGGACCAGTAGAAGTATCACTTGAAGCAGCTGGTCTTTTCCTTTCATATGGTCTGTATCTGGATTGTCCTCTGAAATATACTTGTTGATCTCTCTGATTACCTCTTTGTTGACTTCCTCTGGATTGATTTCCCCTGGAGCTGTAACTTCTTGACTGAGAACCTCTTGCTTGAGCATGAGACTGGGCAGATCTTTGAGTAGAGATAATTGAGGCTGAATCAGCACTGGATCTTGCACCAGGAGAAGGAGGAGGAGGAGGAAGAAATGGAATAGATCTTTCCTTGCATCTCTTTTTCTTTTTCGTTGCCTTCAGCTGATTTTTAGAGTATTGTATCCAGGGTTCTGTTATTGGACAATCATGCAATATATAGTAAGGAATATCATTATCAGAAGTGGCTTTCTGTGCAGGAACTTTCCTCATAGCTTTACTTATTACTTTCCTCTTCCTTGCAATGGTTGCAGAGGAATCATCAGAATCAGTCCTGTATTCATCACTTTCAGAACTCTGGGGATTGTCATACAGATCATCAATCCTCTTTATGTGCTCCTGTATAGCTTTAGAAGGAGCAATAGGAGCAGGAGCAGAAATAGTAGTAGGAGCAGGAATCCTGACTGCAGGAGCAGAAGTAGAAATAATAACAGCAGCAGTAGCAGCAACAGCTGCAGCAATAGAAACAACAACATTAGCATCTGAAGATATAACAGCAGGCTCTGCATCAATATCATCAGACTCTTAAACACTAGCCTCTGTGATTATCACATCATTATCATCAACAGCAGTATCAATACAAACATCAGCAGCAGTAATTTCCATAGCCTTGATTGAATTGATATATGATAATATCAAGCTAGTATCACAGTGAGAAACAGGCACATTGGCCTTAGTGAGATCTTCAACATCTTGGGCTGGAAGATATCTGCTATATAGAGCATCAAAATCTGAAAGCAGTAACCTGAAGTATACTGTACTGAAAGATAGAACTGGAGCTGGAACTGGAAGATCTGGCACTTCTTCTGAACTTTTCATGAAGTCTGAATCTTCAGATGGCAGCATGACTTCTTCATTAGGCATCTCCCCCTGCCTGGATTCAGTATAGACTGGATCAAGGCACCCCAAAGAAGGGATTGCCTGAGGAAGATGGGAAGAAGAAAGCCTAGCAGATAAATCATTTTATAGATTTGAGAAGTGGAGCCAAGGAGGTATCCAACAAGAGTGTTATCCTAGGAGCTAACATCTTATATAATTTATCTATAAGGGCAGGAATATCTACTTACTCAAGGGATGCTTGAGTAGAGGTAGAGGAGAAAGTTGCAGAAGTTGATGATGTTGGTGGAGCTGCAGAGATGTGGAGAGTTGATGTTGATGGATGGGGTATGGATGGTTCAGATATAGGGATGGTGGTGATGGATGTAACTGTGATGGTCATGGATGGAGTGACTGTGGTTATGGATGGGGTGAATGAGGGCTGAGCTAGGTTATCCTGAAGTAGTTGTTGGTAGGAGGTGGAAGAGGATGGAAGCTCTAGAGGTGATGAATGAGAATCATCCATAAAGGAATCATCTAACAGATTGAAAGAAGGAATATGTATGGATGAGTCAATGTCAATAGGGGGAGAGAAATATAGGGGATGAAACTGTTCTTGAAGAGTGGCTGGAGGTGGTGAAGAGATTGTTGGAGATTAAATTGAGATGAGGGATGATGAAATGGTTGAGATGGTTGAGGAAACTAGAGGAGGAGATGTTGGAGATGAGGAGGAAGCAGCCAAATCTTTTAGTGGGGCAGTTGCCTGAGGGAAGTGACTGAAACAGTCCTTGTGCCTGAAGTAGAGTTAGCTGCAGTACCCCTGCTGGGTTTGGCAATGTGCCTATCCCATTTTCCAAAGAGAGCACAGGAGAGTCTCTTGGAAGCATTTATGTGCATACCATTTGACACAAGCAGTTGGGGGCATCTGTTGTTTAAAAATAAGCCTACTATCCTCCCAAAGTTAACAAAGTTTTTGTTAATTTTCTTCTTAATTAAATCAAAAAAGATTTCTCCCCAGTTCAGATGTTTCTTATCAACTATAGCAGCCATTAAACAAAATTGATACCTAGAGATTGTATCATGAGCAGAATGTTTGGCTAAGAGAACTTTTCCCACTACATCAGCCAAAAACCTGTACTCTACTGAAAGGTTTTTCTTAAGAAGTTTATTAGGGTTTGCTGCATTATGTCCCATTCTATCTAGCATAACAGAAAATTCTTCTCTAGACAACTTAACAGTATCATGTCCAGTACTCAATTGAAAAACTTCTGTCAGAAGTGCGGGAGAGAGGGATACCTGGGTTCCCGAGATAGTCCCGACAACAGTATTTTGGTCTAGATTATGGGCTGTGTATACCCATTCTTTGATTTCATCTACAGCCAGCTTAATCCTTGTAGTCATGATTGTGACCAACTGTTGTTCTTTGAATTGCTCTAGTATGTCCTTGAATATCTGATCACTGCCTTCAAACGAGTCCATGTCGATGTCAAATCCGGTATCAAACTTCATCACGGCTAAGATAGCAACTGAAACGGCCATGTTTTTCCTGCAAAAATAAACAAACAAGACCAAGTGTAGAAGGGTTTGGAGGGAAGGAAAGCTCTGCATAAAGTATGAATGCGCAAAAGAGAACGACGGCCGAAAAATGATTTTTATATCAGGGTTCGACACAGAAAAGGAAAGATCGTTGAACTCAGTTCGACGATCTGGGCTTCTAAAGGAAACTTAAAGGTCTTCAACATCGTCGATCTCCGATCGACGATATTGGAGAGCATCGAGCTCTGTTTGACGATCTCTGACCGGAA
Source organism: Platanthera zijinensis (assembly GCA_039513925.1). Taxonomy (NCBI): domain Eukaryota; kingdom Viridiplantae; phylum Streptophyta; class Magnoliopsida; order Asparagales; family Orchidaceae; genus Platanthera; species Platanthera zijinensis. The sequence continues at coordinate 168,315,307 of CM077080.1, forward strand.
AGAGATAGCCTAGCACTATTTGGAAAATACTGAGCGCCATTCGATGATTTCATGAGAACGTCGATTTCCATTCGACGATCTTTGGGAAAAACGTCGAGCGTAGTTCAGAGTTCAGAAAGAACCTATAGAAACTAGAAAAATAAAGTTTTTAGCCTACTCTTTGTCAATTTTATGGTTTAAAAAATCTTGAATCTTAATTTAAACTTCCTCCATCTAACAGTCCAAACTGATTCAGGAAGAATGTGTGTTTCTTTTCATCCAAGGGCTTGTTGAAAATATCTCCCCTTTGCAAATCAGTTAAGATATATTGAAGTTCAATTTTATTCTTTTCAACATTATCTCTTAGGATGTGATGCCTAATCTCTATATGTTTTGTCCTACTATGGAGGACTGGATTTTGGGCTATAGAAATAGCACTGGTGTTATCACAAAAGATTTTTTACTTATCTAATTTATAACCATAGTCTAGGAGCTGATTTTGAATCCATAATATCTGTGAGCAACAACTACCTGCTGTTATGTATTCAGCTTCAGCAGTTGATGTGGACACAGATGTTTGTTTCTTACAAAACAAGGAGACAAGTCTGTCACCAAGAAACTAACAAGTTCCACTAGTGTTTTTCCTGTCTACTCTACATCCAGCATAATCAGCATCTGAAAATCCAGTTAATTCAAATCCTGAATCTTTTGGATACCAGAGACCTAGATTTGGACAACTTTTCACATACCTAAGAATCCTTTTTACTAATGTTAGATGAGACTCTCTAGGGCTTACTTGGAATCTAGCAAAGATGCATGTAGCAAACATTATGTCAGGTCTACTAGCTGTAAGATACAATAAAGAGCCAATCATTGCTCTATATGTTGTCTGATCAATAGGTTTCCCATGTTCATCAGCATCTAATACAACATTAGTAGGCTTAAGTGTTTTCATAGAGGATTTTTCAGACATACCAAATTTCTTAACCAAATCTTTTGCATACTTGGTTTGAGAAATGAATATGCCATCAACATGCTGTTTGACTTTCAATCCTAGAAAGAAGGAAAGCTCACCCATGATACTCATTTCAAATTTTGAGTGCATTAGGTTAGAGAACCTTTTGCACAAATTTGAATCAGTAGATCAAAAGATAATGTCATCTACATAAATTTGTACTAGTAGGATCTTGGACTTATGGGTTCTAATGAAAAGAGTTTGGTCTACTCTACCCCTTTTAAAATTATTTTCCAAAAGAAAGCATGCTAAGGTCTCATACCATGCTATAGGAGCTTGCTTGAGACTATATAATGCTTAATGCAATTTAAAAACATAATCAGGATGAGTAGGAGAGATAAAACCTGGGAGTTGTCTGACATAGACTTCTTCCTTGATATCTCCATTTAGAAAAGCACTCTTCATATCAATTTGGTAAACTTTGAATCTCTTGTGAGCTGCATAGGCTAGGAATATTCTTATGGCCTCTAACCTTGCAACTATTGTAATGTCTGGTCATAATCTATTCCTTCTTCTTGAGAGTATCCTTGTGCAACTAGCCTTGCCTTGTTCCTTACAATAATGCCTTGATCATCTAGTTTGTTCTTGAATACCCATTTTGTTCAAATAATGGGATGATCCTTTGGCCTTGGAACTAGATCCCAAACCTTGTTTCTTTAAAATTGGTTTAAATCTTCTTGCATAGCAATGATCCATTGTGGATCTTGTTCTGCATCTTGTATGGATTGAGGCTCAATTTGAGAAAGAAAGCAGGTGTGCATCAGGTTTTGGTTGACCTTATTTCTGGTTTGCACACCCGCTGAGATGTCTCCAATCACTTGGGAGATTGGATGATCTCTTGATGTTACTAAATCAACAGGGGGTGTTGATTGCTCACCAACCTGTGTTGTTGTTTCCTCTTATCGAACAAGAACTGGCTCTTCAATGTGGTTATCACCAAGATGTTGAGTGTCCTCTTCATCTTCACTGCTATCACCTTTTTGTTGGATAGATGAAGGTGTTGTATCCTCTTCAATGATGTTTAACCTTTTCAAATTCTCTGAGAGAGAATGTACCTGCAAAGGTTCTATGGTAGAAGTGTTCTTGTCCTTATAAGACATGTTAGTTTCATCAAAAGACACATGTACAGATTCTTCAATTTTAAGGGATGATTTGTTATATACCCTATAAGCCTTGTTGATCATGGAGTATCCCAGAAACACTCCTTCATCAGCTTTGGCTTGAAATTTTGCTATATATTTCTTATCATTATTATGTATGTAATAAATACAACCATAAATTTTGAAATAGTCTACTTTGGTTTCTTCCTTTGAGTAATTCATAGGAGTCTTGCCCTTCAGCTTATGTATCAAACTTCTATTCAACACATAGTTTGAGGTGTTCACTGCCTCTTCCCAAAAGGATAGAGGAAGGTGAGCATCTGTCAATAATGTAGTAGCAGATTCAATAAGAGTTCTATTTTTCCTTTCAGCTACCCCATTTTGTTGAGGAGTTCTAGGAGCTGAGAAAGTGTGTCTGATCGCTTCACTCTGACAGAACTCTTGTATAAGAAGAGAATCAAACTCAGTCCCATGATCACTTCTGATCAGGGCAATGTGAGTATTGAACTCAATCTATATGCATTTGAGAAACTCTGTCAAACACTTAAGTTATCAGACTTCTTCCTCAGAAAGAACACTCATGTGAATCTAGAGAGGTCATCTACAACTACTAAAGTTAAGATTTCCCTCCTAGACTTTGTACTGTAATGGTTCCAAACAGATCCATGTGTAACAGATACAAATTTCTAGATGAATCAGTCTTATTTAGTGACTGTAATCTATTTTTAGTTTGCTTGCCTAATAGACATGCCTTACAAAGTCCTTCCTTCTTATAGGGGGCCAGAAGGTAGTCCTCTAACAAGGTTGTCCTTGGATAGCCTAGCAATATTCTAAGGTTTACATGTCCTAATATCTTATGTCATAGTTCATTTGGTTTACTAATAGAATTGAACAAACAGATATCTACCTTTGTTGATTGGAAATCTACAAGATAGATGTTACCTTTCCTTTTACCTGTCAACACAGTTGTGTTGTCCTCTGATTTTATTTTGCATGAAGATTTGTTGAAAGTCACCTGGTAGCCTTCATCACACAATTGACTGACGCTGATTAGGTTGTGCTTCAGTCCTTCCACATAGGCAACCTTCTTGAATATGACTGACCTTATCTGGACTGCACCATATCCCTTGGTCTGTCCAAAATTTGAGTCATCAAATATGACCTTGGGTCCAAGCTTGGCTTTGAAGGATGTAAGATTATCCTTGCTCCCTATCATGTGCTTTGAGCACCCACTATCCAGATACCATTGCTGGTTTATTATTGGATAGGTCTTCACCTGCATATATAACATTTTATTTGTTTTTGACCCAGTTTACCTTGGGCCTAGGTTGATAACCTTTAAAATCTGAAATAAAGGGCATCCCTGGTTGATTCTTATAGACTTCAGGATTATATCTCTTAGGAGGTATTATCCACTATGCATAAGGGTTGAAGCCTTGGGATGTGGGACCTCTAGAATTGAATATTGATTTACCCTTAAAATATTGTTCAAAGCTCTGAGCTCTATTCGACGATCTCTGAGCTGAGTTCAATGATCTTAGGTCAGATCGCCGAGCTCCGTTCGAAGATCGACTTTACCTGAGTTTAGAGTTCAGAGATCGTCGACCTTAGTTCGACGATTCAGCTTGAGATCGCTGAGCTCCGTTTGGAGATCGTCGAGCTCTGTTCGACGTTTTCCGTTGAACCTTATTTTTCTTAGGAATATCAGAATTCTTCCTAGCTACCTCTACAACTCTCTTTCCTTTATCTGAGATAAATTTGATTGGGGTTGTTAATACTATAGGTTGGTTGGATGAAGAACCCAAGCCCAGTACTGTTAAGTCTTGAGTTCACCGTGCTTATGATGTCCATCAGTCTTATTCTTCTCCCATTGAGGGATTCTTCAAACTTCTTTGCATGAGATAGTTCACTTTTCAGTGAAGCTATCTTCTTCCTACAGCATTCTAACTCCTCAAAGAGTTTGAGGTTATCTGATTTTAAAGTGTTGTGTTCAGACAATTGATTTTTGAGAGAGATAATATCTTTCTCAGACTTGAGTATGTCTAAACACAATGCCTTAAACTCAAATTTAAAGTCCTCTGAATCAAAATCAAAAGAGTCTATTACCTGATCTTCTTCAGTTTCAGGTTCAGATTCAGATACTGACTCTTTTTCTGCATTTGAATTGTGTTGAGAGGCATTGATAGCCATCATGCAAAAGTCCTTCTCTTGGGCATCATCTTCATCATCACTTGAGCTTGATGAAGTATCTGATTCTTCTTCAGTCTCACTCCAGGTCTCAGCTACAAATCCTTTCCTGGTATGCTTGTTCTTACTAGAGGAGGATCTGTCATAATTATTTCTCCTGGAGTATTTGTCTCTTTTCCTTTCTCTTTTATCTTTCTTGTCCTTGTTTTGGTTCTCTGGACAGTCAGGCACAATGTGGCCTGGTTTCCTGCATCCAAAACAAATAATCTCTTTATTACTAGATTTGTCATACCTTGGCTTTTCATGGCCTTTGGATGACCTTTTCCTGAAGTCTTTTCTAGCCATCTTATAAAATATTTTGGCTAGTAGGCTCATTAGCTCTTCATTGCCTGTGACCTTGTCTTCATCCTATTCTTCTGTAGCTTTAAAAACAATTATCTTCTCCTTCCTTGTTGTTGGAGAAGCTATCTTTTTCTCTTCCTCTCTATTTTTTATGAGAAACTCATAAGACTTGAGCTTGCCCAATAGAGCTTTAGTGGTGATCTCATTCAAGCTTCTGGCATTTTTGATTGGTCGGATCCTTGAGTACCAAGTGCTGGGGAAGCACATTAGGATCTTATCATTGAGTTCAGTCAGTGAGATCTCCTTGTCAAAAGTTTTAAATTCACTGACAATCAAACTGAGTTTGTTATACATGTCAGCTACTGACTCATTTTCTCCCTTCTTGAAGTTCTAATACTGAGTTATGAGATAGATATCTTCTATCCTTTCTCTCATCAACAGATCCTGACACAAGCTCAGATAGCTTGTCCCAGATTTCTTTGCATATTGCATTCAGCTGCTTCTGGAATATATCATCAGACATTTGTTGAGCTAATTATTCATTGTCTTTTGCATCAGCAACTTTCCACTTCTTGATGTCTGCTCTATTCTTGAAGG